>CAUJNA010000217.1:0-31092 GCA_963377175.1 Effrenium voratum | reverse complement strand
CACGCCTGCATGAAGCTGCTCTCGCTGTACTTGATGAACCTTATCGTGGTTTCCGGCTTGGGGATGTCCTTAGAGAGTAACCCCTCTGGACCAAACCTCAAGTCGGGTTGCTCCTTATCAGGAGGATTGCCGACCGTCCACGCCCGTCTTGGGTCAAAGTGACCCTTGACCACCTGTTGCGTGAATTCGTGCTCGCAGCCAAGATATCTCTTGAGCTGCCTTGGTTCCTCCATCTTGATGACCTTCGAGATCAGCGCCCATCCTTCTGCGATGTTCTTCGCCGGCCCACTCATCTTGAAGTCATCCGCGTACACGACAAGGAAGAGGTCGAGCTCCTCATGCCTAAACACGCTGGCCCAGTCCTTCACCTTGACGTATCCGACTTTCTTCAGCATTGCCTCGCAGTGCTGTTCCCAAAAGGTACCAGCGTCAGGATGTCCATATAGTGCGAGCACGAGAACATCACCCATTTTACCCGCCGCCATAGTAGCGGGGCAGGAGGTGTTCTCGGAGAACAGGGCCCAATGCCCGATCTCATCACGGACGAAACATCCCTCGAACACGACTCGCCCTTTATACTTGCGATTTGGATCGTCCTCCGGCAGCTCGTGATTCTTCTCGACACAAATGTCGAAAATTCTACCAACATGGATCTTCTCCCCTTCCTTACGTGCCTTGGCCGCAACATCATGCCACTCTTGGACAGTTGACAAGTCCCAGCATCCTTGCGAAGTTAACTTGTCCCACTCCTTCTGAAGAGCGGCCTTAGCCTTGGCATTCCCAGCTTGTTCCTTCTTGTTCACTGGCCTAGCGACACAAGCGTACAAGGGAGGAAAGACACCCGAGCTCTTTGGCCGATGAGAGAGGGATATCTCCCCCCTGGGCATAGAGAACTCAAAGGTCTTTCCATCAGATCCAATCGTAGGGGCAGCAGCAGCTATACCAGTGCTTCCGAAACCCGCGGATCCCCTATCGGTTCCCCGCTTGGCTTTCCTAGGAACGATTGACGCGTCAATGAGCATAACACGCTCTAGTATGATCTGCGCAATGCGGTCCCCGGGATTCACGATGAAGTCCTCACCCCCATGATTAAAGAGGATGACCTTGATCTCTCCGTCGTAGTCGGGATCAATGACCCCACCGCCTACAGAGATCCTATTCTTCACGGCTAGTCCTGACCTGGGAGCTATCCTAGCATATACCCCAGCGGGCATCTCTATCGAGATTCCGGTGTTGACCAAGCCTGACCCCCCTGCGGGAATACATGCTCCCTCAGAGGCATAGGTATCCAAACCCGCACTCCCCGAAGTAGCCCGCGTCGGGATCTTGGCAGTTTCACTGTTAAGACTAACGTACAAGGTATTCGGTTTCTTCTTCCATCGCTGTTCAACCGGGTCAACCTCGACCGGCATTGCATTCGCGACCTTCTTGAGAGTGCCGTTCGGGTACCATGCTCCAACGATTGCCTCGCACATTTCACTCGGATAGAGAGCAGTCGTTGGGGTGACCGACCCCTCAATGCGTGCATGAAGGTATCCCTTCTCGTGCTTGCATTTCCGACCTGACAGCTCATCAATGAGCTCCTTGGAGGTCGTCGCAACCTTCCACTGTTTCCCGTCCTTATCCTGCATCCCGAAATCACAGCCGTCGAAATCTACGGTCTCGACATCAGGATCAGCAAGAAACCTCTGCATGAACGGTTGCTTCCATCCAAGACAGTGTCTAGGCCACTCAAATGCAACCCTGCCCCCTCCTCGCCTAACGGCTCGGGAGGCCCGCAGGAATGCCGCAAACATAACCTGAGAATTCCTTCTAAGATCATTCAGGTGTGATGCAAACTCAGCACCGTGGATTGAAAGGTTGACATACTGCCATGTACTCCACGGTCCGCACGGAATTGACGCCCACAGGTCACACCCAGGATTATCCTCGATGATCCCAATAAGCCGACTAACGTCTTTGGCTTTGGTGATGTCAAATGAGCCAACGTGAACGCGAATTGCATCGCCTCCACACTCCATCATCACGGCGGACAGACGCGAGTCAGGTTCACACGCAAACTCAATGAGGAGCTTGCGGCCAGGCGCTGGAGCAGCCGGGTCCCTCTCAGGATGTTCGCGGCGTCGTTCTTCCCTTAGGGATAACTCCCGTTCGGTTTGAACATATATCTCCCGAGACCGGGTAGACATCTGTCTCCAACTATCCGCATCAATTGAATTGGGTTTTCCGGTGCCTGCGTATGGCCGCTCACGCCTATCGGCGGATTGGCCATAGTCGATCCTGTCTCCGTGCAGCTTATGGCCCTTCTTTGGACCTCCGGCAGGTTCGGCTCCTTCTTCCTTTGGCTTGAACCTACCGTGGGGAGCACATCCCTTATCAAATAGGATGGTTACGCCAGTCCAAAATCCACGCGTGAAATGCCGATGATTGGGAGCATCGTGATGACGATCATCTCTTACCCAATTTCCAACGGCATCAAGCCCCCGCATGTGCGTGACCCTAACGGTGTCAAGCTCCTCATGCGAAGGACCACCTGGAGGAAGGTCCTCGTTAGTCGTCCCGAAGAACTTCTTCCGCACCTCAACGTGGATGCGATACCAGGCGCTGTCCTCGTCGTGCCGCTCCCAGTAATCTGAGACGCACGCGTCACCACTCCCTTGGACAGCCTTGCTCTGAATGGCCCCATCAGACTTGGAAGAGCTACCGCCCCCCTCGTCCTGTTGGTCATCGTCATCATCATCAGGATCATCAAATCGACCTTCATCAAAGTCGAATTCATCCCTGATCTTCTTACTCGGCTTCATGTCGGCCCTTCGGTCAGCTAACGCCTCCCGAATGGTCCGAGTCCTAGCATCATATGATGCCAACATCGGGAACACGTAGGGCTCCTCAGGGTTCTTCCAGATGCGTTTGATCTGGTGTATACTTGGTTTCCTGAGACCCCTTTGGATGTGCTCGAGATCAGCAACGAGGTAGTCGCCCTTCCACAGGCCCCCTGGCTCTAACCGATAGCCCAAAAATAGGCCTGGCTTGGACGATGGGGCGAACTTTGGATCTTCCTCAATTTTGATGAAGTCCCGCTCTTTCTTCTCGGCGGGCAGGGCAGTAGTGACACTTGTCTCTTCAACCTCTACCTCATCAATGGGAACAAAGTCCGGTTCGTCGTTGCACTCGGGTTCGTACTCCTCGTTCTCATAGATCTCGGCCTCATCCTCATCGATCTGATCAAAATCACAGTCGAAATGAGTTTCTCCAGTCCATTCGTGGTTACCTCCACGGTCGTTTTCGGCCTGGAGCCAGTTTTCGTCAACAACGAATTCGGTCGATCCGTCCAGATAGTTGAGGACTGTGCTCCGCCTCCTGCCAAGGTCTTTGATCTTGACTGGACAGCTCGTCCCTATCGGGATAAAGAGCTCGGTTCGCGCTTCAACGTGGACGCGAGTGAGAACCTTCTCGTCTTCATTTGCGATCCAGTGGTCTCCTCCTTCATCAACGTCCTCTGAGTCGATCTTCCCAGCATGTTTGGAGTCGTTTTGGGCGTTTTGAACCCCCCCCTTTCTATCCCTGCGAATCTTGGGAGCAATGGGGTAGAAGTCGACCAGACAACCAAACGGCAGAATGACTCCGCTGAAGTTCCCGTTACCGTGGCGTCGCATCCACGGTGATCCCTCACCGCGATTTTCAATATTCCTTGCCATGGAAAAATGCCTAACGGCAAATGGCCACCATCGAGGTTCAAATCCAGCTTGACGCAGGAGCACACGTGCCCCATGAAGAACAAGCTTAACCTTGTTCTCGATCAGGCCATTGGTCTTGGGCATGCCCGGTGTAGAAAGCCGGTGCAATGCTCCAAGCGTAGTGACAGCATTCTTCAGCTCTGGGGCCTGGTCGCTGTACACTAACTTCAGAGTTTGCCCCCCTGCAAACCTGCGAAATGCCTCCAGCGTATTGCTACGGGATCTGGATTGCACAGGAAGGACTTCGAGGTAGTCAGTAGCGAGGTCATAGAACACTATCGCGTCTGCTTCGCCATGAAAGCCTCGATCCTTCAATCCTCGCAACACCATCGTGTCAGCAGTGGTTAGGTCCCCGAAACTTACCACGTCATGCGCAGCAGCACCACCTTTGCGGCGAAGCTTGACATTCTCCATTTTCGCACGCTGGCAGTGCGGGCAATAGGGGTTCTTCGGGAGATGCGTAAGCATATGGCGAAGCGTCTTAGCATCTGCCCGCCACTCAGCCTCGGTGCGGAGTCCGGAGAGAAAGTTTATCTCGACAGTGTCGTCATCGTCCCCTTCCCCTGGGCCAGGAAAGGGTGGTGAACGGCTATCGCCTTCACCCCCCTGTTCTGCCTTTCCGGGAAGAGCAACGGTCTCGCACTTGACCTGAAACCACGTTTCACCCGTCCAAGGGACATCAGATGCTATTGCATGCTGATCTCTTTCAGACAACTCCCAAAGATTATCAACCAGCACCTCATGGGTAACCCCATTCCGATGAACGACAGTTTTCCTGTAGATATCCAATCGATCAATCCCGACGGGGCAATCATCGCCTGTCGGCACAAACTTCGCTTTACGCGAAAGCCGGTGCTCCTTCACAACATGGCCCGACCGCTCAGTGCGCCAGGTGTCCTGTAGCTCACTCTTGGCCGTAAGCTCAGACCTACACGGCGGAACCTCGCTGGCTTCAAGCCCTCGATACGCCGCCCCGGGGGCAGGCATAGCAGGGAGTGGCTCAGCATCATCAAGAGTGGGAGAAACGAACTGAGTGTCACCATGAGGAAGATATGGCACGTTGTTGATGACATCCAATGTCACCGTCCGGCCCGAAGGACACGTGAGAGTAGGCTTGCAACCTGCAGCCCATACAAACGAGTATCCCATATCCATACAACGCTTTCCAACGGATATGATGGATGGAGTGGACTCAAGGACGTGTGCCTCAATCACCTCGTCCAGGTTGCCAACATCAGCATCAACACGACCAGCGGTGCGAGTCGCCCCGTTAGCAGTGTGCAGCGCGTGAGTGTGTCCGCCTTTGGCAATCAGGGCCCTATCGGGTCCTTTCAAATCACCAAGACCGACCAGATCCATTGGGCAGCCAGTATCTACCAGCCACCTCACCCCGCCGTATCCAACGGGTGCAGCAACCTTCTGAGTGTACTTCGGCTTTCGAACAACGCGATGTCCCCGCACATCCCCAGGGTTGGTGTCGATGTCCTCGTCATCATCTAAGAGCACTTGGGCGTGAACAGCCGCTGCTCTTATCAGAGCACTTTGAACCTCCCTGGCAATTTTCTTGCGCGAAGGGAACTTAATCGCATTTGGATGGCTGTATCCAGCCTCTCGGCAACGATTCACGACCCTGCCCGTATTGTCATTCTCAATCGAAACAACAAACACATCAGGAAGATCGGGAATCTTGGCCCTGAGGGGTTCCCTACCGGGACCTTTCGGGAAGTACTTTTTCCTCCAGGACAGTACAACCTCCGCATCATCGCAATACCAAAACGTCGTCTTGGTATCACTTCGTCTTGGGAGTCTCCTGAACAAGGTCGCTCGGCGATCACTAAAGTTCACCCCGATATCCTCGATCACGGTCCCATTTGCGTCAACGGTCCGTCTCCAAATGACTTGGTCCCATTTAGGACCTCCACCAGTAGTACCGGAGAAGAACAACGCGCCTCGCTCGCTTTTCTCCCAACTGCTAACGCAAGGAGGGAGGCAACCCGGTGCAGACCCACCGGTAGCTGGGGCAACAGCCCACATAGCTGGACACGCCACAACAACACGGTTGGCCTCAGGGTAACGGCCCGCCCCGCCTAAAAATCCGTCAATCCTTGAGCGGGGCTGTCGAGACGCCTCGCCTCCCTATCGGGAGGACTGGGCGTAGGCGATCTAGGGGTATCCCCCTCTTCATCCTCAACAACCGGACCAGCAGTAGAACGAGGCGTGATGGGCTTCGTACCTGGTGGTGGCTTCTGATGCAGGTACTTGCACGGCTGAGCTGTGCACTTGCCATACATCCAGTCGTAGCAGTATCCGAAGAACATAGGCTTGTCCCTAACGGGCCTATCTCCAGTCCTCGGCGTAGAGGGCGCAGCGGGGTTCCTTGGGCTCTTGTCGTGCTCGAACCTGCATTCCCGGCCATATTGACACTTCCCAGTCTTCGTATACTCCCAGCACGCCCGATCAGCAGGCCCAGCAGGGGACTGTCTTCTCGGCGACTTGGGAGATGGCGTGCGCTTGTCCCTCTGACTGCCTCTTCCTGGTGAAGCCCTGTCCCTTTGACTGCTTCTTCCGGGCGAAGATGATCTTGGCTTCCCGTCGGGTTTCCCATCCCTTCCGGACCTAACGGACCTTGAAGGACTAGGATCACTCTTCCTGGCAAGTGGATCGTACCTCCGCACAACGCCAGGAGCGCCAGGATGCCGATCCCTCTCACGGGAGTCAGAGCCTGATCGTGACCTTTGCTCATGAAAAGTCTGGTACATCTGAAGCGTGTTCTGTCGCTTCTGCCATCGCTCAACACAGTCCTGGCAAGCCTTATAAAGCCACGCGAAAGACCTAACGGTCACATCGCGATCCCACCTCTCGATGTCAGGCCGCATACAGCGTAGATGACGAACGTTCTCGATGAACACAGCTAATAGTACTCCATCATCGATCTTCTTCCTGATCCCAGAAATGAGATTGTCCCAGGTGCTCAGATAATATAACTCCGGAGCCTAGCTTCATCGTCGGAGTGACCTGTTTGCCGACACTTGAGACTGGTCAACTCGGCAATCTTGAAGGTCTGGTCGTCCTCGACTCCAGTCTGCAGGTGATTCAGCAGAAGCTTCAAGATCTGTCTCCCCTTGATACCCTGGGGAGGACTCATATTCTGAGCGGCTTCGGTCAGGCGATTCATCTTGTCCCTAACAGCCCTGGTCTTGATACATTCCCTGATAGCACTCGTGAAATTGGAATCCAAAATCGGGTACTTGCAGGGTCCACCAAGAGCATCATAGTCAAGCCTCTCAGTCTCTGAAATCCACGCTAACGCGTAGTCAGAATCAAAGCTGAAAGCATTCCTGACCCGTTCCTTTATCTCGGAAAGCCACTCCCGCAGCTTATCAGCTGTCGGCTCAGCAGGTAGCACGATCGTGTTGCACTTATGATGGAACCGATCCTTATCGACAACGGTGGAAATCAGAGCCCCTATCGGGGTACATGAGGTAATCCTGCAACTTTCACACAGTCTAGCAGGCATAGGGCAGCAAACTTCACACGCCCTCATTCCACAACCAACGCAAGGAACAAGAGGGAAACCAGGCTCAGGGATCCTGCTACACTTAGTGCACCTGTCCCGTCCATCATCTCCCCTCAAGGCTTCAGGGAGAAGACCACCATCTCCCTGCCTACCGGCCCCATTTACGCTGTAGCCAAGGCTAAGACCTGGCCCAAGGTTACCACCGCTCGCAACACTCGAGGGGTAACCTGCAGCATCGTTGGGCTGACTAACGCCAGCGCCAACCCCTTGGTGGCTAACGCCACCTCCGTAGGCAGGACCATAGAAACTGGAACCACACTGATTGTTCCCAGCTCCATGAGTATCAGCAGCACTACCATAGAACCCAGGTGCTCCACCAGGGTAAGCCCCGGTAGGAGCCCCTCCACTCGGGCCTCCAGAAGGTCCAGTGGGACCTTGGCCTCCGCCGGGATGTCCATGACCTGGTGGTGGAAATGGAGCATGTCCATGACCACCACTTCCACTCCCACCTTGGCCGGATGTCCGCCTTGCCCACCTCCTCCCCCAGGGGGAGGAGGAGGAGGGGGCGGTCCAGCTGCATTGCGTTCATGCCGAATATTACAGCGCGCACATCGCTCGAGGCCATCATTGCCAAAATGACTGTGATCCTCGCAGATGTGGTTCGCACACTCCGTGCAGGAATACATGGGGACCTCCTGGGCACTTTTGTGACACGCCCAGCATTTCATCTTCAAGAAGTGACAATTGCAACAGTCCCCATCGTCGCCCCGGCAAAGCCTGCAAAAATCACGCTTGCACGTTACACACGAGAATTCAGCGTCCGGGTGCCTACGGTCATTGGGTTCATCGAGGGCACAGATCTTTGGCGCACCAGGGCCACCGGTACCGGGAGCTCCTCTTGCGGCCGGTGCCTGTCCACGATCAGATGGAGCCCCAGGGGTCCTCCAGCTATCGCCGGGACTCTGGATATCGGCACTAGCTCTACTCCCAGAAGTCCTCCAATTATCGCCGGGACTCTGGATGTCGGCATGGGCCCTATTACCCCTACCACCTCCTGGATGACGGTCTGGGTTCGGAGAGACGTTCCCGCTATCGCGGATCGGCCTATCCAGGTTCGGAGAGATGCTCCCGCTATCGCGGATCGGCCTCTCCCCCCTCGATTGCCGACTCCGGACCTCAGATCCCCTATCGGGGACGGCAGCAGGCCTCGGGCTCCTGTTCCTACCCACATCCCTGTTGGGAGAAACAGATATGTCCCCCCTCTCGCGCGCGCGGGGGCCATTCCTCGCACGCCCTGGCGGTGAATGCGACCTGTCAGGCAGTCCCCGAGCCCTCCTGCTGCTGCTGTCAGCCCTCTCCCTATCGGGATTAATGGGATGCCTGCCTGCATGAGAAGGATCGACCCTACCGGGCCCACCTGGCAAAGCGTGATCAACCAAATCAACACCTCCGCCCGGCCTCACCACAAGGCCAGTACCCCGACCGTTACCTTCTCCGGGAGTAGGCGTTGGAGACCTGATTCTATGTCCCTGCCCCGCGAAAGCGTCGTATCCAACGTTCCGTCTCTCTCTGGGCTGTGGAGGATTTGCCTGATTGTCCTGGACACCCTGAATAATGCCAGCAGCCTCATCAACATGACCTTCGATTTCATAGAGCTGGACCATGATTCTGTTGTTCATTCCATTAAGAGTACGCACGTTACTCTCGACAGTGCTGATTCTCCGCATAGCGCCTTCAAGCGTACTCCGGAATGAGTCGATTTCACGCCTAACGGCAGACCGTGCTTGATCACTATTCGCAGGGAGATTTCGGATCTGCCTTCTGATGTCATCAAGAACTTGATTCAGAATCCCCGAACTCGGTGGCGTTGAACTCCGCGAGATAGATCCTGGACCTTTCGATTGACTTCGTCAATTGCTTCATGCCAGTCCTGCGGGGATACAGGCCCTGATGATCTATCGATCGCCTGTGACCCCCTTCCACTTTGCAGCCTCGACATCCGATTAGCTAGAATGGTTTGCCCTTCATTAATGCCACCAATAGATTCGGAGGCCCACTTAGCAAACTTCTCGTGTTCAAGGAGAGCCTTCTCGAGCTTCAGGTTTAACTCTCTGAAATTCGCGTTCACCCCGCTGCTGCTAGCCCTATCGGGCGGTTGCGCGACAGGATTCAAATTCCATTCACCTGCTGGCGTCCGCATCCCGACGGTTTTCTCTACCGAGAACATCCGTCCCTCGAGCTTGTCCAAGTCCTTAAGGATCTCATCCTCAGAAGCAGCATGGCTCCTGTGGACGGCCTCACGATTCTCTTGAATCATCTGGCGAAGCCGATCAGTTGCGGCCTCATTGTCCTTAACAGATTCATGAACCTCGTGTGAAAGCAGATTGATCCTCTGCTCCACGACTTCAGCTTGTTCATCAATGGCTTGCCTCACAATGGCTTTGCTGTCAGGAATAACTTCCCTTGCAAACCGTTGAACTATCATTCGCATCCTACCGGCATCAGATTGAGTCGCAATCTCAGCTTCCAGGCGATCGACCTTGTCCTTCGTCTGTCGACTCTCGTCGCTCCATTCCCTTCGCATGGAACTCACCTGACCGTTCAGTAACCTGATTTGGTCAGCAAAAATATGGAACGCCTTCGCGACTGAGCCAGAAACCTCACCCCTCTCGAGCATCTCCTGGATGTGCAAATCGAACACCTCCTTTGCCCTAGCGTCACCTGACTCACCGGAAGACTGGGATCTGAGGGCAGGAGGAGTCGATATCTCGATCCTCTCAGGAGCCCCACTAGCCCCGGCATGTCTTCTGGGGTCGCCTACAGGACAATCATCAATCCTGGGTGGCCTACTCGGGGTAGATCCCCTTCTCCGGCTATCGCCAGATCGGGGATCAATGTTGGATGCACGAGACTCGGGGGTAGAGTGAATGTGAACATCGGCAGGATCGGGCATCTCCTCATCCTGCGGAGTTGAGCCCATTGGTGAGGGGCTAGCCCTCCTCGCCTTTGACCTATCGGTCTCAATGGCGAGGGGCGACGGCCTCTTTGCAGAAACACTACGTTCCCTGGCGGTCGAGCCCCATTGAGGTGTGAACTCGTTACTAGACCTTAGCGTTTCAAGGTCACTGGTATCTCGCCCTAACGGGCTTGCGATCGACGGACGATCTTCGATCCCGAGTGCATCGGCAAGCCGACCATCTCTGGCACCTGTCCTAACGATATCGGCAGCCCGCTCAGTGATCCTCGGCGAACCAGTAACCCGGTTCGAGTTCACGTCTCTCTGATTCAACGGACCTCCAAAGGTGATGTTGGGAAAAGGAGGAACATTCGGGGTATCACCAATCGCTGGGGGACCTATCGGTCCCTCACGGTCATGGATGGCCTCCAATCCCCGAAGAACTTCCCGACTATCCCTGGCTCTCTCTCTCTCGCTTCGGGCGTCCCTGTCAACACGAAGGTCCCTGGCGGCTCCACGAGAGAGGCTCCTGGGCCTCGCAGCATCACGGATCCTAGCATTTCGGCGTGATTGGTCCTCCTCCTCATCCGCAAAATTGTAATCTTCGCCATCATAAGACTCAGATTTGGCAGTATTAGGGTAGGGCCTACCGGCATCAGATCCCTGCTTTGAGCTACTGCCCCAACCTGCGGTTGATTTCAACAGAGCATCGTATCCGAAGTCTGAGAATTTCCGCTCCTCGTGCTCATCAAACTGACCTGGATTTTGAGAACCAGTGGATCGACCCGAGATATCTCTCGGAGCCAAAACCATAGTCCCTGGTCCTTGCGGCCTGTCCTCAAACTCATCCGAGACCTGCGATTCACCTGGAACAAGAGATCTCGGGGGTCGGGTCGGCATAGCCTCCGGGTCGTCCGAATGGGGGCGGGCCATGTTCATCGCCATGCTGATGAAGTCGAACTGTCCGCGCCTGTGACCTGATTCAGAGCCGCTCCTAGCGGAGCGAACCCTTCGTGTCTGCTCATCATCGGTGGCCTGACGGAAAATGCGATCGTCTCCATCGTCGGTGTACCTGCCACGGCTTCTGGGTGTGTCCCTACCGGGATCTTCACCCCTGCGATCCTGACCTGTCGAACCTGCTTCGAAATCCTCGTAGTCGTAGTCCGGTAGGTCCTCACCTGAGCGGAGGCCCCCTAGGATGGCCTCCTCATCCACGACACTCCTTCGTGATCGTGGGGTCGACATAGAGCTTGTAGTTGATGGTCTCAAGCGCGTAGGAAAGTCCTACGGCTGATAACCTGTGATTCGGGCACGAGCCTGTGCCCAGGCAATGGGTAAGTTGGGGTAAACAAGCCACAAAAGAAAGGTTCCCCAAAAGCAAACCAATCCCCGGTCCCAAAGATCAGGGTTTCCCACACACCAGAGAACAACAACCAAAAGGAAACAAACCAAACAAGAAAAGGGTTAACCCGCAACCTTGGTCGACAACAGGCCGCACGACTGGTCCCTACCAACCTGGCGGCGGCCCGAGGTCTCTTTCTCCCCCGAGATGCCGTCGGTCGACGCAGGGGTTCGGCGACGCCCATTCGAGGCGCGACGGAACCCAAAACTTGAGCCAAAACACCACAGGTCGGTCACTAACGCGACGTCCCTGATGATGATATTAACCATGGCTAATCACATTATATAATGATTATTGATAAGAAACAATTGCTTATGCGTCGTAGAGAAATTTATGACAATGTTGCAAACAGAATAACAGAACCACAAAACAAAGATAAACCACATATCAGTGATGTTATTGATAGAAAAGCAGTTTTTGAAAAAAATAAACCAAAAAGAAGAATAAGTATAAATCAACTCAACATTACTATTATGAAGGAGACAACAAGGCACACCAACCTAATTACACATATTTGAAAGAATTACAAGAACAATTAGAACATCATAACACCAAAAAAGATTATGCTATATTTCAAAACAAGCGAAGATATATGGAAGAAGCACAGGCGTATTTTAATGAAATCCAAAGGTTGGAAAGATAAAACATACGACATCATCCAGACAGTGAAACAGGTAAAACCTATTCGGAAATGATTAAGAAGAAAAAAGGAATAATCAATCAATTAAGAAGGGATTTTGACTTTGAAAAAAAAAGATTAATAAATTATAATCTAATTAATTTAATATACTAATGAGATTAGACAATACCCAGATTAAAACGCTAAAATCACAATTGAGATTAAGACCGTCTTATAATGAACTGATAAAGGAAATTACAAGGGAAGAAAAAAAGAAATCAGAGATGTAATAGATCGAAACGCCTATTATTTTCGTGATAGTCCATTAGGAACAGTTTATGACAATAATACCGTAGATTTGAGACAACAACACTTTCAAAAAATGTTAAATGTGGAAAATCAAACAGGACATTTTGATATGGCAAAGGACGATGAAATGGATGATTTAAGAGACGGATCCATACAAACACTAAGTGCCACAATGGACGATGCAGAGGAACAACACGAACGACAATCAGTCAAGTTTCAAAAAGACTTAGTAGCAAACAAACAGCAGATCTACACCAACGAGCACAACGAGCAAGACAGTTAGAAGAGAAAGATGAGTGGCAGTCAGTAGTATCATCAAAATCAAGCGATACTGAAGACTTACCACCGTTAGAACCAATTATGACAGAAGATGAAGCGGCTAAACGACTACAGGCGGCATTCAAGGGGCGTATTGTAAGAGAAGAAACCTTGCAACAGAAAAGAACCGAGAAGAGAGAGCAAGCAAGGGACAGCGCTGACATTTCATCCACAGTCCCACAAAGACAAACAAGAACACATAAGGAAACCATTGACTATTCAACTGATATAAACCATTGGAAGGGAAGCACAGTAAAAGAAGAAGACATATTATTTCAATTATATTTAAGAGGAGCAGGACTTACCGAAGAACAGGAACAACAATATTCAAACACAAAGAAAAAGGGCAAAGGTAAAAAGGAAACTGGTAGAACTTATTTAGTTGGACTGGTGGAGAAACTTATAAACAGCGGAAAATGGACAACAGAAGTAAATGATGAATTGTTAAGAAAAATAATGAAAGATTGGATAGATATGAAAGGAAAAGGCAAAGCAACAAAGGAAACATATATCATTTTACTTTATCAATAATTATATAAAATGATTAACAACCTCAAACACGAGTTAAGGAAACGCCCTACATATGAAGTGCTTAAACAAGCAATGACAAGCAACATAAAAACAACAGTTATACTGAAGAAATACAAGAAAATATGGTATTGAATAATTTTGATTCTGATGAAATGGATTTAATGAATTATAAAATTAAGGAAGGATATATGAATGCAGAAGTTATGATGGCAGACAAGGCAACACAAACGCTTAACAAAGAAAACAAGGCAACACAAACAGACCTACCAAATGATAAAGCGACACAAACTTATAATTTTGATGATGAGACAAAAATATTAGGTGGGTCTTCAAAGAGTTTCAAAAGCAAATTGATAACCAAGGCTGAAGCAGAAGCATTAGCATTTACATATGACCCTGATTTATATGATGATGACGATGATGATGATGATAAAAAAAAGATGATGACATTGATAAATATAGAAAGAAATTATTTATGTTGATGAGGATTATAGAATTTATGATGAGGTCAGGTTTTAGTATAGGACAAATAGTAGCACATTTAACATATCACACTACATTAACTACAATTCAAGGTTCCGAGTTATTAGTTAAATTAACAATGAATTCATTAGTAACATCATACGATATAGCGACTTCCATAATGAATTGGTTGAATACAAATGTTAGTGAGGAAGTTGAGTTAAATACGACATTGCAAAGCAACTGCGGGGTTGATTTATCAACCTCTTCTCCCCCTGTTAGCGTTAATAGTTCTCCACCTATCACTGTTCATAGTTCTTCAACGCATACTGTTAATTCATCATCGTCAGAAGAAATGCTAATTATGAAATAGCACCTCCTACTGATATGCCTATTCCCACTGATGCTGAAAGTGAAGATGAAGATAAGGATAAAGATAATAATAAACAAAAAGAAAAAGTCTAAATAATGTTATATGAAAGAAATAATAATTAAAAACAAATGTACAAAACCACAGAAGAAGTTTAACGCTATCTTTCCTGATGGAAAGATTATATCATTTGGAGCAACCGGCTACGAGCATTACACCGGAGGTCATATAGAAGAAATAAGAAGACATAATTATGAAACGAGGCATAAGGCAATAGGCGATTTTAATCATATTACTAAACCTAGTTTCTGGGCGTTCAGATTTCTATGGTTGAAGAAAACATATAGAGAAGCGATTAGAGATATTGAAAGTAAATATAATGTTAAAATTAACTATGTCAAATAACTTAATTAACCTTCTTAAATTGTCTTAAAGAATTACTGATATTAAATAATAAATAAATGATGGACACTATAAACGAAGTAAGTGAAAATACAGACACTACACCAGAATATAAAAATTACAAATATACTGATAAAGAATATTATAAAGTCTATCAAAGGAAACTATAAAGAACAATTATGTAAAATGGTAGAATGCGATATATGTGGAACTTCAATATACTTAAAAGGTTTAACAAGACATAAACGAACTAAAAAATGTATAAATTTGAATTTAAATAATAATTAGTATAAAAGGTCTTAAAGGAATAACTATATTAACAATTATATTAATTCTAGTTTATTATTAAAAGATCCGTGGTTTGGTTATTAAAATGAAAAAGCACAATTAATAAAACATAGAGCAATGAAAAGCACCATAATATATAAAAAGAAATGCTCTTACGGAAGAACTTTTTGTAGATGGTCTGCTGGGCTTCAATCATTAAGGAAAGAAATAAGACACACATTAGCAAAATATTATTATATTGATATAGATATTGTTAATTGTCATCCAGTTTTATTATTACAAATTTTGAAAAATGAATAAATATGAAAATATTAAATATTTATCTAAATATGTTTCAAATAGAGACTAATATATTAATTTAATTATTGCCAAATATAATGTATCAAGAGATGCCGCTAAACAATTATTTATTAGGTTAATGTATGGTGGTAGTTTTCATAAGTAGGCTAGCGATTTAAAATTATCTAATGTAGAAGAATCAAAATTCATTAATAAATTTCAACATGAAATGAAATCAATTCAAATATTAATAACTAATTCAAATAAACATTTGAAAGAAACTATAGAAAATATGAAAGATAGAATTATTACAAATATTGAATCTACAACAACTAGTTATTATTTACAAGAAATAGAAAATAGAATCTTAGAAGATGTTTATAATTATTGTTGCGATAATGGTTTTATCTTAAAAAATAATTGTGTATTATGTTATGACGGAATTATGATACCTAAAGAAAGTTATAAACCAGAATTATTAACAGAATTAACTGATTCTATTTATAAAAAATATGGATTAAATTTAGAATTTATATAATAGTCAAGTGGAACAGTTTATATCATATGAAGAAATGAAAGAAGAGTTTGAAGAATACAATTTCAAAATTAGAAATCCATTATTATATGTTGAAATTAATAAGCAAACTGGAGAATTAATTGAACGAACAAAAAAAGAATTTACTGATACTAATGAAAATATATATTATAATGATGTTGATAAGAAATGTGAAACTCAAAAATATAGATTTGTTGATAAATGGATGAAAGACGAACATAATATAAGTTATAATAATTTTGATTTTCTACCTTGTGAAAAAACTCCTGAATATATGTACAATACTTTTGACGGTTATTATTCTGAAAAACAACCTAATACTAAAAATTATGAACATTCTTTTTTTTGGAAGCATTATAAAGATGTTGTATGTAATGGCGATAATAAAACTTTTGATTATATAAATAAATGGATCGCTAATATTATACAACATCCATTAAAGACGTCCAATACAGCAATGGTTTTAAAAGGTATTCAAGGGTGTGGAAAAGATACATTTACTAAGTTTTTTCAAAAAATTAATCGGTAAAGATTATTATATTAATACTGATAGTCCAGATTTAATATTTGGAAAATTTAATGGTAATATTGAAAACAAATATTTGTGTATTAAATGAAACAAATGGAAAAGATACATTTACAATTAATGAAAATATTAAAGATGCTATAACAAGAAATGAAACACATATACATAATAAAATGATGAAACCTTATACTGTTAAAGATGCTTGTAATTTCATATTTTTAACAAATAATAATAACCCTATTAAAATACCTAATGATGATAGACGTTTCTTCTGCGTTGAAATGTCTTCAAAATACGCCAACAATACTGAATAGTTTAGTAATTTACATAATGAGTTAGATAAAGAAGAATATTTAAACTCATTTTATAACTTTTTCGAAAATATTTATATTTCAATTTATGATTTTATCAGTAATAGACCAGTTAGTGATATGTATGATGATATGCGAGAATTAAATATACCAGTTGTAATAAGATTTTTAGAAAACTATATTTGCGATACATTAAATAATTTCATATATTTTACTACATGTTTTATCAATAAATCTTACTTTATATTTCTACTTCTTTACTACTTACATTTTTATAATTATAAATTCACAGTGTTATATTTATATTTTTCTACAAGTATACTTATACTTTTTCCGCGCCAATTTATTCTGTAGCAAAATAATATGCTTCGTTTAATTTTCATAAATTTTGATTTGTAAATTGTGACACAAATATGTTGGATTATCTAAAGCTACAAAATTTACAAAATCTAAATGTTTCTTGATATTCTCAAATTCGTTTTTGAATTTTATGTTTTTGATTTTTATGGTTCCATTTGATCTACTTAGTTTGTAGTTATTCTCTAAAATATACTTATTAAATTGTTGTGGAGTTCTGTAATGTCCATCATTTCGCCACGAGTTATAATTTAATCTAATGATATTCTTGTCAATTCTATCTTTGCCTCATTAGTTTTTTTCAAAAAATACATCAAAATAATAGCTTAAATATTGTTTATGCACCTCATTTAATCTTCTGAAATATTCGTCTTTAGTTATATTGCTAGCAATCATTCTACTATTAAATAATAATGTTATATCTTTAATTCTGAGGTTGAAAATATGTTTCAGCACTATACACAGTTAACTATTTAATCTCATTCATTTAATTAGTGTATAGTTGAGTGTATGTATAGGCTGGGCTAAGTGTAATATTGAACAATCATTTTTTTTCTTGTAAGTTATATCATGAATTCACTATACAACCTCTGGTAACTATGCACTCTATACACTCTATACACTCTACTAACCTTATAGAATATATATTTTAAATAAGTATGATCAATATAATATTAGTATATATATATATATATCTACCTTATCTATTATTTTAGGAGTGTATAGTTTAGTGTATAGATATAAAAATCGTGTATAGATTATACTAAATGAATAAGGTAAAAGTGTATATTATATTTTCATAAGTTTATAATAGTTAAATTATAAAAATGTATTATTAATAATGAATACGATTAAAGTGTTATAGTGTATAGTATGAATACTTATTTAAATTCATTATCTTCTTGATTTTCTACAAATTCGATCTTATATGTTTTCAGTTGGGTATGTTTTTAGCTGTTCTTTATCAAACCCATAACTATTACCGCGATTAGTCCGTTTTTTTGTCTAATCCTTCTAATTTAGATATTTCAATACCAAATTTAACGGGTGTATAAGCTATATTATTAAAATTATTTCGGACATATATGTTTTAAACTTACTTTAATGTTTCTACAGAATAAATTGGCGCGGAAAAAAAATATTAGTATACTTGTAGAAAAATATAAATATAAAATTATGAATTTATAATTATAAAAATGTAAGTAGTAAAGAAGTAGACATATAAAGTAAAAGTTATTGATAAAACAAATGTAGTAAAATATATGAAATTATTTATTGTTTTTTTTATAAATTATGAAATTATTTATTTTTTCTACAGAATAAATTGGCGCGGAAAAAATATTAGTATACTTGTAGAAAAAATAAGAAATCGCTTTTAGAAAAAAAAGAAACCGAAAAAAATGAAACAGAAAAAACTTTAAAAACAAAAATAAATAAATAAATAAATATAAAAAAAAAAAAAAAAAAAAAAAAAAAAAAAAAAAAAAAAAAAAAAAACACAAAAAAAAAAAAAAACTAGTAGAGCAATAATGAAAAAGGTAATGAAATCAAAAAGATGCCGGCAATCGCTTATCGCTTTTAAAAAGGTAATGATATCAGGTGGCCGTTTCTACTTGGTGTTTGAGAGGTTTCCTACCAGATCAGGGGTTCCCAACGACACGACATAGCCAAGGCGCCGATGTTGGCATCTACGCGGGCCCAGAAATCGCCCTGCCGAGACCATCTTAAAGCACTGCATGAGCGGTCCATCGAGACGCGCCTCTCCAAATGCCACCTGCGCGCGAAACACATGAAACGGATCATCTGAACCGCGAACTCTTGAGTCCGCCTGAGCCTTATCCGCAAGCCGCTGGCGCTGCTTGAGCTGCCTCTGGCGTCCAAACAATCCAAACTGGGATCTGAGTCCGAGCTGGCCTCATGTATCCTTCGAAAGCCGGATCTCTGCTTCCTCTGTTGGCTGCACGGGCATCGCCCTGACAGTGATGCCAGTGGAAACATCACGGCATGTGGCGACGTTTTCAGAGATTTGGTGCTGGAAAAGCCATGGAAATCAATGCCGCTGGCCTGAGCCGGCACCGATCCTGGCGCTTCCATTCCCAAAGCCATGAAACCCCCATGATCCCCCATGAAGAGCGACTATCGATCAAAGGAGGCGGATGAAAACTTGCAGACCCTCTTGGACCCAGGTCACCCAACTTGCGGCGCAATCCCCGGATTGGATCTTTGGTGTTACGTACCGCTTCGAAAAGAGAGTCCGGAGCAAAATGCAGGTTGGTGTCAAAATGGTTCGTTCAAGCCCGAAACGGGTACCCTAAAACATATCTGGGACCTCGTGACTGAGAAATCGGCTTGGGGCATCTTGTGCTCTAGTCATGTCAAGCTGTGCACCCAAGGGGAGCGCATTTGCGCTCATCCCTCCCGACTTTTGTGGACGGGCCTTTGGCAGCTCCGGCCGCTGCCATGGCAAGTCTCCATCTGTACCCTGTGAACCTGGTCTCTGTGAGACGCCCTTGGGCCCATCCGCCCCATCCACAAATTCCCCCTTTTTCTTGCGTGAAGGTAACCTCTCCTGTTTTGGTTGGGTTGAACTGTGGTTGTGCGTTTGTGCTTGCGTGCATGCGTTTCTTTCAAATGCGTAGGCCATGTGCAACTACTTAAAAAAATGCTGTCTGCAGCTTTCAGAGCCACACAAACAACATCCCTCCAGTGCCACGATTTGCGTAGCTGTGGAAGATGCCTTGCGACCTTGTAGCGCATGCAACCCCGAGGGGCCTTCCTCTTTTCTGCAGGCGGTAAGAACCTCATCGCCTGACCTCGAAGAGACCTGCAAGCTGGGCTGTGGGCAGCTTGAGGATATCATGTGCCTCTGACACATGGGTGTGTCTCATTTTGAGGGTACCCTTTTTGGGTCGTTCTAAAGGACGACTAAAGGAGAAACCATCTTCTTAGGGATCCCCAATTTGACACACACCCACATCAACAAAACACGGAACCTGAACTTCAAGCCGCATGAACTGCAATCCTCGGCCGGCACGCCCCATGCGCAGCAAAAACCTGGCAAACTGGGCAGTTCATTTTCTGGGGACCAAATGGGTCTCTTCAATACCGAGCTGAATTGGATCGCCCATTCCTGCCAACCATTTTGGAGAGTTCCGACCAGTAAGAACTTGCTGATTCTTGGTAGGGAATGAGGAAATGATTCTGAACTGAATCATCCCTTGTGTTGTCTTTTCAGGGGATCCTAAACTGTTTAGTCAGTCCCAAAACCCTGGTTGATTCCCTTCTCCCTGAAAGTCAAACACCGCAAAAGAAAGGTCCGCCATAAACGCTCCTAGAGAAAGAAGAAAGAAAAAAAAAGGGAAAGGAAGAAAAGAAAAAACAAAAAGGTGGCCTTGACGGAAGATGTGTTGTCTTCCGGCGACCCCATGGTATCACCGGCCAGAAAACGCCTCCCGCTCCCTTTGACTCACTGCAACTCAGTTTCCAGCGGCACGCCGACACGGGCAGCTGATCCGCCTGGGAGCACCTACGCATCGGAATGCCCAAGGTCCCCGAAATTGCTGGAAAGAACCCAAAAGCTGCCAGCAGAAACGGAATGTCCCCCCCTTGTTTTCTCCATGTGCTCGTTGCGCGATGACAAATTCGGGAAGTGGTCCTCAATTTCCGAGGAATCCTTATTATAGTGGAACATGCTTAGCACGCTGCGCGCAATGACGCCGGCATTGCGCGACGGAAGTGTTCCTCAACTTCCGCGCCTCCTTATAGCTGGCGAGATGCTGAGAATCAATTGCGCACCTCACTTTCCATCGATGATGTCCTTGATGAACTGTTTCTCATCCTCCCGGACTTGACGGAGTTCCTCATAGTCTTGGTCGGTGCTAAAGAACGTGTCGACGTGATGCCCTCCCCGCTTGATCAAAGCAAACCTGTTGGACGGATTCTGCAGGGCCATGTCTTCTGTGAGGCCAGACCCCCCCCAGGGGTCCAGCTCTCCAACCGTGAAGAACACATTCGACATTTCGCCAACCATGCTCTTGAGACTGCTCTTGAACTCGTCGGCGTACAAATCAAGTTTGCCCGGCCTCGCCCCGAAAAGCCCAGAATTCGCCCATCTTCGGACGTTCTTCTCTCCGCGTTCTGCCTGCTCCTGAATCAGCTGCTTGACTGTCCAGTCGCGGTTCGAGCCCAGAGGAGGTAGGGCATACACCAAGCCGGTTGGTGGCCCAGAGGCAGCGTAGTGTAGGTCGTTGACGACCAGCACTTGCCAGGCCTCTCCGTCGTCAGGGAGCTCCTTTGTACAAACATCGTCAGGCCCTTGCATGCTGGCTAACTCGCCGAGTGATGATGAAGAAGTGCTTGTCTTTGACTCTGGGCAATTGTAAGTAAATGGGTCATGTTGCCAAATGCTCTCATATGCCCCGAATATGGCAGCAACCAATTCAGGCACGCCACTCTTGTTGAACTCCTCAGCTGAGTAATCGGCTTTGGTAGCAGTCCAATCTACCTCTACCATCAGGCGATTCATCATAATTTTGAACCTGAGACTGTCCGTGTCGCCCGTGATATTGACTGCTGCCGCCGTCTCGTTGAACTTCTCACACAAGGCTTGGAGTGGATACGCAGGAAGCATAACAGTACTGCCAAAGTAAGATCCAGCACTCAGGTAGTCGGATTCAAAAGGATAGCTAGACTGCGCCAGCTTTTCATGCCTTCCTTGAAGGCAAATGGCAAGAAAGTAGATATCGGTTTCACTTTCCAGTGGCCTGCAAAGGCCTGGCAGCGCAGCGTTCAGCGCAGGAGTAATCAGTGAGGCCTTTTTGTGCAAGTAAGCATCGTAAAGAAACGTCGTCGCTGCCAACATACCATCTGCGCAGTGCGGCACCAGGTCCATTCCTTTGCGAATCCTCTGAAAATTGCCCCACTGTTCCCGAGGTGTGTTGACCATTTGGTTGACAACCATGGACGATGCGATTGCAGCCGAAATCAAATGAGGGTACTTGAGACGCATTGTGGCAGAGAGCAGCGCACCATAGGAGCCCCCAAAAGTCACAACTTTGGAAGGCGAGGCAACATGGCTCCCGTCTTCTGTTGCAACGCGCGTGAGACTCCACGCAATCTTGGCAAAGTCTGCCATTGCCTCTTCGGAAGTCAAGTACTTCAAGCAACCACTCATTCCAGTCAGTTTGGGCGAGGACTGGCCAAAGTAGCGGTGCTCTGCAAAGACAAGCAGCGCGCCCATCTCTTTCCCAAGTTCCCACATAAGGCCGGTGTTGTTGACATATAGATCGACTGCTGCCTCATTCCCGGGGTAGAAGAAGATTGGTCCGCCATCCCCATCGACGTAGCCATCATAGATGCAGACTCGTTGCTTGAACGTGAGATTTGTAGGATCAAAATGCGACAAAGGCTGCTCAAAGATTTCCCATCGGCAGTCGTTCGTGCAAGGCTTCTCGCCCTTTGAGCCGAGCACCTGTGACACTTGGTGATCTTCTGCGTCTTCGATGATTGGCCCGCCGAAGGACTGAAGTGGGATCTGTCTCTCTGCTCGCAAAGACAACGCACAAGACGCGTCGCTGAGCTCCTCATTTGCGACTCCAAAAGCCAGGGATGTGACCCATAGCCAGGAGACACAAACTACAAGGCTGATGCTGACTGGTTTTGAGCCGATCCTTTCCTCAGCCCATTTTGAAGTCCGAGTGAAGTTGCAGGGCAGTATGTGAGCCAATCAGGTTCTTGAGGCGTACCAGCCAATTCTGACAACCCGCCCCCTCCCCCCACCCAATGCTGTCCTGTGTTGAGGGCCGCACGTCGCAATGAAGATGAAGAAGTCTTGGCGAGTAGAATCTGTCCAGCCTCGTCAAGGTAATTCTCACACATCTTCATCTGGTTGAACATTTGGGCCGCACAGAGTGATTTAGGTCAAAACAAGGATTTGGATTCCGCTCGAAAAAGTCGCCCACCCCATCGGCAATGCTAGCTGGGTCGTCGGCCAGCTGCTTTGTTTCCATGGCGGCTGGGCCCAGATTGACACAATCACGCGTTCAATTGCCGTCCTTGAGCTATGGCTTCTGCACTTATCGTCAGGGAATTGAGATGATAGATCGCAGTTGTCCGGCTGATCAAACGTGTGTCAGGGCACAGCGCCCAAAAGCTCGGTTGTCACCGTGCGCCTGTAAACAGCGTGAATTCAAGCCGCCATCCATGATCAGAAACATCGGTTTTTGTGTTTTCGTGCGTCTTGGGCCTTGTTCCCAAGCAAAAGTGGCTCGGCGAACTGTCAAGGTTGCCATGGCCAAGAGATGCCTCCTGCGAGTATCAAATACTAGCCCTTGCGGAGACGTCCCAAAGTGGAGTGCGTCGAAATGAACTGGCCCTCGCAGACCTATTCCATTTTTAAAGCTCGAGTAACGATTACGTGACAAAAATAGTTCCTCATTTCCGGTCCTGCGTTACAGTTGTTGCGAAGGCCCAAGGCAGCCCAGAAAAGGTGGGGGTTCCTCCGAGTGGTCCAGAATCTTGGCATCCTTTGTCTTTGGCAAGCAACCAATTCCGCGATTGACAGTTCCTGGCCAAAAAGGTCTCGGTAACAGTTGCTTGCCAAAGACGAGCAACGGCGGCGAGGGGCCAACATTTGGAATACCAGAGAAAAGAGAAAAGAGGAGGGCCTCAGAGGCCCAGAAAAAAGACGAGGAAGGGCTGTGAGGGGGGCCAACATTTGGCTCCCTTATTTCTGGACTCTCATGATTGCTTGCCAAAGAAAAGAGGGGGGGCCTAAGAGGGTGATTTTGACCCCTTGGCTTTGGCCTAGCAGAACGACTGCTTCCAAAGAACACAAGGTGGCCCATGAGGGGGCCAGAAATTGGGTCTCTTATCTGTGGACTCGGGTCTGAAAACAGGGGGTCGAAATTCAGGGTTTGAAGCGATGTGTTCTTTCAAGTCAGCTGCGTGTTGCACAGGGGTTCAGGTCCGAGGTTTGGAGCGCTGACGTGACTTCGCACTCGGAGGCCACGGATTTGCATGCGTGTGTGCGCAATGCGCCTGCGAAGGCGTGTGGGCAACGGTCAGTCACGCGCAAAGCCCACTGCGCATGGAGCACAACACAAGACCTCGCAGCGAAGCAGCCCAGGCGGGTGGAGAAGGCCCGAATGTGTGGTAGCAGTCTCTGCGCCCTGGACCTGCTTCAGGTAAGAACCTGGTGTTTGATGGATCAATTGGGAGCGAAGTGCAGCCAGCTCTATGGCGAGCGCAATGAGTGCTCCGCTATTACAAAGACGGGCCTTAGTGATTACATGTGTGAAACTATGATCGCCATAAGGTCAGTGTTCTGGAAAACAGAGAACAGGAATTTTGGCGTCGAACTACTGAGCCGTATCTTATATGCGCCGTAGCCATTCGCAAAAACATTTAGATCGATTTTGAACATGCCTCTTTTGTGACTGTTGGATATGTCTCACATCTACAGGATTTGCACACCACTAATTGCAACTGTATCCTAATTCGAAAACGGAGAATGGCAAGAGTCCAGCATCCGGGCATAGACCTGTTGGCGCTGGCTGTGGATGTTGGCAGACTTGTTGGCATCTCGGATGAGCGCATCGCATTGAGACTTGACTACCAGTGGAAGGATGCGTTCTCTCAGTTCTTCCTCCGCATTCATCCTTGCAGCGTGAGTTGGGCGGATGTTGAATTCTCCGAGTGTTGCGAATGGAAGACCTGCGCAGTGAACATGTCTCCATGCTCATGTACTCCGTGGACTTATGGGTCTCACAATTAGGGTCGTTCTTCTGATTGGCGGCGACGATTTCACTGATTTTTCGGCCCATAATTCGCAACGACGGTTGTTGGTGGAAGTTGCGACGCCATGTCGTCCTGCGCCTCCACGGACCTGTGCGTGCGAGGCAATCCGGCGTCGGCTTGAGGCACTCACTGTCTTCATTGTCATCTGCGGCGCCGAAATAGCATCTGAACTCTCCACGTGTGGATCCAACGTTGGCTCATCATGGACGCATGAGCTCAATTGTCTGGTCGACTTGCGCGGCAAAACGGGTCGGCGTCGTTGATGCGTCATGATCCGAACAATCAGTTTCAGGGGCTCTTCAGTCCGCGCGGCAGGAATGCGATCATCGTCCTGGCAAGTACTCCGGACAATCACTACAACATCAAGGACGGCCATCACCGAGAAGACCATTCCGTCCAGCAGTTCCATCATGGCACGCAGATCAGACAAACAAGCCACTTTCATTCCCCGTTCTCCCCAAGACCAACTTCAACAAACGTGAGGCCGAAAAGTACGCAGCCAAGGTTGGGGAGTTCACGGAAGACCTACCCGGAAGAAAAGGCATTCCACAGAAGCGGAGGAAACAAATGAGGACAACGCCTCTGCAACATCAGCAAAAAGGGACTGGTGATGACACCCTAACATCGGGGACATCGCCGAGACCCTGAAGACCAAATGCTTCGCGAGACCGTGACAGAGAGAGAGAGAGAGACACGCATCAGGCCAAGCTTGGCTATCAGGCGATCATGGATCAGTTTACTTTGCCAGGATGCCCTTGCCATGTGTGAGACTCGAACCTCGCACGACTTCCGCGAACAACAGCCAAAGTCAGGCTCCCAATCAGGCTTCCCGTCGGAAGCCAGCGCACCACGAACTGGTCGAACATCAAGAAGATCAGAGCATACGTCAAGACCCTGGGTTCACTCCTCCAAGCCATCAAGCCGACCCTTGAGCGCATTTCAGACACCAAACGTCAATCATCATTTATGTTGAGCTCTGGCTGCAAGCCTCGGCAGCCTGACAAAAGACCCGCAACTGGACGGACGAGTCACCACTACAACTTTCATTGGTGAGAGGCCCATGGTCAAACTGCTCCACCACAACAGCCCTCGTCGAGCTCCACCTTGCCAGGCTTCAGGCCATCCTGGAGGATGTTTAACAGCTCTTTGTCATGCGTAGCATGGACCATGAAAGACATGCTCTTCTCGTTACCATCTCGCCATCTTCAAGTCTCTTTTTATAGCTTCCACGTAGCATCAGGTCCGGTTTATTGCCCAGGTAGATGGATGAATGATTGACAACCATTGGAAAGACGTCGACTCCAAAGTCCTTCAAGCGCAGCTTGGCCCCTTTGTCGCTCGTGCTCTGGAATGAAGGCAAAATTGGGGTCAATCTGATGGGTGTCGCTGCACGCCCCTTGACAAACTCGGGGAATCTTTCAGTGAAGAATGGAGTGGCATGATCGGCCTCTGTCTCAAGCGCCGCGTGTGTCTGCGCGTCTGCGTGTCTGTGTGTCTGCGCGTCTGTGTGTCTGCGTGTCTGGTGTCTGCGTGTGCGCATGTCTGCGCGTCTGCGTGCCTGGGAGTCTGCTGTGTCTGCGTGTCTGGGTGTCTGGGTGTCTGCGCGTGTGCGTGTCTGTGTGTCTGCATGTCTACGTGTCTGCGCGTCTAGGTGTCTGCGCGTCTGTGGGTCTGCACGTCTATATGTCTGGGTGTCTGCGCGTCTGCATGTCTGCGTGTCTGGGTGTCTGCACTTTTGCGTGTCTCCGTGTCTGTGTGTCTGCAAGTCTGCTTGTCTGCATGTCTGCGCGTCTGAGTGTCTGTGTGTGTGTGTGTCTGTGTCTGCATGTCTGCGCGTCTGCGCCTGTGTGCGTGCGTGTGTCTGCTCGTCTGCGTGCCTGCGTGTCTCTCCGTGTCTGTGTGTCTGCAAGTCTGCGTGTCAGTGCGTGTCTGTGTGTGTGTGTCCGCGTGTCTGCATGTCTGCGCGTCTGCGCGTCTGTGTGTGTGTGTGCGTGTCTGCGTGTCTGCGTGTCTGTGAGTCTGCGTGTGTCCGTGTCTGTGTATCTGCTCGCCTGCGTGTCTGTGTGTGCGCGTGTCTGCGTGTCTGAGTGTCTGCGTGTCTGGCGTGTGTCCGTGTCTGTGTATCTGCACGCCTGCGTGTCTGTGTGTGCGCGTGTCTGCGTGTCTGGGTGTCTGCGTGTCTGGTGTCTGCGCGTCTGCGTGTCTGTGTTTCTGCATGTCTGCGTGTCTGCATGTCTGCGTGTCTGGGTGTCTGCGCGTCTGCTTGCCTGTGTCTCTGCATGTCTTGGTGCGTGTCTGTGTGCGCGCGCGCGTCTGCGTGTCTGTGCGTGTCTGTGTGTGTGTGTGTGTCTGCGTGTCTGTGGGTGTGTGTCTGCATGTCTGCGCGTCTGCGTGTCTGTGTGTGTGTGTGTGCGTGTCTGCGTGTCTCGGTGTCTGGTGTCTGCGCGTCTGTGTGCCTGTGTTTCTGCATGTCGCGTGTCTGCGTGTCTGGGTGTCTGCGTGTCTGTGTGTCTGCATGTCTTGGTGCGTGTCTGTGTGTGCGCGCGTCTGCGTGTCTGTGCGTGTCTGTGTGTGTGTGTATGTGTCTGCGTGTCTGCGTGTGTGTGTCTGCATGTCTGCGCGTCTGCGTGTCTGTGTGTCTGTGTGTCTGCATGTCTGCGCGTCTGCGTGTCTACATGTGTGCGCGTCTGCGTGTCTGTGTCTGCCTTTCTGCGTGTCGGCATGTCTGCGCGTCTGTGTGTCTGTGTGTCTGCATGCCTGTGTGTCTGCATGTCTGCGTGTCTGTGTCTATCTGTCTATCTGTCTATCTGTCTATCTGTCTGCCTGCTTGCTTGCCTGCCTAAGGGCAGGCCACCTCTTTGAACCGAATTCACCCAACTTGCGGCGCATCCCCGTTTCCTCTTTTTTGACCGCAGGCGGTAAGAACCTTTGATTCTCTTGCTACGTCAGCTGCTTTGGCTGACACCTCGCCTGACCTTGAAGAGACCTGCAAGCTGGGCAGCGCGCAGCTTAAGGATATCATGTGCCTCTGACACATGGGTGCGTGTTGCTTTCAGGGTACGCTTTTTGGATCGTTGCAAGACACAACTGAAGGAGAAACCATTCCCCAATCTAATGCACACCCACATCACGGCGCCTGAACTTCAAGCGGTATGAACTGCAATCCTCGGCTGGCACACCGCACGCTCAACAAAAACCTGGCAAACTGGACAGTTGCATTTCTGGGTCACTTCAATCTGGAGCTGAATTACTACCTGTGTGTCAGTTTTGTGAACACCCAGTAGCCTTTACGGAACGACGATGTTTTGCTCTTGCGGCGTTCGGCCTTTGACCCCCACCGTATTACCGGCCAGAAGATCCCTCCCACTCCCTTCAACTCACTTCAACTCTCAGCTTCCAGCGGCACGCCAACACGGCGGGCAACTGGTCCGCCTGGGAGCACCTGCGCATCAGGATGCCAAAGCTACCCTTCGGATCAATGGCCCTTGCGTCACTGTGAGTCATTGCGCGATAAATTTCTACTGGCGAGATGCTGAGAATCAACTGCGCAGATCGCATTCCATCGGTGATGTCCTTGATGAACTGTTTCTCATCTTGCCGGACTTGACGGGAGTTCACCATAGTCCCGGTCGCTGCTAAAGAACGTGTCGACGTGACGCCCTCCCCGCTTGATCAAAGCAAACCTGCTGACGGATTCTGTAGGGCCATGTCGTCTTCTGTAAGGCAAAACCCCAATTTATTCGCCCCTGGGAGCCCATCGGCAGCTTGGTTGAGGTCATTGACAACCAGCACTTGCCAGGCTTCCGACTCGTCATGCTCCTTCGTCAGGCCCTTGCATGCTGGCTAACTCGGAGTGATGATGAAGAAGCGCTTGCCTGCAACTGTGGGTACGGGTATTCGGATGTTGGGTCCACATTCCAAATGATATGCCCCAAGTATGGCAGCAACTAGTTCAGGCATGCCACTCTTTCTGCAATCCTGAGTAATCGCATTTGGTACCACTCCAATCTGCCTCTACCATCAGACCATTCATCATGATGTTGCACCTAAGATTGTCCATGTCACCCGTCATATTGACTGCTGTTGCTGTCTCGTTGAACTTCTCCCACAAGGTTTGGAGTGGAAACGGAGGAAGAGCAACGGGTTGTCCATGTGAGATCCGACAGTCGTGTAGTTGGATTCAGAAGGAAGCTAGACTGTACCAGCTTTTCCTGCTTTTGTAGAAGCGAAGCGACAAGGTAGATGATATCAAACCTACTTTCCAATGGCCTGCAAGATTATGGCATCGCACATTGGCAGGAGCAATCATGAGGCCTTGTCGCGCTGGTAAGCATTGAAAAGAACCATTGTCACTGGCAACATACAGTCTCTGCAGGGCGGCACCCTTTCCATTCCTTTGCGAACCAGCCTCCAATAGCTACCCCATACGTCGCAGTCGATTTTTGTGTCAACAACACCGGCCTTATGTGGGAACTTGGGAAAGAGATGGGCGCGCTGCTTGTCTCTGCAAAGCACAGCTACTTTGGACAGTCTTCCCCCAAACTGACTGGAATGAGTGGTTGCTTGAAGTACTTGACTTCCGAAGAAGCAATGGAAGACTTTGCCAAGATTGCGTGGAGTCTCACGTGCGTTGCGACAGAAGATGGGAGCCATGTTGCCTCGACCTCCAAAGTTGTGGCTTTCGAGGGCTCGTGTGGCACACGGGTCTCGATTTCGTCTGCAATCGCATCGTCCATGGCTGTCCACCAAATGGTGGACACACCTAGGGAACAACAATACGCATCGCTGAGCTTCGGAGTTGTGCCTCCCAAAGTCAGAATGTGACCCGTAGCCAGGACACAAACTAGTGGAGACATTGCTCCACGCCGGACACCAAGCCTGATGCTGACTGCAGAGCAGCATGTGGGCCAAATTTGCTTCAATGTTTTTTAGGGCACAATTTGCCAATTCTGACACTCCCCCCCACCTGAGGGCCGCGCGTCGCAATGAACAGAAGTCTTGGCGAGCAGAATCTGTCCAGCCTCGTCAAAGTAAGCGGTAGTAGTAGTAGTAGTAGTAGTAGTAGTAGTAGTAGTAGTAGCAGCAGCAGTAGCAGTAGCAATAGCAATAGCAGTAGCAATAGCAGTAGCAGTAGCAGTAGCACCAGCAGCAGCAGCAGCAGCAGCAGCAGTAGTAGTAGTAGTGGCACCACATTAAGCAAGTCAGCACCCCAAGCAAATCAGCACCCCACGTAAGTCAGCACCCCCAAGCCAGCACCCCCAGCAAATCAGCCCCCCAAGTACCCCAAGCAAGTCCAAGCAAGTCAGCACGCCCCAGCAAGCAACTTAAGCAAGCCCCCCAAGCAAGTCGTAAGTTAGCACCCCAAGCAAGCAAGCCAGCCCACGCAAGTCAGCACCCACAGCGAGCACTCCAAGCAATCCGCGCTGCACCCCAAGCAAGTCCAAGCAAGCACCTGGAAGTCACACCCAAGCATCAGCCCAAGCAATCAGCACCCGAAGCACAAAAAAAGCAGAAAGAAAGGAGCAAGGAAAACGGATGCTGGCGATCGCGCAAGCCCATCCACTGAGTGCGACAATCCGGTTCGGAGTCGCGGCCGCAACAGGCAATAGCGCTGCGCCAAATCACTGCTCTGCTTCCGCGGAGCGCTTCTCAACGCTTTGCTCCTACGGGAGCGTGCGCGCGCCGTACCCTGGAGCCAACGCGTAGTGCAGTGGGCGCGTTGAGGATATCGGTTGGGATGCCAACCGACGTACCTGCATCAGCGATGCTTCTGAAAGTCCATTTGGTCCCCTCCCTGAACCGACGGTGTTTGCTTTGCCACTGTTACAGTAGCTAGAGGCAAGCCACGTACACTCGACTCGGGAGTCGAAGTGTGTGTGTGTGTGTGTGTGTGTGTGTGTGTGTGTGTGTGTGTGTGTGTGTGTGTGTGTGTGTGTGTCTGTGTGTGTGTGTGTGTTTTTAATTTGTGTGTTTGTGTGTTTGTGTTTTGTGTTTGTGTTTGTGTTTGTGTTTGTGTTTGTGTTTGTGTTTGTGTTTGTGTTTGTGTTTGTGTTTGTGTTTGTGTTTGTGTTGGTGGGGTTGTGTTTGTGTTTGTGTTTGTGTTTGTGTTTGTGTTTGTGTTTGTGTTTGTGTTTGTGTTTGTGTTTGTGTTTGTGTTTGTGTTTGTGTTTGTGTTTGTGTTTGTGTTTGTGTTTGTGTTTGTGTTTGTGTTTGTGTTTGTGTTTGTGTTTGTGTTTGTGTTTGTTTTTGTGTTTGTGTTTGTGTTTGTGTTTGTGTTTGTGTTTGTGTTTGTGTTTGTGTGTGTGTGTGTGTTTGTGTTTGTGTTTGTGTTTGTGTTTGTGTTTGTGTTTGTGTT
>CAUJNA010000216.1:267500-292546 GCA_963377175.1 Effrenium voratum | reverse complement strand
TCACATCTGAACAAAACTCTGCCTTTTGCTAAGCAGGTGTTCATTCAAGGTAGATTTCCAGAGCAAAGGTTTCCAATCAGGAAGTTGTTCATTTTTAGAACACTTCAGAACCCTATTCATGAGTTGCCAGCCATTCTGGAGCGCCAAGGACCTGCCTGAAAAGTTCAAGTTGGAGGGCGGGGAGAAGTTGGAACTTAAACGAAACTTAGAGATGTTCACCCGCTCGCCTGTCGGCCAAAATGCAAACCAATGTTTAAAGACGTCTACTTGAAAGTAGGTACTACAGCAGTCGTTGAGGACAGCCCTGCTGTGAGGGTCAGGCGCTCAGCAGCAATGACCTAGGCAGAGTTGTCTGAGTCTCAGCGCAGCGTGAGCGCTCAGAAGCTTGGCGCCGTGTGTCAGGCGTCGGAGTTTAGGGCTCATTCTGGGGCAGCGCCGCTCCCTCCACCAGGGCCGCTGCCCTAGCCTCAGTGGCCTTAGCCTGGCAGGTAACTCCAGAGGCCCCGCGGGCCCTCGGAGTCTAGGCCCGCAGCCCTAGGCCCCTGCGACCGTTGCCTCGGCACAGCGTGCGAGGAGCAGGACTATTGCTCCCGCGCCAAGTAGTTGCCCGTGCAAACCTTGGACGTGAAAACGTGTGATTGGGCAAGACAAGTGACGCTAGGGGTTTGTCTTTTCCCCTGTGTTTTAATCTTGGTTGAATCTTCGGCCGCGTGCCATTTCTGCTTCAAGCCTTTCGGTAAGGGACATGCCTGGAGGGTTTGACCCCTCTTTCGTTCTTTTTGAACTTCGCACTGCCGCGCAGCCATGGCCTTTACCGCTTTTGAGAGTTGCATTTTGCCTCTTCTTTGATTTGGCAGTTCCTGGATGCAAGAGCCACGCATGCACTCCGCGCCGTGGCATGGATCGCGCACACCTCGGTGCCCGATGACGCCCCGGCATCCGCCGCACCTGCTTCACCGCGTACCTTCGGGAGTACTTCTTTTTTGACACCCGGCATAGCAGTCGGCATATGGGACTGCCTTACCCCCAGCGACCGCACCGCTTTCCAGGCCACAGAGTGGTGGAACCACTCTGATCTGCGCTGGTTCACGCAGGGCCTCGCAGTGGTCCCCGCATCCGACTCAGATTCGGCATCCGTTGAGACTTCCGAAAACGAAGCACAGCAGAGGAACCGCCCCAGACGTGCGGGGTGAATGCAGCATGGTTTTTCCTCACCCGCATGACACATGCGCACCAGTTAGGCATGTTTCGACGGCGATCGCACTTGAATGCATGCCTGAAATTAACCACCCAAGCATTCAGCCGCCTTCCGCCCAGCTGTTTTTTGCAGCTGCGCGCTTGCATTTGTCAGTGTTTTTCGTAAATGAAGCAGCAGCATGCTTGCTTGCCGCATGGGTCCCAATTCCCTGCCAGTGCCGTTTGCAAGCAGCATGGACGTCTCACTCGGAGCACAAGCGTTACCGCATGCTCAGCGTGTGCAGCCTGTGACGCACTCGATTCTTCGCAGTGCATGCTTGAAATTAACCACCCAAGCCTTCAGGCGGCCACTCGCCCAAAATTGTCCACCAGCTGCGTGCCTGACTTAAACAATGCCTGTTTTGTGAATACATCTTGCAGTGCCACCTCACGCACACCGACATGCATACACGACCCACAAGTTAGGGTTCCTCGCCGGCCTGCCTGCAGTGGACCACGCTTGCATCAAGCCCGCACTCACCTCTCCGGCGCCGGCCTCAGATGCATGGGAGCACCGCCGTTGCTCCCTTGCCATTTTTTGCATTTGTCCAGCAGGGCCGCGTGCCTTTTGCTAGACACGGTCATGAGGCGCACATGCGTGCCAACCTCATCCCAGCCGCTTGCCCCGCAGTGGCATGCACGGCAATTTAATCCTCGGCCGCACCGCAGTGCCCCGAGCGACGCCTCAGTTTTGAGGCGCAGCTGCATGCCAACCTCATTCAGGCCGGGCTGCATCGCGTTTGCAGGCCCAGCGCATGCGCAAGGCCGCGTGTCCTTGCAGAAGCATGTCTCGCTGCGCAGGACTGGGATGCCCCGCAGAGGCTTTCCAGCAGTCGGCCGCGCCGCACGTGCCCCGGCTCACAGGTGCTTGCAATGACTATGCGTCGCACGCCTGTCTCCGGCAACCGAGCTGCAACGCATTTGCAGCCTCGGAACAAGGCCACTCTCTTGCGTCCCACGGTGTTCGCAGAGCGGCCAGCACCGACCTTACACTTTAGGCGCCGCCGCCTTCAGGTCTGGTTGCGCCGCCGTTGCAACCAAGGTGTGATAGGATTAACGATCCAGCTCCCTCAGCCCGCAGGCTCCGAGAGCAGCTGGCTTATAGCAACATCATTTAGCAGTGAGTGCCCGTACACGCATGTACCAGTCACTACTGCACAGCACTCAGGGTTCCGAAACCTTGCCTGCAAACTCCGCCCGCAGGCGTGGCATGATGTTGCTTGTCCGCAGAGTCAACAACCATTTTTTGCTGGGTTTGCTCAACGCCCAGGCAAGGCTCCGCTGCGGAGACTCCGCCAACGTTGACATGTCGCAGGTATGTCCGCCGACGCCCGGCGCACTTGCCTGTCAACCGCACCTGTCAACTGGCAGGTATCGCCCTCCGAGTCGCGACTCGCACAGGGGCCAGCATCCCAGACTCTGTTCGCATAATGAGCCGCCTTTCGCGGTCGCGTATGCAGAACGCATGCTGCACATCCCGCAGCCGATCAGCCTGCAGTCGAAATCCCGATCCGCACACGCCTGCGGCATGGAACAGCATGAGATACTGGACGCAATGCATGAGACCATTGCAAGGAGCTACCTGGACTTGGAAATAGTCCTCGAAGACTTCATGTTCGTCTTGCTCAGCATACGCTCCTACATGCGCATTATTGCCTTCTGCATGGTCATGCTGACCCTGTTTGCATTTGCCGCCTTTTTGCAAACCTTGCCCTCTGTCTTTCAGACAGAAGATTTTTTAAAAGCATCGCTGCTGCGAGCGCATCAGCATGCCTCGACCTTGCACGCAGGATGACCATGCCTGGACGCATTAAAACACTACGGCCGCTTGCTGTGTGATAGCACCACCCAAGTGGTCACGTCTTTGCACAAGCAATACTAAGGTGATCGCCTGCATATGCGCCAGTCTCAGTGTATTGCCAGGGTTACAGCCAATGCATGTCAAACATGCAGTCTCCGCAGTTGACTCAAGGTTATAATCCTGGCCACCCTCCATTTCCGCTAACTAGCATGGCTTTGGTCGCAGAAGCTGACGCATGCCTTGATTCCATCGAGGACATCGAGGAACTCACCCCGCGCCAATGGCCCCAGTGCCACCGCGCGGACGCTTCGCCTTCACGCATCCTGCAAGAAGGCTTCGCACAGCTGCTTGACAAGTGGATGCGCCACCCAGAGCATCGAGTTCGCCTCAAATGCATCAATCGCATGGGGCATCTTTGCAACTTCTTGCTGGACATCCTTTGCATTTTGGGTGTGCGCGGCATGACTTTTTGCATAGCACGCTTGCATTCTCTGTCAACCTTGTTCGTCGACTACCTTCGCATCGACCCGCATTTGGACATGGACCGCATGCTTCAGAACCGCAAAGGCATTTCGGCAGGCTATCGCATGGCCGGCAAGTACCTGGCAATTATCCAGCCGTTCTCCGCACTCTTATCGAATGTCAAATTTCGCTCTAGGCACAGCATGCATACAAACATGCAACCATGCCTTGAATTGCTTCGCGAGTGGGAGGCATGCCTGATGATGGAAGACATAGCTCTCACCATCCGCTCCAGCATCGCATTGCTGGAGAGCATCAACTCCTATGTCCACATGCTCCCAATGCCCCGCAGTGCGCATTTCTTGCAGTGGTCAGACAGGCATCACGAGTTGGCTGAGCTGGCCCCAGCCCCTCGCATCCAGAGCCTAGCTCAGTTTCAGCTTTTCCGCCAGGCCTGCCTCAGCCCGCCTCGCAACGCCATGCACCTTACTGCATCAGGTTCCAGGCCGATAATTTTTACGATAAAGCATGCAAGGCAACCCACGTGTGCAGCGTGCCAGATTGCACAGGGAATCAGGATTAAAAGCATGCGCCGCAGACTTGTGCAGACTGTTTTTCCAATTTTCACACTGCGTGTCTTGACGACACAAACCCAAGGTGTGGACACTCCGCGGCACGCAGACGTCGACCTCCTCACGTGAGCCCTGTTACGCTGATAGCATCGCATGTCGCAGCATGTCCTGCTGTCACAGTCGCATGACCCATTCTTGCCCGTGTCAGCCATTTTTTTCCGACATACAGCAACAGTGCCCGCTTCTTACGCCTGCTTTGTCCAGCATCCCTCGCCATGGACTTGCAGCGCATGGTGGCGGAGAACCAGAACAATCCCGCATTCTTGCAGGAGATCATCCGCATGCTTGCGCAGACGCAGTCCGATGCAGGGTCGGTGCAGCCAGAGGACGCATCCAACGCACCGGGTCCGTCCAACACCGACCTCCTCGATTTTTCGGACCCGCATGTTGCACCGACCCCAGAGCATGCATCCGCAACAGTGGAGCCCAAGTGCAAGGCAAAGCCAGCAAGCTTGCTCCGCCCAGACCCACCGGAGCTCCCCGAAGACTGCATCCCAGCGCATGTATCAGAGGTGAAGGAGTCCGTTCCACTGGAGCCGGCTCCAGAAGAAATCAGCATGCCCGAGCCCCCGCATGTCAGGGCACCGTGGGCTCAGCTCACGGAAGAAGAGCGAGAGGAGCAACTCGCTAGAGAGGAGCAGCCAGAGCATCCCTGGCATGACCGCATAGAGGGCACGCCAGATGCTCTGCGCCGCAACCGCATAGATCCAGAACCAAAGCCAGCTGCAGAACCAGAGCCTGGACCTGCGCCATGCATGTACAAAGCACCGCCTACAGGGGCCAAATTCCCTGCGTGCCGACCGCTCGACACGCCGCATAATTGGCCCCCGCAGGAAGGCGACCCTCGCCATCAGCCGCCTCTGCATGGTTTCCCGTGGTCGCACGACGGGTCCTATTGGGCAAACTATTGGCACCTCCGCGAGGTGCCCGACGAGGCTACTCGCTGGCATCCCGCCACGCATTCCTACAGCATCGACCCAGCATATGCCGCCAACCAACGCATTGCGGCATACAGCATGCATCACCCCGGAAACCCGGGCGCAGGCTCCCGCCCAACGCCACTGCCCGAGATGCCAAAAAGGCAACAGCGGGCCGCATTTGTTCAGCAGCTGGAAGCATGCATACGCATCCCCTCGGTGCGCCTGCCCCGCACCATGCGTCGCATGGAGATGCAGGGCCGCGGGCTACGCATGTTGTACCTCGATGACAACAACCGCATCAGCTGCTGCCTGCCATGTGCAAATTCCGCATGCCCTTACGATGCAGTATGCGGCCAATACGTGGTCGACACCTCCACGGACACGCATGACAGGCACCGCTGCAGCGGGTGTGTCGCGGACGCTCGCGACCTCAACCGCTGAGGCATTGCACGTATTCGCATTTTGCATCAGCCCAACAGCGTGGCATGCATGCAAGCTTCCGCACTCCCCGCCGGAGCACCTGCAGGCATTTGCCGTGCATCTCAACAGCAAACCGAGAGAAGAAAAAACATTCGCCCTGCAATTGGAGTCATGTTGCCAGCGTGCCTCCCTTAACCAGGGTTGCATGCATCCGACTCTCCAGGTACGAACAGACCTACTTCTAGGTCCGCGTGGCCTCCTGGAGGCCGCGTTACGCGCCTACACGAGCAGGCATTTACGTGACGCATTTGCATTCCACACCACGGCATTTCTGCCAATGTCCTGTTGCGCAGGTTCAATCTTTGCCACAGACATAGTTTCCCCTCGATCACGCCCATGCCATGGCGCGTTCGTGATCACTGGGGGTCGGCATGGTCAATGAAAAGGCCGCTCGATCAGGATGCCGACAGTGAAACGCAGGAGTCCCACAACTCAGAGCACCTTTTTATGCAGCCAACCGCAAAGCCGAAGCCAGCGCCTCAACTGAAGCCCCGTCATAGCATCCAGGACTTGCATTCCAGTCCGCATGCAACAGCAAGCAGCGCTCCACATCCGCTGGCCGCCCAGCCACGTTCCGCTGAACATGCACCAACGCTAGCAACCGGTGCTCCAGTAGGCGTGCACATGCTGACGCATCCGCTTCGGCCCCCGCCCCCTCCTAGCCAGCCCAAAGCTCAGCCTGCACCAATCCTCCCCCGTGGAGGCCTTCCAGTGACGCAGCCGTCACCTCTTTTCCCATGGTTTGCAGAGCATGGCCACCCGTTGCCACGACCGCCTTGCAGGCCGCAGCCCCGGAGCATTTGCCAGGCACCCAAACCGCATTCAACACTTCGGCACGAGCCATCTGCGGCATCTCTCAGCCCTGGTCCCTCCGACCTCGGGTCGAGGGCCCAACCAGGACGGGCCGTGGCCCCTCGTTTCCGACAGGCCAAACTCGGTCCGCATGCACAGAGCCAAGCCACTCAACGCGAGCAGTGCATCCAAGACTGGCAAAACCTGCTAGCACAAATTGGATCCTGCTCAATCACTTTTGTGGCCGCAGCGGCATCTCAGGACCCGTACGCGGCCTTCGAGGCGTCGCTCCGTGCATACACACCCTCCACCATTGCCCAGTACTTCAGGTGCATACGCGCCTTTTTGGCTTTCATCCGAGCACTCGGATTCGGCATACAAAACTTGCTTCTCGTGCACCTAGTGGACCTTTTGCATGCCTGCGAAAACTCCAAACTGGAAGACCGCAGCAGCGTACGCATAGCACCTCGACCCATGCTTAAAGCACTTGCTTGGCTTGCCCGCATAGGTCAAATTGAATCGCTAGCTTCTCTTCTCTCCAACCCGCTTGCAAAAGCATTCGCTTCCCCTCAGCGGCCTCAGGAAAGAAAGGAGGCTCTGCCTCTGCCCCTGGCAATTCTGGCTTCCTGGGAGCGTAAAGTTTGCGCAGCCGACTGCACGCATAATCTGCGTATCACGCTGGGCGCATTTCTCTTGGCGGCCCACACCAGCATGCGTTTTGGGGACATGCAGCGCATCAAAATTAAAGAGATCAGTCTCACTCAGCATGCTCTGCGAGGGTCATGCTGGGCGACAAAGACTACAAAACTAGGACAGCCTTGGGCATGCAGGCCTACAGGACGCAGTGCACAATCCTCGTGGGTATTAAAATGGCTCGAGAGCCTGGGCGAAGCAGTCGCTCAAAGTACTTCTGAACCTTTCAGCTTGCCCGAGCCAGATTTCATCATGCCCGTGTTCGCATGCATTGACGAAAAAACGCACCCAAAATTCTCGGGCCCGCTTCCATACACGCAGGCCTTGTCGTTGCTGCGCTGGGCAGTGCAGGTCCCTTGGGAGCCTCGCACTTCAGCATGCCTCAACTCAGACGAGGCGCATGCATATACACTGCACAGCCTAAAAGTGGCACTCCTGAGCGCTTCTGCCCAGCTCCGCTTGCCAGAGGAGTCCAGACGTCAGCAAGGGCATCACCGTATCAATTCGGTGCAACTGTACAGCCGCGACGACACAATCGAAAGCCTCTGGGTGCAATCGCAGATAGCAGCTGCACTCATCCGAGGCTGGCGACCCACTCGCCCACAATCCAGGGGAGGTCAGCATCCAGTCTTCGAGCCGCTTTTCCGCGTTGATGCACAGCCCATCCCAGAGAGCATTAATTTGCTGCACCTTCCTGCACCGTTACGCATGTTTACCTACGTCAGGGAACAGCAAATCCAACCTTGCATGGCGGAGGGCAGTGCAGGACATTCAATCGTCAGACAGCTCCAGTGCCCACGATTCAGGAGAAGAGTGCCCGGTTGAAGCACTTCCTCAACAATCATCTTCGGCACTCTGCTTGGTTCAACTCACTACCGGGGCAGCAGTGCATGCAGTATACAGCTCCCCGGAGCACCTGCAATCCGCTTTTTGTACAGCATGCGGCCTGGGGATCCATTTACCAGTGCACCGCATTGATTATTTAGGCCAGGAGCATTTATGCAAGCATAACGCGTGCCAGCACGCATTCTCGCTCATGCCGTAGCACAAAAAAGTTCCACTTGCAGGTGACCGCCATGAGTGTTCAGCGCGTGTGCAGACCCGCCCCCAGGCCGGAACTTGCACAACGCGATCATTGTCGCGACATGCAAGCCCGCGCCCCAGCTCAGTGCAGGCATCTCCGCAGGCGTTTTTGCACACTTGGCACACTTTTGCTTGTTGCATGCTGCCACCAGCTATTTTCTGGCTGACTGACAGTAACCAAACCAATCCTCCTCCTCGGCCCAGCATGGCAGACGCAGAGGAACAAGTGACATCGGCCGATGCTATGCGCAATTTGCTGTCAAACGCTAGGGTGCCAGACATGCTGGTTGAGCATATCCTTGGCCTGGGCTTTGAGGACATTGCAGATTTCGCTTACGCTTACGCAGATGCATCCGATCTCAGCAAGCTGTTGGACGGCGTGCCTGCTGAAACGTGGACATCCATGGGAGTCACGGATCCAGAGCATTCGATACCTGCGGCACGCATTAGGAGAGCTTTTGTCATGGCCAAGGCATCCGCCTCGCAAGAATCCTTGGCCCTGACGCCAACAGCATCCGGGTCGCATGCAGGACAGGTTTTGCCCGGCCCGCAGACATCACCCGCAATCGCATGGGCAGAACATCTGCCCCCCAAGCTGAGCCCAGAAGTCGTGCAGGACTTGGTAGACAAGCTCCAAAAGAACTACCCCGGCGAGCTGTTAGGTCCAGACAGCATGCCTAGCATCCGCCTTTTAAGCATGGTCTATGACATGACCAAATCCAAGCATTTCAAATGGATCCCGTGGCAGTTGAGACTCAGTGCACGCCAATACCAAGAAGCCATGGAAGCACGTTCGCATAAAGTAGCACGCACCGAAGCACAGCTACTGACGCATGCGTTCTTTGACGAAACACCAGAGGTCAGTGTGGAGGGCAGAGCACTCACGGCTAGCTGGCTGCATCGCACTCAGCAAGTTTTCCGCAATGCATTGGCCCTGTGCCAAGCCGTGCACCTGCTGAACGCCAAAGCATTGGATCAGCAAATTGCCAGCATGTGCCTCACGCAGCCAGACCCCGCACTGTCCCTGCGCACGGTCACGACTGCAGAACTCTTGCATGCAGATCGCCAGATCTGGCGCACAATCGTGGACCTTCTGCGTCGCAAATGGTCCATGGACGATGCCTTCCATGAACTCACGCATGGCCGCATGGAGATCCATTCGCTCCTGATGCTGCGACCCAAAATCTCCAAAGCCATGCCTGCACTACCCCCCTCTAAACGGGCCCAACTGACTCCCAAGCAGCCCAAACGGCCGGCCAGCCGGCCGCAAAAATCGGAACCGCCGCACAAGAAAGGCAAAGGCAAGGGGAAAGGAAAGTCCAAAAACGCCTGGGCTACCTCGCACAATGGAAAGCCCATTTGCCGCAGATTCCAAACGGGGCAGTGCAAATCAGACAACTGCCAGTTTGCACATGTGTGCGCGATAAAAGGGTGCCAGCAGACGCATCCGGCATCCCAGCACGCATCAAACCACACTTGAAACAGTCCGACGGAAGTCCCGGCAACTTCCCCGGACAGTGCTGTACCGCCGGCCACATCCAATGTGCCCAACCCCACATGCCAACCCACACCTGCAGACACCAGAGCCTCGCATACGCCCAGGGGAGGACTATTGCTGGACGTTTTCGCAGGAGTGCGTGCACCAATTTCCGCGGCAGCAGACCAACGAGGCCTGGCGCGCTTCGAAGCCTTTGACCTGGACGCCAATCCTCAGCACAACATTCTGGATGACGCATGGTTCGAACTGCTTCTACGCATTTGCTGGTCGGGCAGCGTTAGTTTGCTAACCCTAGCACCGCCGTGCAAGGAATACTCCCGGCTCAAGCTTAGGCCGGGCGGGCCCAAAGCCTTACGCACACCTTCATGCATGCTAGGTGTGCCCAATTTGTCACCAGCAGAACTCTCTCGGGTTCGCGACAGCCGCGAAATCCACAGAAGAGGACGAGAGCTGTTCAAAGCAGTAGCCTCACAAAGTGGCGTAGCCATCTTCGAGCAGCCACCGTCCAGCATGGCGTGGTTAGAGCCGGAAAACTTCCAGTGCTTACAAAACTTTCACGGGCACCTCGCATGGGTGGATGCGTGCCAACATGGTATGCTGCTCTCCAAATCATGGTGCTTCGCCAGCAACAATGCATGCATCCAGCATATGGCCAGCAGATGCACGCATCAACAAAAGCACGCCAGCATAGCTGGAGTTCAGGGAAGCTCAGGCCAGTACCTGAGCACGCTTACAGCCGAGTACCCGGCAAGTCTCGCAGCAAGTTTGATCAAACATTGCGCATTCAAAGTGAGCACGCAGCCCGAGATCCGCCGCTTAAGCAAACCATCCCCGCTTTCACTGCACCCCGTGCGCCTGCGGGTATGCGACGGAGCTGGCATGCATTCAACTGCAGACCACTCAATCCCTCAACCAAACCACCCGCTCACCATAGTCGCACGGGCCTGGCTGCATTGGCTAAACGAACAAAAACTCATCCCAAAAATTTTGGCCCATGTGGGCTCCGGCAACGCATACCCTCCTCTCTCGGAACAGCAATCCGAAGAGGCAGCTCGAATAGCATTCCGCGCCATAAGTATGCCGTGCCCATCCGAGCTTGCGCCCGATGAAGGACAGCCGTACCGCCTTTCACTGTTGCACGCCCTAGCGACGGCATCCAATGACCCCGACCTCAAACTAGTGCCGCTGCTGGCAGAAGGCGTGCCAACAGGGGCGGTGTCAGAGCTGCCGCGCAGCATGCAGTGGCCGCCAAAACCCCAGGCAGACCTGCCTAGTGAACTCACCGAGTGCATCGGCAACTGGAAGGCCGCTGAAGCGGAACCAGAAACAGTGTCCGCCTTGCTAGAAAAAGAAATTGCAAACGGATGGGTCATTCGCACCAGCATGTCCATCGAACAAGCCAGACAGCATTGGCATAAAGGCATAGCAGTCGGGAAGCTCAACGTCGTGCATGCTGAAGGCAAAGACCCGCGACTAGTCTTAGACAGCACTGTGTGTGGGGTAAACCCCAAGTGCGCAATTCCCGAACGCATCAGCCTGCCAATGGCCTCAGACGTGCGCTTAGCCTTCCTCCCCGAGGACACGCGCTCGTCCTTTGTGGGGGCAAGCTTTGATTTCAAAGCAGCGCGCAAGCAGATCCAAGTGCACCCCAGTGAACATGGCCTGCTTTTGTTTCGGGTTGCCGATGTCCTGTACCATTATAGAGTGTGCCACTTCGGAGCACGCTTCTCTGCATACTGGTGGCAGCGCACCGGAGCATTTCTCCTCAGACTACTGCACGGCATTTTGGGACTGCGCCCGCATCACGCATGGTTGTTCGTGGATGACCTTTTAGCCACACTGCGTCGCAAGGACGCAGACTCGCAACTGGCCCTCATGGTCATGTTTTTTGCAGCCATATCGGCCCCGATCTCCTGGAAGAAAGTTCAATTTCAGGACAACCTCACGTGGTGTGGGTGGCGCATTAATTTCCTGCACGAGACCATCGAACTCACGCCGGAAAAAACTATCAAATTGAAAGGACAGTTGCACGAGCTGCTCAAAGCAGGAAAGGTCAAGCGCAAACTCCTAGAGCAAGTTCTAGGACTTCTCATTTGGGCTACCAGTCTGAGCCCCGAACTCAGATCCTGGCTAGCGCCATTGTACACAGACCTGCACTCGCCGCCGGGTTGCATGATCTCTGTCCATGCGCGTTTATGGCCATCTTTCCTTTCAGCGTTAGACGCCAAAGCCGTGCTCAAATCAGCAGTGCGTGGGATTTTTATGCCAATAGGCTCTAAAGTTCTAGAATTCCAAGGGGCCTGCATCCGCACGCCAGCCGACCACAAATCCGCTTGGGTGCGCATAGCGGACGCCTCCGCAGAGCACACTCGCCTATCCAAGATAAGCAAACACAGCGTAGAATGGCTGCTGCAATGCTTCCATCTAGACCTCGCATGCCCGCTGAGAAGCAAACCAATGCTGGCTTGCAAAGCCGCCGCAGATGCATGCGCCGAGGGCAGTATAGTAGGCATAGGAGGCTGGTTCATTTCCCGCAACTCCGTTGCGTGGTTTGCAGAGACATGGCAATTCCAAGAAGTCCAGGAACAATGGCCATGCCTGACCAAAGAAGCCCAGCGTTACATCGCATGCTTCGAAACCTTGGCCCAACTAGCACTCATGCGAATCGCGTGGTCCTGCGAGGGACAAGGCGTGCGTGGCATTTGCATGCCCACAGGAACAGATAACACGGCTTCCGAAGCCGGCGTTAATAAGCTGTTCACCACTTCTTGGCCCTTGCAAGTCTTTGTGCAACTTGTTGCTGCCTGGGCCCATAAGCGCAAATGGTCCGTGATCGCGTCACACATCCCAGGGGAGCACAACATCTGGGCAGACCAACTGAGCAGAGGTAATACCTCCGCTTTCCAGAATCGCCCAGAAGCCAGAGTGCGCTTCAGGCCGCATGATTTCTGGCCTCACGCATCAGCTCTCACACTTCACCCTGCGGACGCACCGTGGAGATTCGAGCACGTGGCTGCTGCGCAAACGCACTAAACAGGAAATAAGGTGATTTGACCGTTTGCTTAGAACTCTAAAGTGGGGGTATTCCGACAGGCTCCGCATGAGATGCAGGAGAATGGAGTGGACGCGCATCGTCACTCCACCAGCATCTCTGAGCCTGCACTTCTAAGCAACGCTCAAGTAAAAAAGCGCGTATCGAGTTTGCTCCGATCAATCGCTTTTTTCCTGCATGTCCCTTTAGGCTTGAAGCAGTGACCAAGATTCTAACGCTAGGGGTTTGTCTTTTCCCCTGTGTTTTAATCTTGGTTGAATCTTCGGCCGCGTGCCATTTCTGCTTCAAGCCTTTCGGTAAGGGACATGCCTGGAGGGTTTGACCCCTCTTTCGTTCTTTTTGAACGCATGCATTCGCATGAATGGAAGCTGGTCAGCTCCCAACATTTCGTTGCATTACTGCATCTCGATACTCCCGCAGGACCATTTCGAGCACACGCAGCAAAGCCCACGCAGTGCACGCATTCGCACATTGACGAATGCCATAGGCATTCTGCCAGCCCGGACTGGCCCCTGGCAGGAGGACGCATCCTCCTATGCACACTCATGCACGCATTGCATGCATGTGCAACATACCTCCTTTTTGTCTCACACCCCACGGGTAAAACACCCTGTGTGATGGTCGAACACGCAATGTTGACCTGGGGGGTATTCCGACAGGCTCCGCACGAGATGCAGGAGAATGGAGTGGACGCGCATCGTCACTCCACCAGCATCTCTGAGCCTGCACTTCTAAGCAACGCTCAAGTAAAAAAGCGCGTATCGAGTTTGCTCCGATCAATCGCTTTTTTCCTGCATGTCCCTTTAGGCTGAAGCAGTGACCAAGATTCTAACGTACCAGGTCCTGATCATCCTAGACGATCTTGCAGCTGCACAAACTGGGTGAGCTCGCAGAAGCTGAGGCTCATCAGCTCGAGCCGCCACCTTTAGCGAGACCACGAACGCCTGAGCGTCGCCTGCGACGGCACCGGCTGTTTTTTCTAGTACTGGTTCGCCCAACGCCCGGCAGGCTTCGATGCCAGGCAGGTGCCGAGAGCCGTGACCGTATGACGATTAGGTCGGGGGTGAATCTCCTACGCCGCCGCCATTTGGTGCTCCTAGCCCTCAAACTCACGTTTAGGACTCGCAGTCCTGGTTTCGAACCCACCCACCCGACCCTTCTAAGCCCTAAGCTCGCTTAGGCCTTCCGGACAGCCCTCCCTGCTAGAAGCCCTCCGGACATGAACTGGGAGCGCGCTCATACCAGGGCCCAGACCCGCGGTCTGGCCCTGTGGGCGCCTCTGGACCCGCAGGTCCGTTGACGCGGGCGTGGGCACGCTTGCCACGCCTGGCATTTTTAATGCAAGGACACGCTTGTCTTGCAACCTTGTTTTCCACAAGGGGGGGGAACATCTCGCCCCCTTGTCCTGGGTGCACCGCAGTGCCCTAGGAAAGTGCCACCTTCCCAAGCAACCCGGTAAAAAGGTGTGCGCCTTGCTGTCGGCTTTTGGGTTCAGGGTTCTTTGTGGTTTGAGGCTAGGAGCAGTGCGCGGGACCAAAAACGCTCGAGTTTTCTTCTTCCTGTGCTCATGACGAGGGGCCCAGGCTTGTTCAAAAATGCCGAGCGTCTGCAAACTCTGATCAGCAAAGCCTTGAACAAGGCATTGCGTGGAAGGGTTTCCAAGAAACAATAAGTTTGGGCCAAGGCAGCATCAAATGAGCAGTGCAGGTTTAAACGCGTTGCATTCTGGTCGACGCTCCTGAGGTAACATACCTTGCGTGTTGGTTGAACACGCGTTGTTGAATGGGGTGGGTTGGAAAAGGACACCTGGCTTGTTTCCTGGCTGGTTCCCCTGTTATTGGTTAAAACAGTGAACAGGATTCTAACCTGACTAGTGATGCCACTAAGTGGGTTTTCGGGTCAGTGACCTTAATTTTCAACGTTTCGCCAGTGGCTTTCATGCGGCATCATGCTTGTGTCGAAGATCCTTGTGCGTGTTGTGTTTATTGTGTGTTTTGTTTGTGTTGGTTGTCTTGGGTTTATCTTCGACACCGTTTCGGTTTTTCCTCATCTTTGCGCTACAACAGTGGACTGGCGATGCTGAGCAATGTGTTTCCATTCGTTGGCCCTTTTTGGTTACTTTCTTTGGCTTGAAAATTCTAATGCGTACGACCTGAAGACCATGCTGGTCTGATTTCATGCGAGAAATGGGCCTTCAAAACGGAATTTTGTCCCATCTAGCTAACCTTCCACAAAGCGACGAGCAAGTAACTGCCAAAGTGACATATTTGATCTTGGGCACTTGTGCAACAAGTTCTACTTGGCCTCAGTGTGACCTGCTTGAATTTAAGCAAGCTATACATTGAAAAACAGAAATTGGAAGGCTTGGGCCTTGCCAATATAGCTGCAAGAAGCTAAAAAAGATTGGCGGGTGCAAGCTTTTTCTGGGTTTTTGTGAGATAAGAAAAAGGGTGCTTGACCCAAATTCAGTATGGGAGGTTCATACCCCAGGTGGTGCATCCGAACGGATCTGAGCGTGCTGCATGCACGTAAACCAAAGACACCCTGGCACACTTGGTGCCCTTCAGATGCAGATGGACTCTCTCTCTCTCTCTCTCTCTCTCTCTCTCTCTCTCTCTCTCTCTCTCTCTCTCTCTCTCTCTCTCTCTCTCTCTCTCTCTCTCTCTCTCTCTGTGACTTATTGCCCAAGCTCGCAGCGATCGGTGCAAATGTAGCATTGTCAAAACAAACGGAATAACAGATGAAATTGAACGCGTTCAAACAAAAACCAAACATTTTGGCGTGGTTCTAGCCAGTGTTTTTGCTTCGCGCGTCCTGTTGCGATGATGTGCCATCTTGTCTCTTTCTCTTTGCACAAAACACATCGATTCAGTTTAGCTGGTTGTGTTCGTTGAACTGGGGTTCCAGATGAGCTGGCAATTAGGAACTGAAGTGGACGGCCGACTTGCTCTGTGACCATCTGGGCAATTCAGGGGTTCATTTATTTTCTTGCTTGGCCAGCTTGCGAGTCGCCTCCTTGGCCATGTGGACATGTTGTGTGATGTTGAAAAGGGACCTGCAATTGACTCACGCGCCAAACGAGCAACTGATTCACAGTCGAATTTCATGTTCCAAGAAGATCGCATGCCCAATGATAGAAGCCAGGATCGCACCTTCACTAAAAGACTGTGGCCACTCAACTTCCAGCCTCAAGCCTTGTCCGACAGGGGAGCATTTTTGCTCAGAGGGTACATAGGTAGATCTGATCCCACCGATCCGCAGAGGCTGCGACTTTGCGCTTTGTGCTCATGTGTTTTTGTGGGTTGGAATGTTCTGGTTTCTTTGTCCGGCTTGGCTGAAGGGCGGTCAGAGGGGTGTCTTCAGATTTAGGCATTCACAGGCGGACTTTCAGCAACGTCGGATTCTGGTATCCCGTCTGCAGGTGAAGCTCGGCACATGTAGTGCGCCGTCTCGCGTCCCGGGCCCAGACCGACGTTTTTTGCTTCTTCTTGTTTTCTTCTCTGTTTTTTACCGTTAGCCCCCGTCAAAAGGCGTTTCCCTTTCTTCAGGAAGTGTCCATGATGCGAGCACATATGGTACGGTCGTGCCATTTGACGCCAACCAGGAGTTGGCTCACAAAAGGGCACGCTGGTTCGAAACAGAAGTTTGGGCCTTTTCGCACCCGTTTCGGCAGTGGGCGCGCTGATGGGGTGCGGGGCCTCGCCTTGTCAGGTGGGCTGTCAAAGACGATGTGCCTTGGCTGCGATAGGGGGGTTTCCTCTTTACTAGGGTGGGATGTGGGTGTTGGACCCCATTTGAGATGTCTCAAATATGAGGTGAAGCAAAGGCGGCCATGTTGGGGGAGCAAGCCTCGGGCCAGAAGTGAAGTTGTTTGGTTGACTGAGTGGTCGTCGCCGCGGGAACGGTTCCTCCTTCATTTTGCTTGAATGCAATTGAGCCTGTGTTGTGTCTTTTGAGAGCTGCAAGAGGCGCACCGAAGGGTCGAGCAAGCCATTTTTCCACGAGTCTTTGTTTATAGCTTGAAATTACTTCATCAATTCATGTTGACCCGGCTTAGTCTATGAAGTGAGGGTACACTTTTCTGTAAGTCGACCGAATCGCCGAGTGTGTTTCTTAAGGCCCGCGCCAACATGTGTTCTTTCTTTTTTTTGACACCTCTTCTTGGGGTGGATGTAGAGGCAAACGCGTGGAATTCCACAATTTTGGGAGTTCCCCCATTTTGAAACAGACCCAAACTCAGCACGGATCTGTTGCAAGCTGTCTCACAGGAGCTCAGAAGGAGACACGGATTTTGCTGGCACATGGCCAATTTAGTTTGGAAGCTACCGTCGATCTTGGGTTTCAAACATGCAAAGATGGGCACTCTTAATTTTTTTCCAACGGAACCTGAGGTTTCTCGCTTTTACTCTTTGTGCCATGAGAGTCATTCATTCAACACCTTTGGTGTATTGTTTTGCTGGTCAGTTGCAATTCTTTGGGCTTGTCTCAAAGAGGGCCCCCCCCCTACACATGCAGACATACACCCCACCCCTTCTTTGGATGCGTCAGCGGCGTGCTCGCTTTGCCCAGGGCTGAGCCGCAGTCTCAGGGGGCGCTTGGTGGTTTCCTAACTGGTGGGGAGTGGCCGATTGCATTGTGATGGGCGGGGGTCCATTCCGTTTGGTTTTCCCTTCAAGCACCAGACCGGATCACCCAAATTTGGGTTTAGCACCTGTGCAAAGCCTATATTATGTGTCCTTTCTGTTTTCAGTTTGGTAGAATATCAATGGACTTCACCGATCTCAGCTTGTTCTCATCACTTGTATACCCTGGTGCGTGCGTTTTCTGCAACGACAACCCCCGTTCGGGCGATGCGCGTGGACACATGCACTAAGTTGAATAATACTACAGCTAGAGACATGCTCGCACGTTGTGCAATGACGCCACCATTTACTTTTTCGCACTTTGTCTGGGCTTAGTTGGCCACGAGCTGATCTGGTGAATGCCTTTTGCAGATTTCGGAGTGCTCGTTTTGCCGAAGTTGTTGTGGTTGTGAGCCGCCCGTCGCGGCCCAGGCTTGGAGATAGCTCTGGGAGAAGATATGTGACGCTTTACGACTTCGATCCTTCCGCCGCTCGTCGGGTTTGTCTCGCACCGGACCTCGAAAGGGGAGGCGTGGAAATCGCCACTTTTTCGGCACTGCGCCTCAGGGTTCCCAAAAGACTTCTTTTTTCTGGTGCCCAAAAGACTTCTTTTTTTTCTGGTGGGGTTGAAGCAGCAGATTTGAGGCCTTTTTCAAGTCATCTTCCTTTCGGGAGATATTCAAAATCAAATATCAAAGAGCCAACCGGCCCAGTGATTCTCGGACTGTCGCTTGGTTGCTGGGACCCGAGGTCATCGATTGGCGCTTTCCGCCCCTGCCTCGTGAGCTCCATGGGACCGGTGCGTTTTTTGAGATGCCGTTTTTGGTTGGAGCAAGCGCACTGGATCCTGGCGGCTTTGCCACCCAGGAACCAGGCACCGCTCCCGCTGAAAGTGGGCAATGTGGTGGAAGTGCTGCACGACGGAGGGACTGGCTGGGCGCGCAGCTCAGAAATCTCCAAGTCCAAGAACGGGTTTGGGGCACCTCCCACAACCGATCTGACCTTTGAGGTTTTTGACTTGGTTCGTTTTTAGGTCTTTCACCTGTTAATTCTGAGACCAGAGAATTTGGTGTGGTGCCACCGGGATTGGCCCTCTTGAAGCTCGCAGGTTAGGGTTTGTATCTTTGGCAGGGGTCAACCCCAAATTCAACGATGTCCGGTTCGATCCTAAACGGAACCTGGATCGAACTCCGAAGATCAACTCGCACCAGGCCCAAAGTAATCCCTGAGCCCAAAACTTCATCCAGGCAGGCGGAAATCTGAAGCCACAAGCTAGCCTGAATCAACCCCAACATTTACGCCATAAAACACACATGTTTGCCCAGCTCTAACCCACCTTAGCTTTTGACCTCCAGCCGTTGCTCCATGAACGTGCCACGTGTTGCTCCAAAAAACATCGGGGCGCCTTCTCACTTTTCCAGCGGTCGGCTGTCACGGGCGGCCGGGTTGCGGTCGTTGGGGGCAGGTCTATGGACACCTTGTGGGGTCGCCGGAGCAGAAGGGCTTCTTTCCGCTGAACTACACGGCGCCCGAAGCCTGGGATGGGACGGGGTGGGGTGCCTTTCTTCGCAGCTCTTTTTGTGTCTCGAAATAGGGGAACCCCAACACCAGGTGTTTCTTTTCTTTCATTGACCCCCCCCAACCGGGTAACCCTCAAAACTTGAGAGGCTATGGTTTCGGGCTTCTGCTACAGGTCGCTCTTTTGGATGGAGGAAACTCAGTCAGAGAGGTCGACCTCCACGGCCCAAGAGGGCGGCTAGATTTTGTGGGGTACCGTTTGTTTCTCTGAAAGGACAGCCCTCCCAGCTTATGTTGTGCATCGGGAGGTTGTTTCATCGTTTCATCTTTTGAAACAGGTTCTCCTATAGCTAAAAGCTGTCCCACCCGCAGGAGATTGGATCCTCTGCAAATGAAGGCTTGACAAGAAGGGTGACTCTTGTAAGGCCACCGAAACACTGCTCCAGGAGGGCCACCCCTCCCATTCAGGAGCTTGGTCACAAGGGTGGCCTCTGCCTAGTGAATTTGCCCCAATGGTCTAGGAAGCGCGTGAATAATCGAGGAAAGCCACCATTCAAAGGCTTCTCACGCGGATGATGGGGGGTTTGTCTCGAGTCGTCGGGCACCAGTAAGCCAACCGCGAATGATCTCGCCGCTTGATGATCTGGTCACGTCGAGCTGTCAGTGGAAAGACGAGGCTTTCTTGAAAAATGCAACGGCAAGAGCGCCATCCGAAACGCTTTTGACTAACAGGTGGACTTCCCGGGCGATACAGCATCTTGCCCGCTCCCGAGGCCCATGGAGGAATACCTCCGGGAGATGGAGAGGCTGCGGGAGACCAACCCTGCCGCGGCACGAAAGCCCAGCGGGCGTTGATTTGGTTGAGTTGGGTCCGGGTTGGTTTCATTTGATTTTGTTTGTTTGGTTCGGTTTGATTTAGTTTGGCTTGGTTTAGTGTTGTTTGATTTGGGTTGGGTTGTTTTCTGTATACATATTTAGTTTGACGTGGTTAAACCTTGGTTGGTTGGCTGCCTGACGATATCTTTACTGCCTGAATCATCCCGAATCCGTGCCGCATGTTTGATCTACTCAGGTCGAGGATGGCTCGTGGTGGGCTTGGGGGACAGATCTCAAGCCCAGTCTTTGAGACGTAAAAGGGAGAGGGATGCCTGATCTCCAAATGGGCGTGTTAGGGAAACCCTGGCTTCCCCAGGCAGAATAACATGACATGAGTCATTGAAGAAGTGGGCCAGCGCAGAACTCAGGTCCTCTGACGGTTGGGCCAGCACGTTGTAGCGAATACCCGATGAGTCGTTGGACAGGGCATTGTGAAACCAAGGCCCCACGGCGGAGCTGGAGCCTCAGTTTCCCGCACGTCAAGCGTTGGCAAAGACACCTGTGCCTGTGCAGAGATTTTGGCGAGATCTCGGCTTTGGATTTGGGTGAAAGCATGCCGCTCCGGTCGAAGTAGAACGAAGCAAGCTCAAATCCGGCAAAGTATGGAGGACCGTGCTTGAGCCTTGAGCGGCTTGCAAAGCCCGGATGGGGTCTGTAGCTGAATCCTGAATCCATTCCACGCGGCTTCAGGCGCAACTCTGGATTGAGCCCTGAACCCCCCGAGATCCGACGCCATGGCGGCCATGGTGGCGGTGGGTCCTTCGCCGCTGGGGGGCGAGGGCGTCTTTGCCCAGAGGGACTTTGCGCCGGGGGAGCAGGCAGGAAGTGGCTGGGCTGGCTGGATCTCGTTTGAGGCGTTCGGTGAACTCAAGCGGTGGATTTTCAAAGCGTCCGCGCTCCTAAAGCGGCCGAGTTGGACGAAGGTTTGGCTGGTCTGCAAAGGGTGGGCGGGCCCTAGCATAGCAAGCCACAAGTTCCGGGATGCTTTGACTTGGCAAAGAGGAGACCCCGGAATCACTGGGAACCAGCGTTGGGCCAACCCTTTGTTGAACCATGTTCAAAATAGCTTTGCTCGTGTTCAGGCCGAAGCGGAGGTTGCTGAAATATTGGTTCCACCCCGGCTTGGAGCCCCCCGGTCGCAACCAGGTCTTTGCAGAGCCGCCAGCAGCATGCGGGGGCCCGAGAAAGGGGTGGGTTTGGGGGAGTGGGTAGGTTTGGCCCCATGTGCTATGAAAGGCGGAGGTAATCCAAGAAACACTTGGGGGGGAGTTCTCAGTTCGTTTCCAAAAGCACTGCGTGGACTTCTTGGAAGCTCAAACTTCGCAGCATGTGCTTGTTTGGGGGACATGAACGACTTCAAATCCAGGAGAGTCTATGGGTTCTGTTGCGATTCGTTAACATGGATTTTTTTTTGGGTGACCTGCCTGCTGGCTTGGATTGCACGCTTTTTCAAGAGCCGCGGCAGGGCTCGCGGGCATGTGCCGATTGATGCACCGGGACAACGAGGGCCTGAAGGACAGGTTCGATCAGCACCTGGGCGCAGAAAGACAGGGCCATGGTCCATGCGCCACGTGAGCCAAGCCTCATAACTTCGGGACAAAACACCTGCAGCTCCGTGCTCCGTTTCGAGGGAGAGCTGAGCTTGAAGCCATTGACAATGGCTCGCGGCTTTAGGTAGAGGGAGATTGGCAATGGAGAGAGCAGCCCCAACCAGCCAGACTCCAGTTGGGCGAATTGCAGATTTCTGAGCATGTCGCCAGAGTAGTTTTTAAGACGCGCGCCAATCCCCAGGCAACCCTACCCGGATTGTTCCACTAATGTTGTGGTGGGAATTTCCCCCATCTTTGCAGAATGCCTTCTTGAAAAGAACGATGGTTGGAAACGGGGAATTAACCCTTGGACATGCTCATACTCAATCAAGAAAGTTGACCATGGCATACATGAATATATTTGCGAGGGATACAGCATGACAAAGAGCTCAGCAAGGATTAGGAAGGGTTTTAGCCGAGGAAGGGTGATCAGCTCGAGTTTCTCGTTTTGAACATCCTCCTGGCTTTCCCCTAGAGAATTAGCACACAAGAAACACAAAGGGAAGGCCAAAGGTCGCATTTCCACAGCTTGGGGAAAGTTGATTTTCAGATCCCCAGATCAGGCGGGAGCAGCGGGTGAACTGCAGGCTGGCGGCCCTGCGACACGGTGCGGCCCTGGCGGCCCTGCGGAGCGCCGGCCTCTTCCGCGGCTCGGGCGCGGTGGGGCAGGCCGGTGGGGTGGCTGGTGGGTGGCCGGGGCCGGTGGTGCACGTTTGGTCGTCTTGAGAGAGATTGCTTGTGAATATACATTTTTTCAGGGGAAATCGCAGATTGCCAGCTGGCAGAACGCTTCTCTTTCCTTTGAGAGGCTTCTGTTTTGAAGTGAGAACTATCCACAAAAAGACATACCCATGTGGACATTTGCAAACGCAACTGCTGCGACAGTTGACTAGGATGTGCGACATCTCTCTGAGAAGTTTCGTGTAGGACTTCTTTATTCACTACTGGTTGAGAACACAAATGCTACCAGCTGTTTGGAGGCTCAATGTTTTGCAGCCTGCATTCCAGGATTTGTCGGCAGTGGGGGTTCATTTCTTCCAAGGGGAACGGGGCTCTGAACAATAATTGGGGGTGTTTTATTTGGGGTCTAGCGCGGAATTTTGCGGGTTCGTGGAATCGTTGCACAACTCTGTTGAAAGCCAGAAGCAAATACTCGCCCACGCTCGCGCAGTCAAGGCCTGCAATAAATCAGGGGTCGACATTTTGTCCTCTTGGTATCAAGCAGTTTGGCTTTGTGCAAGGTGTTCGCCTTGACGTTTCCGGGGTCGACTTGTAGTGGTCACCTCCTGATGTACTCAGGGGCAGGCTACCCCCCTCTATAGAGTAAATTATCTGCAAAAAAAGTCAAGACGCATGAGGTCTGTCAGACTGCAGGCACGTTGTTTTGCACTGCGTCAACCAGGGGTCAACCTCGATAGGAGCGGCGGGCGGCCTTTGAGCGTTGGGCTGCTGACACCTGGCCCGAGGAGCAGGCGGCGCACCAGGCGAGTGGCCGGATTTTTTGGGTTGCCCAAAGAAAGGAATGAGGCCGAGCAAAATCAAAACTGGTGGGTTGCGGGCACCTTTGGCGCATTGCTGCCCCTTTCAAATCGAAACTAAATGGGCATCCAGTGGCTTCTTGGCCGTTTTGGTTTGAGTTGAAAAGGACAAGATTGATGTGTTGTCCAACTAGTGTGTAAACAAGATCCTTTTCTGCTGTTGCTGTCCTTTGAAGGGGACCGTTGAATGATCAGGCTGCCATGGCCGATGCCATGACTGTCCTGGCGTGCCCTGTGAGGGAGTCAAGGAGTTGGGGCGGGGGGCTGCAGGGGCGCGCAGGTGCAAGAAACAGAAGGGATAGCTGTCCCCATTTGCTGAAGGCAGCAGACCATTTCTAAGCACCCCCTTCAAGGGATTCAACCCAAACGCCGTGGGCGCATGCTCCTCGTCGGCGGCAGATGCCCTGTATCCCAAGAGAGGTACAACTCCTACAGTTCCAAGGGCAATGAGAACCAGCTGGTCTTCCCGATGCTCTCCAAGGTGAACCACTCCTGCGCCGGCAACGTTAGCACCATCGCTGAAGAGGACCGATGGTATCCAGTGGAAACAACGGGCAATCCAACTAGCCCCTCCGCCAAGCGTCGAGCCTTTCATGCTGGGGGGCATGATCAACTGGGTTCACTCCAAGTCAACTTTGAATTTGGGCAATCCGGGACAGAATAATTGAACTAGATCCAAGCAAAGTCAGGCTGTTATCCTCAAGGAATTTGGAAGCACTTGCTTCACTTTCGAGGACATCGCTAGTGGTTTTTGACATGGGTCGCTTAATGGGCCTCATCAAGGGCTTGAATTTGACGTCAAGCTAGAGAGTCGACGCGCCGGCGTGCGGGTGCCAATGTGAGCTGCTGTGGCTGAGACGCGCCTCTAGCTGGACAAATCATGGCGATGGAAGGGTTTTGGTTTGCAACAACGAATCCTTACTTGGGGATTCCTCAGCTCAGGTTGGGTATTTCTTTGGATTTCCCAATCTCCGCCTGGTTGGGGTTGGATTCATTGCAGGTGTTTGACTCCACGCGCGAAGGAGGGGGGCCAGCTGATCTGCCGGCGGCCCATTTCCCTGGGGGAGGAGCTCTTCACGAGCTACCTCACGGATTTCGACTTGTTGCGGCCCGTGCCGCACCGAGCTTCGGCGGAAGGAGAAACATCAAAAGCAAATCCCCACAAGAATGCCACATCCCCCAGGTTGGCAAAAGGGAGAAAAGAAGCCGGAAGGTTGTGGGTATATCCTAAAGATCGCCTTTTTTGGGAACTTGGGGTAACCTTGTGCTTGGTGAGAAAAGGGGGAACCCAAAGCAGGCGGCGTTAAATCAGGGATGGATCACACACGAACAGGACATGGATGCTTACCACAATCCAACGAGCACATTGTCTGATCAGAGGTTTCCAATCACCAGCCAGAAGGCTGGGATGCACTCCGGAATTGGGACGGTTTGAAGGTGCGCGTGGAAGTCTTTTTTGGTCTTGTTTCTCTGGGGAAGACAGCTGATTGCAAGGAAGTGAGTGGTTTGGTGGAACTGGTTTTGTGTGCCTGCAGTTTGGAAAGCAGTGACGAAGCTGAGGCACCGTTTGTGCGTGTGGTGTGGTGCGAGAGAAGGATGCACAACTGGAATGTCATGGTCGTTTCTGCTGGTTGTTTCTCCCTGGGAGAAATGAGCCGGAGTGAGCGTAATCATCGGACTGACCTGCGGAGCAGAATGCGGGACCCTGCCTTTCTTCTCTTCAATATCTCCGCAGAAATGGAGGCTCCCTCCGAAATGGTCATGGGACAGAAATGCAAACGACGTTGAGAGGATCCTTAAGTTGATATCGAAACATTCGATGGCGTGGGCCTGTGGGGCCATCGCATGGAGCACGCATGGGATGATTCTTGCCGAGGCCAGCGGGTGCTGAGGGAGAAGTGGGACTTCGACTGTGCCTGTCCGCGGTGCAAGTCAAACGAGGCGGGTGGAAGTTGCACCCCAAGGCTCAAGTTCCGAACTCCGACAGAGGCTGCCACCCAAGCTCTGGTGATCGGATTATGCAAAAGAACACACTCTGCACCGCACTCCACATTGGAGCTTGCAAGCCCAGGACTAGAATGCCTTGCAAAAACCCTGTGTGCAACAAATTGGATTGGCCCGTCCGTCCTTGGGCCTGACTGCCAAGGAAACAGGGTATCCCGAATACCCGTAGTCATTGGACATGCCACAGCCATTTGGCACTTGGATTCAGCAGCAAGTGATACCAAACCCTGGCCTTCACAGGGTGTTTCAT
>CAUJNA010000216.1:177500-262500 GCA_963377175.1 Effrenium voratum | reverse complement strand
CATGGCGCAACAACAACGGCAACAACAACAGGAGCAGAAGCTGGAAGGAATCCACAAGTACAAGATATCACTACCACGGTTCACAGGAGATACAACACCCTCGAGGAATGGAAATACAAAGATGGCAGCATACTTAATTAAGGCTGCAAGACCCAGCATGCAACAGACTGCTGAGACAGCCAGAGCAATCAGTAGGACAAGTTACAAACGACCAACTGGACAATGCAGCACCTTCACAACAAATGGCAGAGCATTGGATACAACTGAGCAACAACCTACACCACCTCTTGGTGAGCACATCCGATGGACCAGCATATACAATATGCAGACAAAACATGCAAGGCAACGGTTTCGAGACACGGCAACTGATCCATGCCAGGTACTCCGTACCTCTTGGTGCAAGAAGCATTATTGGGTACCTTACACGGCTACTAAAACCACAACTGGATGAACAGAAGTTCGAAGAGAGCTTCCCAACATGGGAGTTCCAACTCTCAAAGTACAAACAAGACCACACACTACAACACTGCTCAATGAAACAAAAGGACCGCTACAACAACACCTACTGCTTCAAGCAGGAAACATCGCAACATATGCGTAGGTCAAATCGATGGATGGTGATCGAGTACTACAGGGCACCGATCGACATAGGAGCAACATGGTACAACAAAGGCAAAGGAAAGAAGGGCAAGCGCAAGGGCAAAAGACAGCGCAACAAGGGCAAAGGACACGGCAGCTACGGGAACAACTACAACTACAACAACTACAAAGGAGGAAAAGGCAAGTAAAATCAACAACAGGTTGAACAAGGAAACCCTTTCAAAGGACAACAAGGATATGGCAAAGGAAAAGGATACAGGAACAAAGGAAAAGGCAAAGCGTACTACAGCAACCAACAAGGAGGAAAAGGAGCAAAAGGAAAGCATGCAACAAATGCTTGCTACAGATGTGGAGATCTACAACTGCGACACTGGAACCTTCGATACCAAACTACGACAACAACTGGTACCACCAAAACCAGACACAGATGCATCACATTACCACAGCCATCACAGGCAGCAGATTCATCAACAGTACCCATCTTAGGATTACATGAAGTAACAATTGCCATGATTGGCACAGCGCAGCAACTCACAGAAGACAACAAGAGAGTCAGTCTTATGATTGACAGCGGTGCGGCTACACATGTATGTCCACCACAGATTGCACCACAATTCCCACTACACCAACTGGAACATGGAACAGGACCACAGCTCAGAACAGTGACCAAACAACACATCAAGCTTTTCGGGCACAGATGGGCTTGCGTTACGTGCAGCCGATTCTTTCAGTTACAAGGCTGAACAAGGCTTCCAACTTACATTGGATGACCGTCCAAGGCTACAACACATCAAAGGATTCAACAGCACACTGGAGAACAGAAATGGCCCGTATTTCCTACAAGCAGAAATCACAACATTGCCAAAAGGAACAAAGCTACAGATACACGGCACAGAACAAGGGCAGATTGGCATGATAGCCCCGACGCTTACACCACAAGGTCCTGCAGATATAGGATTTGCAGGAGACTAGCGGCAGTTCAACACAAAAGGCGAACTTGTCAGAGTACACAGGCAACACAGGAAGACACTCTTCACACCATCAAGAACACAGTGTCCAGTCCCAGCAGAACAACTTGAGGACTACAGGAGAACAACCATCAGATTCAAGGATGGTACGACGAACACGTTCGAGGACAAAAGTCAAACAATGAAAGAGCCAAACAAAGCACAACAGCAAATGTGGAAAGGAGAAACAGCATTCAGGAGCAAGAAAGGCACAACATTGCCAGAGACACTACTGCAACAGTTTGCAACAAAGACACAGCCAAAGAGCGCACCGCAGAAGGTCACACCACAAGTAATCCAGTACAACCCAAGGACACGATTGAGAGAGCAAACAACACCACCAACAATACATGACACAGCAGCGCCACACACCACCACAGGTGCAGCTGGACATGGGCTACCACATCCTTCAGAAGTACATCCTGGAGGAGACTACTGGTACAGAGACCCATACTGGAAGAGAGCACACGTCGAGCCTTGAACAGCGTTTTACATATCAGAGCAGACACACGACGGGCCAGACATCCAGCGACTCATACCTTAAAATACAACCAGTTGGAGAAAGACGCAACGCAAGGTTGGTAGAAGATGAATGGGCAACACAGCCAGCTAAAACATCAGGCTGGGCAAACTTTGAAGAACATCAGGAGTTTCCCACACAATTCGAATCAGATGATGAAGGGCAACAACAGGGAACAAAAGCGAAAGCAGTACAAGCACCCAAGCAACCAACACCACAGGAGATACTCGAGTACAACGTGACACACCTTCCTTACAGGAGTTGGTGTCCAATATGCATACAAGCAAGAGGCAGACAGAACAATCGCCCAAAGCAGCACAGCAAGCTTCCAATTATACAGCTTGACTTCGGCTACATCAAAGGCCTTGATGACAGCAACGTACATCCGATTCTCGCAACAATTGACATCCAATCTGCGATGATCATGGCAATACAACTGACTGACAAGAGGATGCTCTTCGACTACGCAGTCGCACAGCTACAGACACAGTGGCAGAAGGCAGCGCAGGCAAGCAACAGCGAACCACAGAGAGACAAGCGCTGGAGCGGCCTACAACAACCGAACAACCAAAAGGAAGGATGCCATCAAGTTTACAACAAAGGATTGTCAGCAAATGGAGACCACATCAAATGAGGACAGACAAGAACTCGAGAACGAGAGGATCCTACTAGAGCCGAGCGCACATGATACAGAAGGCTTGGATCCACAACAGGTAGCGCAAGGCATGAAGAAAGAAGTACAATGAATGAAAGACCAATCAGTCTTCACAGAGATTGATGGCAACACAATGACACCAGAACAACAAGCAAACATCATCGAATCAACATGGGTTCTCAAACAAAAACACAACGAAGTACGAGAACGCATAGTAGCAAAAGGTTACACGGAACCCGTTACAGACCACGACCTACTCTTTTCATGTACACCGCTGTTTTGCACACTCGCAATGGCGACTTCTCGCAATGGCGCTGGTTTACAACTTGTCGGTCTGTGCAGGAGATGTAAGTTTCTACATGCAGCAATCTCATACAACTTGGTAATATGCGACCACCGCACGAGTTCTACAACGAAGAAAACAGACACATAATGTGGCGGCTAAACAAAGCCATTTATGGCTTGAGATCATCACCAAAACAATGGCAAGACCACATTGCACACATTCTCACAGTCACACTTGAACTTGTGAGACGCGCGACAGAAAGCAATGTCTACAGATCAAAGGACTGCCTAGTGTACATCATGATCTATGTAGACGATCTCCTGTTCATAGGAGTACAAAGCATCATCGACACCTTGTTTAACAGAATTCAAAAGGAAGTCCTGCTGAGACACACAGGCGACCTAACAGTGGGATCAACAATACAGTTCCTTGTCAGGAACATCTCACATAAAGGCAACTACATCGACATCAGCTTGAACAACAACTATGTTGACATCATCCTGGAAGAGTCAGGAATGACAACATGCAACCCAGCACCGTCACCAGGAGTGTCACACATGAAGGCCGCAACAGAGGATGAAGCGCAACTTGATCACGAGCAACACAAGCAACACAGGCGGCTTGTTGGCAAGATAGCGCATGAGCAGGCACCTTAAAGGAACAAGGTACATGAGACACAACCTGCGATCAAAGATGCAAACACACACAGATGCCAACTGGGCATCATGCCAGACAACACGGAAGAGCGCAACAGGATTTGTGTTCTACTTCTTTGGAACAGCAGTACACTGGCAGCAGAACACAAGCAACAATAGCATTTTCATCAGCAGAATCAGATCTGTACGCAATTGGTACAGCAGCACAGGAGAGCCTCTACATCAGCAACTTCATAAGCAAGCATTTGAAGTGCGCACCAACATCAGGATACACACAGACAGCGTATAGTCTCATGGATTGCCTCGGCTACATCAGTTGGTTGACGCATGAGGGTTTGGGCAGCACGGCCAACATGAGCACATTCTATGTGTACAAGGTCAAGCTACAGACAGATGAGCCGTTTCAGAAGGTGTACAAGAAGAAGATTACAGTGTTCAACAGGCGTTAGATTGGACAAGTCTTGCAGTTACATCAGGGGTGTACATGGACTTTGTCAGCCATTGAACAAGCGTCGGGTTTGTTCTACAAGGTGACAGGCCACCTCACAAACCTCTACATGAACTACAACCTGACCAAGAACTACGTGATCCTACAGCGCATCATCATTCCAGTACAGATGGTGTTGGACACAGAGGATCCACTTGATCGAGCGCATGCTGGATTTTCAATGGCCTTGACCTATCACACCCTGCGACACAGGCTATATCAGTGAGCCATTGAAGACACGAGTCGTTGAGTACATCGTGCAGCATGGCATACAATTGTGTGGCAACAACATGGCATTGATTCCTGGACAAGTTAGTTACAGCGACCAACAACTGCAAGAAGTGGACAGTGCAGTTATCCTTGTGCAACAGGAAGGATACAGGAAGGATACAGGTTGCTGAACAAGAAGAAGATTACAGGCGAAGGTGCTTGATGAGTACATCAAAGTACATGCCTACGAAGGCGCGCCGCGTTTCATGGTACATTTGAACCGACAGCTAGGGACATCGTTGTAGAGGAGGTCTGCATACTGGAGATCAGTTTTACATGCAGCTATTCTTACATCACCCCGACCCACAAGGTCACTTGTGTGCAGCACAGTTTGAGAGGGGGTGTTAAGATACACCATCTATGTACAGCTTGCAGTACATGTGGCAACCGCTACATGTCTGGTACAAGGCCTTGAGCCTGGCCCATGCCCGAGATACAAAAGGTTACAACTGTGCCGAGTCGTTCATTCACACTACAACCGGGTTACGCAGCGCAGTCTGATTTTTACATGTATATGTAACGATATATGTGTATATAACCCCCCATGGACCGGTTGACCTGTATTTTTCCTGTGTTTTGTGCCTTTTTTGCTTCTTGGTTTTTGTGTCAAAATTGGGGGTGTGCCATATGTATATACGATATGCATGAATACATATGTGGCAAAAGCGATGACATCAGCATCTGCACTCCGAAAGAGCTTGAATACATCCAAGCGAATTAGAACAACTCAGAAATTTGTTAAGAAATGAAGATTCAAGAGTCCGAGAAAATCTGAGAAAATATTTTCTGGGACTCTTGAATATTGAATCCCATTTAAAAAATTAAAGATTCCAGGTTTGTCCCAACACTCTCGGTGTTGAATATGATTCTCAGAAAAACTTCCGTGAAATATTTCAATTTTGAATCTTGAATCCAGTGGTAAAATACGTTCGAAGTTTAGAAGAACTTGATCATTTTGAGGGCTTTACCAGGATGGATGATTCTCAGGAAAGTTGTTGTTTGTGCAATCCTTGATATTGAATCCTCAATCCAGTGGCAAAGCACTTTCAAGTGTGAGAAGAGCTTGAATGTTGTTTGGGTTTGGCCAGGATTGACAATTCAGGAAAGTTTTCTGTGTAATCTTCAATCTTGATTTTTTCCATCCAGTGATAAAATTCTCTCAAGTGCTTAGCGATCCAGTGGGAACACTTTCAAGTTATTAGTTAGACAAACTTTCAAGTGCTTTTGGTGAGCGGTTTGCTTCATGTTAGCTGTGAAGCATGTTGACCCTTTTCCAGGAGGTAAACAAAGGTAGGTGTAATGCTCAAAAACACGGTATTTTACAGTATTTTGTGAAGAGGGCAGGATCATTAGGGTACTATATATGTATGCATGTGTATAAATATATATATATATATATACATATGTATATATGTTCACACACCGTCACCCCCCTCTTGAACTACCTCTCCACATTTGTTCATCTACTACCTCCACCTTTTGAGATAGAACTAATTTTGTTTTCCTGTGCAAGAATAACTTTAAATACAACTGATTCAGCCAGAATGCCTGTTTCGATGTAGATTTGAATTTGAACCTCTCTTCCCTTGAAATTTCCTTTTGGAACACCGTCTAACAAGTCTATTTTCGGACCTTTCTTATGCTGCAAAAGGGCCAGGATATAAATAGCACAAATCGTATTTCGAATTTCCTTGTAGAAGTCCCTTAATTGTTTAGCATTTTTATTTGAGCTATATTTGAGAAGTAGTCTCTATTTAATTGTCATTATCAAAAGCTAATTGACTCTTGTTCGTATTAGATTATATCTAACACTTAGATTATATTTGGGAATAATCTCCTATCTAACTTCTTTTGTTAAAGATTAGTTGGAGTTTGCCCGAAACTATACTTATATTCTCACGTAGCTCCTATTTGGAAAGGATTTGCTTATACAAGCTGTAGTTGAGCAATACACATTTTTGAAAACTATATCCTAACCAAATTATATTCAAAATTCCAATTCTAAATAAGGTAAAATCCTATTTGGAAAGGGTATCATATTAGGATATTTCGGAGGACTTCCAAATTATGAGACTTTGGGGGCCCCCAAATGGACATTTCGAGAGTTTAAATCTGGAGATCCTAGATTTACCATCCCAACAGGCAGCAAAACCAGGGTCCATGGGGGGGGGGTTGCATATATATATATATATATGTATTGCTATGTATATATATATATAGATATATGTGCTTGCTTCGTTGAGGTTACTCTTTTTGGAATGGACCCACCTTTTCGGTGTCCCCTGGTTCGAGACACACACACACACCCACATTGAGCCCAAACTGCCACCATTTTGGGAGGAATCTCCTTTTTTTGGGACCCTCTTTTGGGTTCCAGGTTTGATCTATAGGGGAGTATGTCTTTTTGGAGTTGGTACTTGTGATGCACCACCCCATGAGATAAAACTAGAGCACGTGGGCGAGGCTTACACGGTCTTGTTCGCATCACGCAAGATGGCAGTGGCTCACCTGGAGATGGTTTTGGCCCAGAAAGTGCGGGGGGAGCCATTTTCACAACGTGTGAGACGTATCAAGACTTGGGGGTCCCTCGACGGAGACAGTGATGGCTTAGAATGAAGTGAGACCTCCTTGTAAGTTCGACTCCTGCTTTCTCTGCCCTACGTCATGAAACATTATGGTGAATTCAGACTTTCCAAGTTTGTTTCCGTGTTTTTCCTCCCTGCGTTCTGACCTCTTCGAGTCCTTTCTTCCAATTTTGATATTATAATTGTAGGACATTGTAGGGTTTGTGGGAGGTCGCACCATTCGACCCCAATTTTGATCCTTGTGAGCGTCGTGCGGACAGGAGGGCGAGCAACTGCTAGAGGCAAGCAGCTGCGATCCGCCGATTCGGCGTCGGACCTAGTCAGCTCCTGTGGCCCTTCTCCTCCAACTCCAAGAGGAGCACAAGCAAGAACCCACAGTGCCCTATAGCGCCTGATGGGGTCCAGTCAAGTAGCGTCAGAGTAAGGAGTCAGCACGAAGATATTTTTCTGTTGGGCTCCCATTTGGATTGCCTTTGGCTTTGGTCCCGCCTGGTGCTTGGGAAATGTCCACGGGCTTAAGGAGACCCCTCCGCACCAGTCAGTGAGGTGTTTCGAAAGTAAGGCCATTTCCAGTCCCGAAAGTATCATTTGGCCGCTTTTCAGGCATGGGATCTAGTATTTTGCACCGCCCAATGTATTTCTGTTCCTCCGGAAGGATTTCAGCCCGGAGGTGGACGTAGGTTGATTTCACAACAAGCGAAGTGAAGCTTCGGGTTTAGGTCTGTCATGGGAATGGCAGCTCGCCGTGATCATTTTAACGTTTGGAAGCAAGCATGTTGCGATGCCAGCGTCGGTCAGAGTATTGAAAAGTGCAAGTCCTTGTAGGTCCTTATGTCTGATGGCTGGGTTTGGGGTGGCCTGGGTGTGACGTGAGCACTCCTTGACCTCACCTGAAGCCCTCAGCTCCGGTTTGAAGTCGGCCAGGCGATGCCCGAAGGGCCGCTTGGCGGAGAATCTACGCGAACTTGGGGTCGGCATGTTTAAGTGTGTCATGCACCACGGGCAGTTTACCCTAGTGCTTTGAACGTATAAGCCATGTGCAATCATATGTACATATATATATGTATTACATATATATATATATATATATATAGACAGAGCGAGAAGGGAGCAAGACAGAGATATAGCTATTTTTGGGTGATACCTCCCTGACAAGGTGGAAAAGAGCGCATGCAGCCCCCAAAAATACACCCGGGTATAGGACATTGGCCCATGTGTTTACATCGAACAAACGTGAATGATGCATGGCTCCCTTACTGCAGATGGACGAAATCTACGCCAGGCACTAGTTTTGGATGAAACCCGCTCAGGATGTACGCTGCTTGGGCCAAGATGGAAGAGAGCCTCAGCGGCATTAGCCCCTGCACGCCAAAGACGGGGACGACGATTCTTTGCTAGGGGGTCCCTTCATTCAGTGAATTGTAGTGACTAGTGTCCGTAGAAGCAGGACATTTGATTTGGAGAAGCAATAGCTTCACCAAGATTGGGCATTTCTCCTGCCATGTTTGGCGAAGTTGCAGGCTCGCTGCAGCGTTTGCGAGTTGAAACCGAGCCCAAGGTTTTCTACGGCACATCCCCTGCACGGCCTCTCGGGGCGCTGGAAGTTGTAGCTCGGCTTTGCGAACTGCTCAGCGGATCGGGACGTGGCCTTCGGGGTGTCCAGGTTTCGTTTGAGTCAAGGACGGACATCGCCCCACTGTCTTGAACGACGACGCCACGTGATCTTTCCTTGGTAAAAGGGATGCCGTAGACCCACGCACCAACTGCTCGCCTGAATGACGTTGCGCGGCAAAACTGGTTTCCTTTTGGACAGGGGGGTTCCTGTGCACCAAGCCGGACCAAGCCAAGGCATACTGACAAGACTCAATTCCAAACCAAGCTTGTTTGTTAGAACAGCGTGGAACGGTCACCAAGCCATGTCATTATGAGACTTTTTTGAGGCATTTGGTCTCCCACACCGAACAAGAGCTGGCCGCTGATGAGGATGAGGAGCTCTGGCTGCTAACTCCTAGTTTTTTTTTGGTTGTGATAACCTGTTGGCCGACATAAATCCTCCATATATAAATGATGTCCACCAAAAGGCCCAAAGAAGACTCGTGTCTTTCTGCGGCGGATGTCAGGACCTCTCAGAGCTGCTGACTCAGTATCGGGCTGAGCACCAGAGGCCGGGCCAGGGTTTTTCCCGGGTGGGTTTGGCGTTTCCTGCACATTTTCCTGCGCTTCTTTCATTTTTGTGGGGCTTCGTTTTTCCTTTCTTTAACGTGTTTCCCCGCACTTTGTTTGGGCTTATTCTTGCTTGGTTTCCCTAGATGGCGTACGGGCGGAAGGAGGTCTGATGCCGGGGATTTCAGACCCTTTTTGAAGTTTGGGCATCTCCAATGGTGGCCGAGCACCAACCTTGGTCTTAGCTGTTCAAAGTATCCGGGCTGAAGCTGGCAGAGTGCGTAAGCCAAAGAAAGGCGCTCAAAAAGGCAATGCAGAACTGGCGAAGGTTTGACCGTGAGAGAAGGCAAGTCATGGGGAACCCGAGTCCCTGGCTTGGAGCAAGTTCTTCTTTTGAACTTAGATTCTGGGTGTCAAACATGAGCGGACGGGACAATATGAAGCTGACACGGGTCCCAAAGGTCAACCATTCTTTGGACTGGTTTCAGCCCGTGTTTCCATTGGGAACACGAGAACCAGCACCCGTCAGAGGTACGGAAATGCGATAGCCTCGACCAACCTACCTGTGTTGGACAGCACGCCGAATCGAACTGCCCGATTTCTCGGGAAAACCATGTCCACTTCCCCATGTTTGGCTTCTCGCAAAGTTTACCATAAGGGGTCGGCTCCTTTCTGGGAGTGTAAGGCAACTCCGGCAGTTGCCGTGGATGTTCTAGATATTCATCCAACACGACCCTCTTAAAATTACGGCACAGACCGTCCGCCAAGCCAACTTCCTGAGCGCTAGGTGCCTGGAAGCCATCCTAGGCGCGGGAATGACCGAAAGAATCCCTCAAAAACCCGAGCCGTTCCGAACGGAACGGAATCTTCCAATAAAAGGGACTCCCCTTTCTTGGGTTGTATGTCGAAACTGCAGGGGACTACTGAGTTCCAGGAGGGTGCTGTGGCCGGTAAACCATTTTGGTGGAACGAAATCTCCGTAGTATTGTGGGCTGTCATGTTAGATGATTTGTGATTCAAGTGCCATGTTGCTTGTCTGCCTCGCCACTAAGAGTCACTTGAAAGACCATTTCAGAGGTCAGATCAAATCCCCGCGCTGGTGGGCATGTGCTCAAACCTTCTGGAAAAATACCAAGAGAAATAGCACTCAACATTTTACGGATTAATTTCAAGCTTTCAAGCCTCTCGCTCCTTTGGCTAACGAAATTTGGCGCTTTCTCCTGCCCACTTGGGTACCATTTGCCCAGTCAGATTTTCCTTTTGGTCCAATCCGGTTTGCATCCGTTTTGATTTCAAGGGAACCATGACGCGGCGGACGGATTTGGAGCCGCGCGGGTTTCATGGAGGGCGCCTGGACAAACTCGAGCCTGTTCCAACGTGGGGGTGTCCTGGTTGAAAAACACCACTTGGATGGCTGCTTCAAGGGAAGCCCAAAGCATACCATGAGGCCAACCATTTGACGTTTCCACCACACACAATGGCTTAATATGACGAAGTCTAAATGAGAAGCTCTACGTGATGACTCCAGAAAGCCTTCTGTTCGACCCACGAAGGCATCGCACTTGTTGCCAGGCCTCGACTCGGTGCGAGATCGCGCGAGCCAAAAGCGGCACGATGTGGCTGCCACGTGGAGAGTTGCCCGAAATGCCTGCCTCCTCCCCGAGCCAAGCGAACACCAAACGAACAAATCTGCAAACCATCTAAGCACCACACCTAAGCATCAAACAACCTGTTTCGGCCACCAAGCCGCATAACCAGAGCACCCTTCATGGGGGGAACCCTTGAAGATCAGCGAAACTAAACCGGCAACCAGAGATACGCGCCAAGGATTCTCAAGAGACCATGATCGTCACCATCCCGGAGGGCTCTCGGCCTGGCGATGAGCTCACGATCACTACGGGCGACGGCCAGGCGTGCTTTGGGCTCTTGAGAGGGTCCCCTCTGCACGAAAAGATCGAGACGAGTTGGAAAGCCCGGTTCTCATCGACTTTGTCTCTGTTTCGCTGAGTCATGAGTCATGAGTCATGAGTCACGCTAATGATCAGTTTGTTCACGGGGAGGCGAGAATGATCATCAACTTCCTGCTTAGGGAATTGTCAGCTCAGCTGAGCTGTGTTGCTGAACTGCCTAACATTATACTCTAAACAGAAATCGAATCATGGAGCCCCAAACTCAAGTGGACACTTTTCTATCTTTAGGGGCATTGCCTGGATTTCATGTTCAAGGAGGTGTAGAACAACTCGCTCAATGTGTATGGTTTGTTGAGGTCTGTTCAAGATGTTCAAATTAACGAAGGGAGGACAAACAAAAACACAGGTCCATTGGGTCCATTGCAGTTTTCCTGTACTGTTGCCTACTTGCTTATTCTTCACTGAACCATGTTGTTTTGAGATTCATTTCCCAATTGGCTTTACCGTTCTGAACCCATCCTGTGGATCTCTTGAGCAGGTATTTCAGGGCGTCATGGAAGGACCCCTGTCCGGATTTTCTTTGTCCAGGCTTTTGTTTGTGCCTGATTGGCTTCACATCTGGACATGCAGATTGGGGAACCCCTTTCTCTGGATGGTTTGTTTTCCAACCAATTGGCGGTCCCCTGATTTGAAGACATTGTCAGGTCTGTTCGACCAAATTGGGGATGGTCCCAATCCGAGCAAAAAATCCCGCTCGCGCTGGGCCCATGAGCCGTGACATCCTCAACCAACATCCTCAAAAAATGGCGAATGCGAGGCCACCGGGTGCCAACCAAACGCAGAATGACCGCCTCGACCGTTTTTTGCTTGTCCAGTACCTGGCCTCGTGCCCCTTGGGCGTGTGGCTGCATTTCGGGCAGGAGATCACGGTGACGGTGCCGGAGGGCGCCGTGCCCGGGGAGGACCTGGAGATCCCGGTGCCCAAGGCGGTGATCAGAGAGACCTGGCCCAAAGCTGCACGGATTGAACGGAATTCCTGCACCTTGGTTTGGGCCCAACGGGCAGGAACAAACTGTGGTAGGCAATTAGCTTGCCTCTTCTGCATCCAATTTCCAGCAATGTTTCTGCTGGCCATATGCGAGTCAACTTGATTGATGCAGACAATTCGCGTATCGAATTCCGAAAAAGGCCTTAACAAAATGGAGGGTTACTGGATAAAACAAGAAGCCGGGAAAAACGATGCAAAGTGGGTCTAGAATGGGTTTGATCGGGAAAAGCCACCACCCACTAAAAGTGGGGGGAGGGGGCACAATCCATATTCGAGCCCCTTCTGATTGAAAAACAAGACTCCGGACAAAATCTGAAGCTGCGCACCCCAAAACTCCGTGCTCCTACATCCTGCCCCATGAACCCCAATATGTTGTAACTTCATTTTGGGATATTTGTTGTGCACCTGGCCACTCCCACTTCTGTGCAGTCTTCACTAAGAGTGGGGTTACGGAGGTGGTTCGGCGTAAAATCCGGCAGTCTATGGCAAGCTTGGAAGGGCTAACGCGTTTGCCCAGCTCGATTGCGGGAAGCGCATACTTTCACGGTTTGTTTCCAAACTACGACCTCCCTTTTCAGATCCCCTTTGTGGGGATGGCAGCAACCCAACTCCCCCTCAAGAACCGGTCGACGCCGATCCTTTCACACCCCGCAGCCTTTGGAACTGACAGTTCGACAGTTTGGAAAACAAGCAACCGTGACACCCCGGAAGCGGTCGAAGGGGCGAAGCCGACAACTTACCTTGGAAGCTTTCGGACAGGGGTAATTTGCAATCTGAGACGTTCCCTTGGAGCAATAATCTTAAAATAGGGGTACCCCCCAAAAATGTTTCGTTTCCTACCCTCAAAGAGACACCCATTTGACCAAACAAACAAGCAAGCAACCCCGGCAGGTGGCTACCAAGGACAGCAAGCCCAGTGCCGGGTAGCCCAGGCTCTTTGCTCCGCTCCCTCGCGGACAGTGACCCCCTTGAAACCATGGCTTGATCCCAATTTGGATATTCTTTGACACTGACGCAAACACATTCTCAGGGTCTAGCAATCAGTGAGCTGCTTGATAGCTGCTTGATTGTTTGTGCCTTGCCTTTTGCATTGCTTGCTTTGCCTTGCTTGCTTGGCCTTGCTTGTTTGCGTCCCCGTGTGTTGGATCATGCACTTGTTGGTTTCCTTTTTGACCAGCATCTACTGGTCAATCTTGTTCATCACAACAGTTCAGTCATGGGCACGCGGAGTTTTAGATGCAATTTGTGAAATGAGTTGGACATATACTGTGAGATAACGTTTGTTTGGTATACAACACCATAGGTATATACATATGTACATGTAAAAGTATATGTCTTTGTACGTCAGTATATTTGTATATCTGATGAATCCTGCATTTTTATTTGGCACAGCTTTTAACATAGCAAATTGGCATAAGAAATACCATTCAGGTACTATATGTAAAGGAGTTAGTAATCCACATGCTTCTAATGCATTATCTGGATGTGAGAAAGAAGAGAACCCGGAGGTAATTTGAAGAAGATATAGATAGATAATTCATATCTTTCCATAGAAATCTTTACTAATAATGAAAGGACAAATGCTATTTTATTATTAGTGGAATTCCTGTTAGGATTATTGGAAGATTGAACATGTAGATTAAACACATGATAAAGAAGAAAACCACAAAGAAGAAATGGACATAGAAAATGAAAGACAAAGAACCTCTTCAATGTTGGATTGTAAACATGATGTCCTCCACAAAGCCATTCTATTAAAGATAATAAATTTGTAATCGGCATATTTGTACATTTGATTCCGTATATTTGTATATCTGTATATCTGTATATCTGTAGATCTGCACGTACACATATAATATGTATATGGTTATGTATATATACATGTAGATATATACATATAGGCATTTCTGTATACATGTATATATGTATGCATGTATCTATTCATACACATGCCATGCACAGATGCCGGCCCGTCAGGGTGTGACTGCGGTTTCTGCTCCCTGGGGACAAATGCGTCCTGTACCAATGTATGAAACACGGTATTTTCCGTGGGGCAATCTCAGGCCCCCTTGATACGAAGCTCATTTTACGATTTTTCAGCACCCACGGAATGCAACTGATGCCCACCACAAGGTCCCTCATCAACTTTTGTAGTTGATGTAATTACTATCACTCTTAGTAGGAGGGTCGAAATCTTGGCATTGCTCAGGTAATGTCAGTTGATGCGGCAGCCTCAGAAAATGCAGATCTTCAGGGCAGCCATGATTTGTGGAAGGCCATGCAGAGTCTGGGAATGCGTTGAACACTGGAGGAGCCAGGGATTCTTCTTGAAGAGATCCAAGCTCACTTCTTTATCCAGAAGTTCGCATGTTTGACTCTTTCAGCTCTCAAACATCTACAAGCAACATGGCACCTGCTAAAGGTTCCCTTCAAGAGGACACTGATCATCCAGGAAGGGCAGATTTTGGTCTGTGGGGGGGGCTTCACGGCCAAGAGATGCGGTCAAGAGGGAATTCTCAGATGGGATGGGCTCCATGTGGCGTTTTCCAAGCCCTTGATCCATGTACTGAGAGAGGGTGTATGCCTCAGATTGCACCCGCCCCCGCTTACAATGTTCTGGGAAGCCCAGTTCTCCTCCTCGTCTTTTGGCTTTATGCCACACGTGGATCCATATCTAGCTTCAGTTCGAGGTAGAGGTTTTCTGTGAGAAAAGTATCCCATGTTGAGGCTCACAGATGCAGTTCCATCTTGGGGAGGCCGCAGGAAAACACCTCCCCAAAGGAATTCTGATCAACCTTCAGCACGGTTTGAGGAACTGCTCCTCCATTTGGTGGTTTTTCGGTTTTCTTGGAGATCCCTCAACCTGGCAAGGCGGGAGGTCTCTACCAATTTACCGCAGCTACCAGTCGAATTGCCCAGGCGGATGGCGAGCTCTCCGCGCTGGCCCTTCCGCCAGTTTTGCTTGGGCTTGGAGGGGGGAGTGTTTGACCTCAGGGCGTCCCTCGTCAAAAGTTTGGGGGGAAATTTGGTTTTGGGGCCACTTTCTGCGACAGCAGGGGAACCTCCTCCAATGTTAATTTAAACAAATATATTCATGGGATGGCCCACTTTGGCATCACAGATAGGGTTCGTGTCCACAGGCTCATCATGTCCAACTGTTTCAAGAACTCACTTTTGCAAGCCACCCGGGCAAACACGAGCGGGTTCTCCTCAGGATGCCACTTTTGGGATTGTTCTGAGGGGAAAGAGAAAGGAAGAACCCAGGAAGATGCGGAGATTCACAGAAGGGTAATCCCACTTCAACAGAATTCCGGAGCTATTCAATCTCCAATGCCTGATGTGAGGTATAGCTGGAGGAGGTTGCTCCAAGCCGGCAACAGTTGACACATTCTAACAGAAGTCAACTTGGATGGTAGTTCACCAACGCAAGGACCCAACTTTTCTACATCCAAGTAATCATTGGCCCAACGCCCATCTCTCCTTCGTCCAGGAATCAAACAGAACCCTGATTCTCGGGAGCTCGGACTGGCTTCCACTTTTTGTGGTGGAAGCCAGAAGAATGCAGTTTTGAGAGGCATGCGCCGAACTGAGCCATCCCTTATGGTTTCCATGTAATGGAATCCCAATGGCTTCATTCCCAAAACCCTAAAACCCTTGGTGCTTCCCTGTTGAGAACAAGCAAGTTGACGCCCTCAACGGTGCAACTTGGCACTGACCTACTTTGTGTCGGGCCAAAGCCTATCCTTGACAGGCGGCAACCCCGCGGAAAGTTGCCACACATGTGTGAACGTCTGACGTTATATCCGGGAAACAAAACCGTCGCTGGCAAAGTGATCCTGATTTGGAACCATCTATATCTCCATATATATATATATATATCTACTTTATATAACGCTGTCAGCAGCAAATTAGATCCCGAGAGTAGGGTTGAACATTGACATCTGTATCTTGTCCTTCTTTTTTGTTCCTTCAGTTCCCCCCTTCGCCTTTTCCGCTTAGGGCGGCTATCCGGCGCTCTCCGCGGATCCGTGGCCTGGTGGCAAAAGCGTCGTCGCGGGCATTCGAACGCAGCGCTTCCGTTTGCTGTAGAACGAAAGTCTTGAATGCTATTGGGTTGGATCTCTAGACTTTTGCTTTTTTGGGAAATCAAGGGGTTTTCCACTAAACCCCCCAAAAGTTAAACTTTTTGCAGGGGGGTCAACAGCAACCAAGAAGTGGGCGACCAAAAAGGAAGCACCGTTCAACAGCCAGCTGGGCTGTTCAAAGGTCATCCGCAAGATCCTTACCTTGGGTTGCGCAAGGATTTGGTAGCCTTTGTAGTGGCTTCATCATTGGGATTATGGATTGGGGCCCTCCATTTTGAACAGCCCAGACAAGGAGCATGGGTTACCTACTGCACTAGTGACTGGGCTTTCCATGGTGACATGGTCGAAACACTCACCTATTTGCGTTGCCTCGCGCCTCGAAATCACAAGGGTAGAAAGTTGCTTTGGTCTCTTGGGTTTCCCTGTCAATGACCAATTGTTCTAGCCTTGTGCCAGGGATTTGAGAGCAACCCAGATTTGGGTTACTGGAAAGGGATTTGCTGCAATACGCTATTTCTCTGTCACCACTGAGCATGGGGGACTCCCCCCCCCCTCCAGCCAATGCTTCCTGAAAGCAATAAAACACGCAGGGGGGGAGTTCCCAGTCTGAGGACACCCCACCCCCAACCCAATCGGCTCAAGGCCCATTGCCACCTCCTACCAGCTATCAAAGCCGGGAACTGAGAGGGCAGTCTTGCTGGGCAAGGTTTGGCTGAGAAACACCAAGTGGGGGGTCCAACGAGTCTGACGGAGAAAAGAAACAGAGAGGGATACTGTTGGTCTACTGTTAGGGATCACATGCTCTGAAACACGTTCAGCACGAGCGTGAGTCTTTGCGCCCAGAAGGGGGGCGGACAGGCATGGCGAAGTTGAACATGCCAGCTCGGCAAAGGTTGGGTCTGCTCGCGTGCCTTTGGGGATCCCAAGCAACAGACCCATGGAAGAAGGGGGGGTACCCCGTCCAAAGCAAACAACTTCAGCCTCAGACCGATGCCCTGACTGGCCCAAGAGTCCTCAGGATTAAGTAAGTTGTTGCGCCACCGTTGATTTGAATTTAGATCTCGTCCATCTCCAGCATTTAACCATTTCTTCGTTGACTTTAAACTTTATTTGAATAATGAGGCAAACAGACCAGAGTTGGTCAGAACCACTCCAGAAGGGGGCGACAAACAAAGTGACGGGCTCTCCGAGAAGGCGCATCCCAAAAGCAGTGTATGAACCACCGTATCAGTTCAGGTGGGGGCTCCCATTTTCTTCCATGGAGCCAGAAGTGGTATGATGCTTTGCTTATGACTTATGAGCCATGGAGGAAGTGTACCCTTTCTCTAAGGGTAGCTTCTCGGTTGGCTCTGTTTGGAAGCAATGCCCCACATTTGTAGGTGTTGTGGCAATGTTGATCAGAAGAGCAGGCTCCTAGGATTTCAACTGTCTCGCATTGGCCCCTTCACGTCCATCCAGCGGTTCCAACTCACCCGCGACCCACCCGCGAGCCGTGTCGGTTGCAAATTCCAAGGCCCTCGGGCATGCCTTCGGTCTCTGAGGGCGGGTGAGGGACTTGACGGGATCCGCGATCCGCCGAGCTGATGCCGGGGCTTGAAGCGGTTTGAAGGAACCGACAGAAATCGGACCCTTCTTGGGGGTCTTTGGAACCCGTGAGGGTTGGGCCAGCCCTGCACCTTCGTGGTTCTGAACAGCTTCATGGTTTCAAAAACCCACAAAAACTAGAGGGCCAGGCCTAAAACCTGTTGCCTCCGCCCGTGGCGCGGTTAGGCCCGACGCGCCGGAGCCGGAGGATGTGGCGGCGGCACGGCAAGAGGTGGAGGCAGAACTGAGGGCGCGGCAGGCGCGGAGGGAGGCCGTGGAGGCCCCCAAGCATGGGGTGTTTTTCGATACACTCAGCAAGGCCCAAGAAAGGGGTGGCGTTGCTCGGTTTTCGGGCAGTTTAACACATCCTCGAGCAAGACACCAGTGAAAGAGGGACATGTCCGGATGGGGACCCTGCTGTTTCATAATGTTGATAGATCGGGGCGCACAACCCATGGAAGAGGGGATCCTTCACTTCGGGCAGTTGCAGGCGTGGAGGCACTTCTCAGCAAGTCCCAAAGTCAAGTCGCCCAGTCAAACAAGCGACATTCGGCAGCGCAAAGGTTCATTGGCGTTGGCCTCCTTGTAGGACGATTGTGGTATTTTTTGGACCTCCAACAAAAAGGGGATTTTGCCGACCCGACCCTATTCTATTCTTTGCCCCCCCCCTTCCCAGTGGTCCCGTGGTCAGAGGAAGTTGCTTGGGACAGGCATAGGGCCTTTTGACCTGCCATGAGGATTGAGGCATCTTCATCTAACATTTGTCCTGGTTGTCATTGACGCGGCGCTTCGCAACAATGCATCCTTTGTCCAGCGAAAGCGACAACCCGATCCTGATTGTCCGGGGAAAGCCCACGACGAGAGATTGTTTGTTTCAACCTGTGACCTGGCCGTTTCAAGATGTGACCTGACTCCTTTCGCCAGACCGCCATGGATGCTGTGGGCCGCGGGGGCGGGTCTGCAGTGTCGCCAGGGCCTCGATGAACACGCCGAGTTGGTTTTGGTTTGAGTTTGGGAGTTTGGGAGTTGATAGTCGGTTGGTTTGGATTCGCCAACTCGACAAGGTTCGGTGGCAGCTTGAGTCTCACAACACTAGGAAGCAAGCCGTCTATGCGGGTATGTCTTTTCTGAGGATTCTCTTCTTTTGGGTTGTGTGAAGCGAAGCCAAAGGAGCAGCACCCAGCTTTGAATCAGGGAGGTACCTGTTTCACACTTTGCTTTTGTTTGGTCCATCAAATTTAAGACTTTGGCTTGTTTTTTCTGGTTAAAGGGAATCCAGAGGACTCAAACAAATGGAGGTATACGATGGCCAATTGACAAAGAAACTATGAATGTAGAGCGAGGGAGGGGGTCCAAAAAGCGTCCGCCTTGCAAGGGCAAGTGTGTACGAACCCATCGGGGGACCTGAGAGGTCTTAGGTTTTTCCCATCAAGTGAAGACCTCCTTCAGCGTAAATGAGGACAGGAGCAAACAAGCATCATAAAGAAGACTCCACTATATAAACTTTGAGTCCGTTCGAGTTCCAGCTCTTCGCCCAGGACGCCTGAGACGCAGCTGGGAATCAAGAAGGCGAGACATTTTCCGGCACCTGTTGGTCATGTTTGGGCGTGTCCTTTGCGGGGTCACTCCCTTTTGGTTGAAAGGGACACCAGAAGGAATTCTACAATTTGCGAAGCCCCTTCGGATTTTCTGGGCGACTTTTCCAGGCCCCATTCTACATTCTAGGGGTTCTCAATTAGGCACACCGATTTTTGTCAAGGAGCCAGCCCACCAACGCAGCCCAGGGACACCCTTCTGGGGGCCCGGCTTCGGCACACGAAAGTGAGGTGGTCAAACTGCTGGCAGTTGTGGTTCTTCTTGGGACATGGGGGAACTCACTAAATTTCCCACGGGGGGACGAGCCCTAAATTTGAGAAGCGGCCGCTCACCGTTCACGGGCCCGGGCCTGACGGGCCCGGGCCTGACGGGCCTGACGGGCCCAACAGCTTCAAGGGCTTGACGGGACGTTCTCGCCGGGCATGACGGGCTCCACTCAATGAACGGGCTTCAACGGAAAGATAGATCGTTGGATAAAAAGACAGATAGAACGATAGACAGATGGACCGATAGACGAGTGATGGATATTTTGATAGAAATTTAGATAGATAGGAGAGATTGTAGATAGATAGAAAGATACATTGATTGATGAGTAGATAGATGGTTGGGATTGGATGATAGATAGATGGATGGATGGTGGAGTGCCTAACACGACAGGTACGACATGGACAAAGACAAATCGGTAAAACTGATACAGATGGGTAGAAGAGAACGATAGACAGAAAGAAGATGGGTAGGTAGATGGACAGATATATGGATGGATAGATAGATAGGTAGACCATACATACATAGGAAAAGTCACGCAGAAAAAATCGGTAGGAGCGATATGTAGATAGAAGGATAGCAAGATAGAGACGGAGGGAATAGAGAGATAGACCGATTAGATGACATTAGAACAGATAAATAGACAGACAGATAGGCAAATGGATTAGACTAGATTCGGTTAGGTCAGAGCAGAGTGGATCACACAAATACGTTGGGAAATGCACAGATGCGTTGCTGGACAGACGGATGGACAAACAAACGAATAGACAGGTATACAGATGAAAAGATGCACAATAACCTGCGTGGATGAACAGGCAGGCAGATGGCTAGATAGGAAGATGAGTAGGCCACCAGGGCAGGTAAGTGGAGCAGACACACACAGCAGTATTGGCTTCTATTAGGTTTGAGCCTGTTTGCCGGTGTCGCTAGCACAACCAGAGCTCTCATTTGCAGCGTCTCTTCAAGCGCCCCTTTTCCCAAAAACATCTCTGGTGCGATGGGTGCGGGTGGGATTTGGAGGGCATTGGCTTCTGGGATTGAAGCGTTCGTGGGCATGAGCTCGAGAAAATTTTCTTCTAGGCTAGTTGGACGGATGTTGTTTGCCGGGTCGGGCCCGTGAAGCTCGTCGGGCCCGTCAAGGCCGACAAAAGATTTGAGCTGGGGTATCAGAACCATGCAGTGGATTCTCCAAATGGGCTGTGGGGACCGCTTTGGCCGCCCTAGTGGATTTGTCGTTCCACAGTATTGCGGGGAACGCGCAAACAGCCGATGGATCAAGACGGCAGGACAGGGATTTTGTGCGGCGGAACCTTCCGATGAACTTGCAGCCCGGGGCCCAGGGGCAGTTGAGGCCAAATGGTGGCTTGACCATCAATTTGGTTGGTTTGGTTTGGTCAGGTTGGCTGGCTGGCAGGTTTGGTTCGGTGTTATTGGTTCGAGCGTGACCACAGGACATTGTCCTTGACTTGGGACCCTGCCAAATGGCGAGCGTCTTTATGCTTGGCTTTGAGGTAGATCCATCATGTTGACAGATTCCCTCACAGTATATGCCAGGGCGAAAACACTCCCCGCGCATGGAGGGCCGGGGTGGTATCGATAATGTGTGCTGTGCACCACTAGCTACAGGGTTCATGACCATACCTGTTAACGCCATTGAACTAGGCGTGCAGAAGGAATGCAGCTGCATGTTCATTGCTTGCTTGGAAGCCGCTGCCGCTTCGGGTGCGGGGCGTCCACGTGGTGCAAGAACATGTGCATTTTTATCAGCTGGCTTGCGCTGGGTTGTTGGTTGTGTTGTTTGGCTGGCTGGCTGCTGGCTGGCTGGTGGCTGGCTGGTGGTAAGCGCGATCACCGCAACTCCCGAGTGCCAGCCCAACCTGGCTCTGTGCCTAAATCTCGAGGCAGCAGTACTTGCGGCGAGTGTCCACGCTCCAAGACATTGTCAACCGGAGCATCAAGGCCTTGGTGTGGCTGTAGCCTGGAATCCTGCGGTCCATTGGGGAAAATAGTGCCCCTCAAAGCAACCGGAACAAGAGGATGAGACGCGTCGTCTCAGCTCCTTAATGTGCCAACTCAGAGGGCGAGCAACCACCACCCTTTCTGGCGCGACTGGCATATTTCATCACGCATCGCTGCACGGGAAAGACCACATCCTTACAGACGTCGCAGATATTTTTTGTTTAATAGCCAGTTGTTTGTTCATTTTTGTTAATACCCCGTTAGCAGACATGGGTAGAGAAAGATCGACCGTCCGCTCGCGGTTTGGCCAGGTGCCGCAGTCGCGGCACGGGCTCTACACTGAGGACCTGCTTCTGAGGTGCAACGATCGATTTGGCCCAAGACGACACAAGGTCTTTCCGCTCAGTTTTGGTGATTGTAGCAACTTGCCCTCTGTCCCTTGCTTCCCGCCATTATAGGTTGCTTGTTTTCTTGCTTCACTTGTGTATGCTTACAGCTGCAGCAAAGTCGTTCGGTCGGGCATAGTGAACTTCCAATGGGGTTTGGTTTGCGATTCCCCACGGTTCCTTTCTTGGGGGGTGCATTTCGCTCTCGGGCCCCGTAGAGTCGTCTCATTTGGCCCCCAAATCAAATGGGTTCAAATGGGGGGATGTGCCCCAGAATAGGCGGTGTGCCTTTAGTTTCCCTGTGGAGCGACCCCCAAAAGGGTTCCAGCTCCAAACAAAGCTATATACCCATAAATATGTTGTTAAATATGCATATATGTATATACATATATATGTGTATATATATATACACACGGTAGTACGCCCACAGCACACACACACACACACACTCTCTCTCTCTCTCTCTCACTTCCTCTTAGTATCTCTCTCTCTCTCTCTACATGCATACATATATATATATATATATATACATACAAACATAAACATATGCTGATATTTCTCGACAATCAAACAGGACATGCCCAAATCAGCCTATGAGCAACTTTCTGCCTTGTTCGAGTTTCCAGTTGTCCTTAGGACCTCCGCGTGCGCGCTGCCACCATCCGCATGTCCTGCGGCATGGAGCCGCCGCATTTCCGCCCGGGGGCCTTCTGTGCGCAACGTGGGAAGGGGGCGCGTTTTTCTCAACATGACCGGAGGTGCCGAAACACGCATCAGCATGTCTAGAGTTGGTTGCGTTCTCCCCTGTTTGTGCTATTCGGCAATCCTTCTATAGAATTTATCATCCAAAGGGGTGGATCCACAGAAGCTGTATCCGAACAGGCCCTGGAAAGACCCCTTTTCCGAGAAACAGCAGGAACCCCGCGAACGCCCGAACACTTCAAAACTGTGAGGGGAGTTTTGGAGCAGCGCTGGTCTTGTCTCAGGGGACTTGCTGAATTTGGGAGGTCGCGCGTCCCATTGAGCGACAAGCCCATGCCTGACCGCATGGCAGTCTAGAGGGGGCGCAGAAAGGAGTAGGTGGCGACGTGTGATCCCAGACTGCAGCCTTTGGGTCCAGTCCCTCTAAACCCGAAATTATCAGATTGAAGTGTCAGCTGTTGCGAGTTTACAGGAGAAGCTTGGGGGTGAACATCAAAGTGATTGCACCTTGACCGACAGGTGGGTTTGGTCAAATTAGAAGGGGGTTCTACCTGGTTTGGCAAAGCTTGAGACTCAAACACCTTGTGTCGCCTTTGTACCCAATAGGACCATCTGCAAATTTGAGAGCCGTTTTTGGCCTCCACAGCTTTTACCCTACCCCCCTTCCTACCCCCCAGCCGCCCGTTACGGGCCACGAGGCATGGCCCTGGAAGAGTCCGCCAAGAGCGGGGCGCGGTGGTCGCAGATGTTCAGACCAGGCGCACGCGTTCGCGTTCGGCTTCGGCACGGATTTTTCGGGGTCGGGAAATTGGGAGGGGCCTGGAAGACTCATTACATGTTCCCAACACCCCAGGTCTTGAAATTTACAAAGGCCAGTTTTGGTCGAAATATTGTGGAGTGATTTTGGATTGAAACGAAGCCCAGTTGTTGGCAAAGCGGCAACTCCCCAAGTCTCTTTCCGCGAGTTTCTGGACCTTTGGTAAGTTTTCGGAGACCGACCCAAACTGCGTGGTTTCCTTTTGCCTTTCTATGACTGTAAAACAGCCAAGGTTGCCTTCAAAGACCCATTTGCGTTTCCCAGAGCTGAGCAGACCAGAGGTGCGGTGTTTCGCTGCCCACGTGCTCGAGGCAAAAGGCAAACAGGCGCAGTATCTTTAGTGTTTAATCATTCACACGCAGGCTCGGGGTGAAACAAACAGGAGCCAGAGCGTGTCAAGCTCACACCGGCTGTTTACTTCCTCATTTTCATGTGGCCGGCTCCCAGTTGCGTGGAGTCTGATGATCAGTTCGTACAAGCGAACCCACTGGCTGCAACCCAAAGCAGCGGATTGCTTGCGCTTGGGGAGGCTTCAACGACATCGTGAATGAGACCTTCAAAGTCGGGGCCAACGCCGCCGCCTCGCAAGCCTTGATCCGTTGTATTGCGCCGGTGAAAATGTTGCCTCGTGCCTTGCCATTTTGAGCCCCTTCTTGAGCAACCCAGTTGCACTTTGAGAGGAGTCCAGTCAAGGTGAATCTTGTCGCAGCCTTGGGGTTCGGGGAGGTTTTTGTTTGGCGCCTACGCTCAGCGTGTCTTGCCTGAGGCGTGCATTTTCAGCAAGACCTACCTCACGAACAAGCTGGAGCGGAGAAATGAACAGTGGACGGTTTTGAGACGCCAAGGCCCATTGCAAGAATTGTCAGAACCCTCAATACAAGGTTTAGAAAGCCACTACACCTGAAAACTGGTCGAAATTAAGTAGTCCTCATTCCTTTTGGTTACAAAAAGAACTCCCCTTTGTGAGACCCTTGCTGTGCTTTCGGCCATGTTGAACCGCCTAGACATTAGAGAGCTCTAAGCTGAAGACAAACAAGTCCGACCTCGACCTAGATGCACGCAACCTTACTGATACCTTGGTATACCCCTTATTTTTCAGGTGAGATTCTAGAAGATCCCTGGCCCTTTGTACACCTTCTATTGGCAATACCACCCGGCTTCCAGGGTTTCATGCGGATTGGGACTCTTTTGAGGCTGGGACGGAGCACAACAGAGACAAAGCTGTTGAAACGTCATGTGGTTGTTGAATGTATGCATCCTTTTTTGTTTCTTTCTTTGGAGGTGGCACACAATGTAAGTCCGATCTCGTAAGAGTTTCAAGCCAGATTTCGAGCAAGAGATCTTGAGAAATCGCGCCACAGGAGAGGGAGCAGTTCTTGCGGATGCACGTGAAGGACCGGCAACTTGAGCTTTTTTTTGGGGGGAGGGGGATTCCAAGACATGTGCGTGAGGGGCAGGCATCCAGATGCAAAGACAAAGGATGATTGCGGCAGATGAATTTGTGATCCAGTCTTTTGATGGAAGCCATGAGTATGACTCGCGGATGTTCTAAGCAGCAGTGCACGAAAGAAAACAAGGACAACTTGACTTGAGCGCCCAAGACTTTCCGGCAATCTGAGTCCAGGAACACCATGTTGGAGGATTCACAAGTAATGCTCACTTCTTCGAACACGTCAAATGCTTCGAACGTCTCGGACGTCTCGAACGTTTCGAGTGTTTCGATAGTCTCGAATGTTTTCGAATGTCTCGAAACGTTCTCATCAAGCGTAAGCGACCCAAACTGACCGGAGGGAATTTTAGCAGCCCAAGCATGCCCAGCCCCTGGCCTGGAATTCCCCTCCCCCCGCAGACGCGCGTCCGGAGGATTCCAACGGCATCCTGTGGTTTGAGCTCCAGCGGAGCCTGGAGAGTATCTACTACCAGCGGATGGACTTCGTGGATGCGGGGCCTGGCATGCTTTCCGGCCCGGCCAAGTCGGCAAATCGGAATGTTTCTTCTCATTTATTTTTACAGTACTCGTTCTTTTCAACCCTGAGGCCCTAACCCCCTTCGGCAATTTCCGGCAGACGGCCCACCTGTCCCCCAATTGATGGCCAAAGCCAATTATCGTGGCAACGTGTTGCCTGTCCTTGGAGGTTGAAGCCTCCGAGCATCATCCAGGGATCGTCAAAGGGGCTTTCAATCCCTGGCAAAGGCAAAAGTCAAGGGAGCCCTGCGACAGGAGAATCGTTGCGAAGGATTCGTGCAAGTTCACGTGGAATGCAGAACGGGTGTCCGCCCCGAATTTGTTCGTTCAGCGACCTCCATTCCCTTTCGGGGGAAGCCCGCATGGAGTGTCCCAACTTACGGACTCCCGTTTGCGGCGCATCCAAGTTTATCACTTGGTGACTTTGAGATCGGAAGAGTTGGGGCCAAAGAAGAGAAGCCAGCCATAGCTGAGGGGAGACACTGTGGGCAGTCGCGTTTCGAGTTCCGAGTTTGCATGCAGCTGGTGGGGTTCGGAGTTGATCATTGTTGTTAATCAAGCACACTGGAGACCCCTGGACAAGCACAGCACTTTCCAAGCAAAAAACAAATCGACGTGTCAACCTTTCTAAGGGATTTTGTTTTTCCCCTGAAAAAGACGAGCCTTTACCAAGGAACAGGTGCGCCGACTCCCAGCCCGCCAGGTGCAGATGTACCACCCCCAGGCCTGGGGCTTCCCGGACTCTGCGAAGATCGTGACCCCCAACCCCGGGGAGCCGCGCGGGCCCCAGACTCCCAGACCCGTGCCGTGTTGCTTCGGACGAGCCGTGGGAGACGGACTGCGCGCTTGTTTTGGGACGTTTCGGAGGTCTTGGTTCGATTCTGAGGGCTGAATCTTTGGAAGAGCTGCTTCGGATTCGCGCGACTGTTGGCTTCGGGATCTCGAACATCCTGCAAAGTCGAGAGGGCCTGCTTCTTGGTTTTCTACTCACTCACGCAAGTTACAGACACACACACACACAGTTGCGGATTAGAATTATGAATGCTTGCTGTATAGGGTGGGCAGCAAGACAACTCTTGTTTGGACAGGTTCAGGCCGCCTCTCTTTTGTCCTTCTGTCGGGACGCTTTCTTGCCATTGTGGGCAAGCCCTTAGATTGCCTCAGAATTCCGCCATTGCCATGGACCGGCTGTGTCATTGGGCTCTCCATTCCTTTGATGCTGTGCCGAGGATAGATCCCTTCCACGGCTGGTGCGCGCAGAAGAGCATGGATTCGGTCACAGAGATGGAGGAGAAGTCGTCGACTGGGTGTGGGAGCTTGGCTGGCTGGCGACCAGGTGTGTGCGTGTGCGCGCTGCACCTACAACCTTTGTTTGCAGGCACGACTATCCCCAGACCTCAATGGCCCATTTTGATTAAGCCGAAGGTCGCAGGCCTCGACAATTCGACCCCTTCCATGGACCATCGGCAAGTGACTCACTTGTGGCGCTCGGGTTAAAATAACAGGGGCCCCCTTAGCGGCGTCAAGTTGCAGGACGTTGACTTCCTCTACACCTTGCGCCTTCGGTGCTTGCCCGAGAGCACTTTTCAGGAGCGTCCAGCGTTGCGTGGGACGGGCAACCTGATGTCTCACATTGAGGATCGTTTCCATGAGGGTTTCCTCATTGTGAGGGACAACCCTGTGACAAATGAATCGCCCCTTGAACGTCTTGCTTCAGTTTGCGGTTGATGTACGCCCGCTTGGATTCGTAAACCGAGCGAATTGTATAGTATTCGGGATGATTCATCCAAAAGTGAAGGATGCCCTTTGTATTGTGCCCCCGCCCAGGACTTATGTGGGAGAGGGCGATGTTCCCTGGAAATGAGACCCAGTGACAAAGTGAGGGCGACTTTGGCATCTCCAGCAAAAGGGGAGTATTTACGCAGTTGTGCCTGTCGGCCTTTGTTTATCCACGCGTTTGCGGGCCCAGCAGTCCGGGCAACACTTCAGAGGCCCCAACTGTTTCCCCTTGTTTAAACATCTTATCTCACTTTGGTTCAGTGGATCCAGGGAACTAACAATTTGGCATCTAAAGCCATGCCCTGGGGTTCTAAGAGCCTTTCCTGGGACCGGTGCGTGGGCCCCTGCCCCTTTGCCGCGCAAAAGTGCCGGAGAGCCGCCGGCCAGGCGCTGTCATTGGGCAAGATCCCGGCCTTCATCCAGCAGTGCGCCAGGATACAAGAGCTTTGTCAGACCAGTTGACTCAGAGCTCAGACAACTGATGTGTGGCAGTCGCTTTTTGGAGTTCCGCAAGAGCTGCGCTCACAGCCCGTTGAAGTTTCAAGTGCTTTGGCCCCCTTTTTCATTTGGGTGTCGTTTTTGATAACTCGCGTTTTGGAGTTGTTTCAAAAGTACCCAAGCAGCCAACCATGTTTTTTCTTTGTTTTGTGGGAGGGGGGCACCATTGTGAGGAATGTCTCTTGGGGCTCGCTTCTCTTCCCATGCTTGTTGGCCATTTTATTCTGGGCCATGAAGTCCCTCCCCCATTTCCACGGTGGCTGGGCATACCTAAGAGCACAGAAGCAAGCGATCTGGGTTTTTGAAGTGGAGGCGTCGCTCCTGTTGTGCTCATTCTGTGCATCTTGAGCCTACCGAATGCGAGGAGGCAGGATGCGCACCGACACATGTTCTTATATTCAGCACAGATCTTGCACACGCGCCCTCAAGGCTTGGAGGCGTTGGCAGGGGCACTCTCAGTGGCACAGTGGGGTGTAGGCCACTTTCTGTGGGCCTCTTGTCCCAATGACTTTTTTGATTCCATTACTCCGCCTTGGATTCGGCTCGAGATTTATCGAAGAGGATAGATTGCGGTCACACAACATGGCGGGGCGGTTTATGGAGGCTGGGCCCGTGTTGCGGCATGGGGATCTATGAGTTCCACCCACTGGATTTTCCTGCTATGTTTCTGGCGGGTTTCAGCCCAAAACGGTCAAGAAAAGGTGTCCTCGTTCTTCCGCCAGACGAGGAAGCGATGGCGAGTCACGAGGGAGTCAATGGGACGAACGAACGCTGTGCGGGGGGGGGGGGGGGGAATGGGGCCCAGCATTTTGGTGGTTTGTTTGTTTCAAAGTAGCAGACAAAGGCTCCCAGTTTAAGGAACCACCCGTTGTTCCTCAAAGCACAAAAGCTGCAACTTAACACATGGTCTTTGTTTTGTCCAACTTCCCGTGAAGAAATGCATCGATGAGAAGGCATCAAGCCAGGGTTGCTATGCCTGGCTCCTGGAAATCCCATATGTCACAAGAACCTACAATTTAAGCATACTCGATTGTCGATTCATTCTTGTCAAGTCGAATTAGGTTTTCCCACGCAGAGTTCGAAGTGTTTCCCAAGAAGCTGCCCCTTCGCATTCGTGTTGTGCATCAGGGACATGTTTGCATTCATCGCACTCGCAACGAAGATACCTTTGTGGAAGGGCAACCAAAGGGTTTTTCCTTGGTGCAATGCTTGTGAGATACAACGACCTCAGTTCGACCCCATCTAGCAAATGCTTTGTCGCAACGAGGACGCTGTTCCGATTTGGAGAGGCCCCCCCCCAATTTGATGCATGCCCACATTTGAGTTGCACATCTTGTGCCGTCCTTCCCAACCCAGTTTGAATGACAGAGTTTCCTTTGTTGTTCTACTCGCAATCTTTAGGGAATGGCCAGATGGCATAGCTCAGTTGTGGGAGTGTTCTGTCAGGTGCCAAAACAGGGCTGTTCCAAATTATCACTGTTTCCGATATGCACATCAGTACCCTCCCGCCACTTCCACATTAGACCTGACCCTTCCGCAACACTGAGAAGGCCAGGCGGCCTGCTGGCTTCATTTATTGGTTTGCAGGATGCTCCCACTAGGAAAGGCCTCATTGGGGGAACATGGCCAACATCTCTTCTCCTCTCTTAATTATTTTTGCATGCTTTCCGCGGCGCCCCTTCAGACATAGGCAGGGCCTCCTTTTGTCTCCCACCGTTGGGCCCTTTCGCTCTAGGTCTCTCTAACGGTCAAAGCCTACGGAGAGCAGACCTCCTTGCACCTCAGCGATCTCGAGATCAGCCAGCACACAGGCGAGGGAAAAACCCATTTGTTTGAGGGAATCTGCAAGATGAGGGGATTTTGCTCAGAAGAAGACCAGGCACAATTCCATTCTTGTCTGAGCAGGCTATAAATGTTGGCGTGTCTGTAAGACTAATGATCGGGACGCAAGCTATGAGCCTCCCCGACAGACTTTGGACCGTGGCAAACTTGGCCAACCGTGTCTGCGCGAGAGAGGACTGTTTTTGGATCGTGCCGGGCTGTTCCCGGAGCCTTACCTGGGGTCATTCCTTTTTTTACATGACCGTTTGTCCTGAGGTGGGCGTTGCTTGACAAATGACGGATGAAAAGAATGCAGGAGCAGCTGCTCTTGCAGTGTTTGACGCCTCCAGCGATTGAAGCAAAACGATCAGCGCTTGACTTATATGTTTCAGAGACCGACAAAGGTACACATGGTGAACCGCCCTTACTTTTTCCGAACCGTCCAGTGGTTAGTTATTCAGCCCGTGTCTTGCAAAAAACACCTCTCTGGAATTGCCGGTTGGTTCATCAGGAGTTGCGCTCCGCACATGGGGACGCGCGTGCTTTTCGCACTGCAACTTTCGCAACTTCGCACTGCAGTTTTTGATTGACATACGCCCAGGCCACCAATCCAACATTCCCAACCTGCAGGGCTCACTATATTCTTCCTCTTGGTTGTCTTGAACAACGCCTTTTGCACGCCTAAACTTGTTTCTGAGCTTCCTCTTGCCAACTTCTTTTGTGAGCTTCATTGAAGTGGCTGCTGGTAGTTTTCGGACTGGACACATAGGGAGCCATGTTCACCTTTTGACTGCGGCAGTGCTTTTTAGGCCCGCGGAGCCCTTAGTTTTTTTCTCGGATGCTTGAGAGAAATCGAGTTTCTGCAATCAGGGGAGATCACAGGAGATCAGGGCTTGCTCCGAGCCCAACAGAGAACTGATCAGGGTAGAAAGTTGTTGAACTGTCTCCTTTGGTTCCCTTTGCCGGGGGCCAGCTTTGCTACCCAGGGTTTAGACCCGAAGGATTTGTCTTTTTGGGGGGTGGTGATGTTCAGGTATAAGAACCCCGTGTTTTTGAGCAGGACATGGTGATTGCTTCTCAACTTGCAAGTGTAACGTTTGCAGGTCAAAGGCTCAAAGACCCGAGGGGACATACCAGGAAGGGAACCTTGTTTTGTTGGGAGATACTGAGATACTAGTATAAGGAGCTGGGACCAGACTACGTCCAAGACGCTTTCTGCACCGAAGCCTTTTTTGGTGGGTCCACGGCTCGGAGGCTTGCTGCAAGACCTGAAGGCGGTCCTCCAGCGGCTGGGCGAAGGGGTTTCAACGACCGAGTTTTCCTTCTTTCTTTTTTTTTGGGGGGGAAGAGTCTTTTTTTTTTGGGGGGGGGGGCAGGGGATTGTGTTTTCGTGTTGTCCTTTTTTGTTCTGATTGGTTTTGGTTTTGGTTGGACTGCCGGTGCTTGAGTCTCCGGAGTTTGCAGCAGCAAGTTCTGAAGGCCCAGACCAGAGATCCGCACTTGTGATCCGTCACATGTTGGATCAACTTGGCAGTGCGGGATTTTGATTGTGAGTCACATGAGCCAGATTCAAGGTCTGGAGGGCAGGTTGCGCCCAACTTTGAAATTCCGGACACGAAATCGAGTTCTGGTTGCGCCCGCGCAAACTTTCGCCGATGAATGGAGTTGCCGTCAAGCCACTGGAGGCAAATGTGTCCCCTGCTTCCCCCCCCCCCCCCCCGGAAAATTCTAAGGGGCGTAGACGACCATTCAGCCACTGGCAGGCAAAGGCCACACTTGGGGAGTGAACGAGTGGCTAAGATTTTCGATTGTCAACGTCGGTTTTGCACTTTGAGAATACCAGTAGCAACTGTGTTGTTCGCCCATCATTGCGATTCAAGCCTGAAGGGGGTTTTGTAAGTGTCCTGTTTGTTACTTTTTTTCCGGGCAGATGCACTCCCAAGGCTGCTCAATTTAAGACAAATCCAGACTTGGTGGTGCAGGATTTTCAACGATCAGCAAGCAATCAGCAGTTTTTTTCATTTGTAGCCGTGTCTCAGACGCTGCGCCCGCATGGAAGACGGCAACATTTCAATGCCGCGATGAGACAATATCGACTTTCACAATTCAGCATATGAGACACGCTTTGCACGAAGGGCACAAGGCATGCCTGTGATCATCACCGTTTTGGCGCCAGAGATTTGGGAGATCTCAAGATTTTCTCTTTGGCGTCGATTTGTTTTTGACCACCCTGAGAAAAAACAACATCAGGGTTCAGCCGAAATTTGCCCGGAGACTCTTGAGGGGGTGTGCTGATCATGTGGCAGGTGTGTGCACAGTGCTGAGCGAGTGCGCTTGCCGTAAGGCAGGCATGGATGTGGCCGAGCAAGAACACTGCTGCGCATGGGTCAACATGAACATGAAGCTTAGTAGTACTGCGTTTCAGCAAATGGTTCTGTTGCGTGGGTCAAAGTATTGTGTTTCGTAGGGAAAACACAACATGTAGGTGACCTTCACAAACACTGCGCTCTGTGCTGCTTGGATCGAACTGCGCTCAAAGCTACCGAGCTTCGTGGGGTAGAATGCAGCTTGTAAGTCCGGACAAACCCCTTGTTTGACCCAACAAAGTATCACTTTATTTGGCCAAGGCAAAGGGGCTGGTTTCAGCTTTAAAAGGCCGCGCTGTGTTTGGTTCAGCCAGGTTGGATTGCCAGGCGCGTGTTTTGCTGAGGAAACACCTGGAAGTAACGAAGGATGCGGACGCAGAGGATGTGTCAGAAAGCTTCGACATGCTCGACAACATGACAAACCAAGCCAGGAAGGTTTGCAGCCTACCCGCGCCTTGCCAAACAGGTTTCTACATCCACGCTTAATTTGTCCAGTCCCAGGGGTATCGTGCTGGACATTCATGGTCAATAACTAGAACCTGAGGAGTCTTGACAGGACCGGGCCTAGGAGCCTACGAGTAATGCACTCACTCACTAAGGGACTTGTAAGAATCCAGTTGGCAAGCTTCAAGATTTGACAATTTTCTTCCGAAGGCACCCTAGATTCTCAAAGTTTCTCTGGCTTCCGAGCAGGTGAATCTTGGCAGCCATCCCCAAGTGAGGCTCTTTCAAGAGACTTATAAGTTTGGAAAGCACAAGCCATATGCAGCTTATAGTACTTCTCGGTAATTATACTGTGTTTAAACACCATAAGTAAAGCAACAACTGAACATATCATATCCGTATAATTTCTACAACATGTTGTAAAGTTGCAGAGTATAAAGTATTGATGTCCAAGATACGTTTACAACAAAGACTTGGACCTGATGAGACTCCAAGCCCATCAGCAATGTTGACCCCTCCACGATAGTGTGCCCCCTCAATGCCTCAATGATTATCCAGGGTCGCTGCTTGGCGAGCGTGGTTCTTCCAAAGGAAGTGATTGAGACATTGAGACACACCCGGGCACACAAAACTGTAAGGGATGGCGAAATGAGCAAAGGTGGGCCCCTTTGGCCCTGCAAAAAAAATCAACACCTGCTGAAAGCCAGCCAAAGTCCCCACCCTCCCCAGGCCCAGCATCCTGTCAGAGCGACTTGCGTAGCTTGCTTGCTTCCTTGGTTTCATGGGCTGAGTGGCGATGAGTGGATTTGCGGTTGTAGTGCTTCATTTATTGAACAGCCTTTTATTCTTTTTCAAGGGTGCACCACGTACAAAGTCTTTCCTTGCCCAGCGCTCGAAATTTTCCGGATGAGCAGGATGGGTGCCCTTCTCTGAAAGGTTTGTCTTCGGAATAGCCTTTCAGTTGGCCTTACTCTGAGACCTCCTTGCACATTTCTTGTCAGGGGCTACCCCCAATCTGGCTCCTGGCCACGAGAAACAACCCAACTCGTGGCTCCCCGCTGGTTTTTTTTGCTCCACGCTTTTGAACCGGGCCGGGGACCGGTTCGCCCACGCTCACTTCGACTTCGATCAAATCAGCCGAGGAGCCAAGGGCGCCTAAGGCGCCCGAGGGGAGGCCGATAAAGAAACAGCTCAGCAACCACGTGAAAGCCAGGCGTGCGGTTACGGGGCTTCAGGTCTTCCGTTGGATGTTTTCCTTTGACTTCGCTTGGAGCAGCAAAGCTTTTTTTGTTTGGTCAGAATTGCCGAGGGTGATTCTCATGTAAATCCATTTGAATCCACAGCCAAGAGTCTTTTTTTTGTTGGATTTGTCACTTGATTAATGTCAATATGCCTCAGACTCACCACGGGGGCGGGGGCGGTGGTGGCAGGTCTCCAAAGTCCTTCTCCTATTGTTGGTATGCTGGAGCTCGCAAACACAAACTGAGATAAGGGTTTCCTTCGAAGAGATTCCACTCCTCAAGGCATTGGGGGAAGGCATGAGTTGCCGGGTGAGCTGCATGCTCCTGATGGGAGTGCTTTAAAATGTACCAGTAAAGGCAGGGCTTGCCCTTAATCTTTCACTTCGACCACAAACTAAGGTCATTCATTTGCTTTGATGGCAGCAGACACTTCCTTTGGACTTTGGAGAAAATCAGTGGGCCTATGACCAGCAGACAGTGTCAGACCTGCGTTGCAGGGGTCAACAACCAGCAAGCTTTGCAGAAGCAGACCAACAAAGACGAGAAACAGGTGAAGCCTCAGCAACGGAGTCTGGGACTGCTTTTCGTTACATTTCCTCGATCATTGGAAGTGGGTCTCAACATGTGCCATTTGATCCCTCCGAGAGATCATGCTTCCTGTGTCAACATCATGTAACCTTTCAAATTTATGTGGCGTGCTTTTGGCTCCTGCCAACGCTTCTCCCTCAATAAGGCTCAACCTCTTTTGACACACCACTGGCAGGTGTTTCACATTTCACATTGAAGCTGGACATATCTATTTGGGTGTTTTGCACATCTCGTGGCCTTTGCAGGTGAAAGAGTTTTGGGCTTCCCGGTGAAACCTTTCAGCAATCGATTCCCCATTTGGAGAGATCATCCGGCATGCGGTCGCTTTTGTGATCCTGAGGCGCACAAAAAGGATGGAGGCAAGCAACTTGCAGGCGACGGGATCGAACTTTGGAATCGCCGCACGGATAATTTTCTTGTGAAAGGGACCTTCTGTGCTGGTCCATCAATCCCTCAATTGGGAATTGAGTAAAGATTCCTATCAAGCACGACCATGGTCCACAAGGAGTTTTGACGGAGGCACATACAATGTCGACCACAAGGCAAGAGTGGATGCTTAGGGCCATTCCTTTTTTGGCATCACCTTTCCCCTTCAAAGTAGCACTTTAAGGGCGCAAGCAAACGCTCCGATCTCCAGACAAAGGACATTCAAGAACCTTTCGCCCTGACAAACAGTCTCAAATCTGCAAACTCCTTCGGGTGCCTTGCCAATCGCTGGGATCTCGTACTGCTATGCCACTTACAGGATTCCACCATCCCCAAATGAAAGGTGCTTTGACTATGGCGCACATGAACATCCCAAAGCAATCACGTAGGCACCTCACAAAAGACTCCACTGAGATCACGCCATGCCGCTGCAGCCATTGGCACACTCGGTCCAAGAAACACCAGCTCCAGCTTCTGTCTTCGCACCAGATTTGCTTGAATCAAGGCAGAGTAGCAGCTGAGCTTGCTCGAAGGGGAGCGCCACAACAGGAAGCGCCAAGAGAGGCGGGGGCAAATCCAGAACCACTTGGGCATCTTGCTGCCGCCTTGCGCTGCCCGGCTCCTGAGCGAACCACAGCTGCAACTTCTCGCAAGCGAACTGTTTGCGGGGTGCCTGGCGCTTCCTCTCACATGGCTCTGACAGAGACCCAGACGTGTGCAGTTGGGCCGTCGCTGTGGATCTCTTGCACGCAGTCCGAAGAAAACGCAAGGAAGACTGGCAACCATCCAACGATGGCTTACGGATCCCAAGCGTTTGCTCATGAACTGATGGCTCTCACGCCCCTCCATTCCAAGAAAACATGCTCGCACACGCAGATTCGGCAAATCCCTTTTGAGCGAAGGTGATTGGCACTTTTCAGGACCAGGTTGTTCATGCACAGCTCTTTCAGAACAGTCAAGCAAGCTCCCTTTGTGCTGTCAGGTTATCCCAATGGTGGAGGGGGGGGGGGTCTGGTGGGTGAAGTTGGCTTAGTTGACTTATCGCTGAGCCCGTCAAAAAAAGATACTCCAAATGTGCCCAGCAGGAGTTGTTGCGGGAACCTGCGCAACGCACGGAGCGAATTTTGGACGTGGAGGTGGAGCCGCTCGGGTCGCATGTGCCGCGACGGGCGGATATTGTGCAAGGGGCGTGTGTTTTGGACATGGTCTGCTTTGTTTATTGGGACCTGAAGCCGATTGGCAAAGGGGCGTTTGGGGCCAATATTCTTGAGGGGCAGGGTCGCAAAATGAGCCCTACTTCACAGGGCACGGCTTCAGAATGGTTTACCAAGTGAATCGTCGAGCAACCACAAGGAATTCTGAGCTTGCAAAGAACGCCGGAGATTTGGTTTGGTGGTCCAACCACTTATTTGGCCTGTGTATAAATCCTTGCGTTCCTGTTGAGTTGGCAAACTTTACACTGTTGGCTGTTTGCTTTGTCAGTCCAGGCCCAACAAGTCCGAACTTTGGCCAAGAAGCTCAGCAGGTGAGCAATCCGTGTGTTGTTTCTTGGCGACGCTCTCCGCGCCCGAGATCTCGGACACCCGCGGCACGTGTCCAGAAAGATCCACTTGGGTTTGTCTCTGGGGCAACCCTGGACTGGATTCTGGTGAGCGACTTCCTTAGCCACGATGAAGGCTGTCTGGAAGATTGCTCAATTCGGGTTGATGACTTTGTATTACGTGCAGATACGTCTCATTCTGATTCATTGGTCCAACAACGATACTCCACGTCCTTCGGGGGACCCCCAGTTTGGGTCCACAAGTTGTAGGCGCGTATTTAATTTTCTCATTCCCCGCGCTGAGGAGCAGCCTTCGCAATCTCGCCAAGATGGAGTTTGGGCAAAGCCCCACGGCGGAGTTTGAGCTTGTGTGTAGGGCTTTTTGTGCGTTCTTGGACCAGGAGGCCCCTTTAGGATAGCCCACATTTCCGCGCAAAAGCCGGGCACCTGCTTCTCAATCTTCTCGTGTTGGGGGGAAGCCGCGAGACACTTCCAAAGCCGGGAAAGCCAGGGCAAGCATTGGTTGGGATGCGGTTAGATGTGGTTCCTTGTCAATTCACGTGCATGGTGTGCCTGCGCGCCCATTTTTGTCTGCGTTTGTCTCTTCAAGTGCATGTGCGCAGTCAAGCTAGCCAGTTAGCCAGTTAGCCAGCTAGCCAGTTTGGAAGGGCTAGCAAGGTAGACAGTTAGCTTGCCAGCTAGTTGGCCAGCCAGCTATTTGCTGGTTGGATGACTAGCTCTGTTCGCTGGCTGGCTACATAGTTGGCTAGATTGCTAGTTTGCTAGTTGGAGTTAGCTCAGTTAGCTCAGTTAGCTAGTTAGCTAATCAGCAAGTTACTTTGCCAGTCAGCTAGTTTGCAAATTGGCAAGTTAACTACCCTTGTACTTCGCTACCTTTTTTTGCCGGGTCGCTGGATCACAAGTACGAAAAACAACCACGAGATTTGTTTGGTTGACCAGGGCGTTCACCATTTGATGGCTGCACACGCCAATTCCAGAAGGCCACGACTTGTTGAAGGCCCCAAAGGCGCAGAGACCGGTGACATGGGCCAGTCCTCTCCTGTTCCAGTGCGGACCCCTGGCCCATAGGGCCGGAGAAATCAGGGGGGGGGTTCGTATTCGGGGACAAACCAAAAGACCTTTGCGGCTTCCGGCTAGCCTTCCTTGATTGATATCTGGAATGACAACCCTTGAGACTATGAAAGGAGTTAGTATTGGCAAAAGCAGTGGCAACAGCTTTGAAAATTAAAGCTTTGAGTTTTGGGCCGGAGAGGAACGTCTTTAATCAGAGGGGCTTCTGGGAGGTTCCTCTTGGCCAAACCTTGTGGGTGCCAATACGCATGGCTGGCAGTCGGCAGTCGGCAGGGAAAACTGGGCGTCTTTGATCAGCTTTTTTTTTCCCCCCGAAAGCATGGCGAAGGGTTCTTCCGCTGGGTTCACTTGAGTTGTTCGCATGAGAGTCATTACAAGGTGTCATTGCAAGGAATCATCATCATGAAAGTCAAAGCAAGGAGTCATTGCAAGGAGTCATTGCAAGGAGTCATTGCAAGGAATCATTGCAAGGAGTCATTGCAAGCCAAGCGCATGGAGTCAAGTGCAAGTGGCAAGTGCATGGAGTCAAGTGCAAGTTGCAAGTGCATGGAGTCAAGTGCAAGTTGCAAGTGCAAGGAGCCAAGTGCAATTGACTTGCGAGGAGTTAAAATCTCTTCTTAGGGCGGCGGGGTAGTGCCGACGACACTACACGAAAATCGACCCTCTGTGGGGATCGGCGTGGTCGAGGTGCAACAACTCGAGGTTTTTTGCGATTTCTGCGGTGCTCGCGCAACCCTCTGCGGGGATCGGCGTGGTCGAGGTGCAAAAACTCGAGGTTTTTTGCGATTTTGCGGTGCTCGCGCAACCCTCTGCGGGGATCGGCGTGGTCGAGGTGCAAAAACTCGAGGTTTTTTACGATTTCTAAAGTTCCCGCGCGACCCTCTGCGGGGATCGGCGTGGTCGAGGTGCACAAACTCGAGGTTTTTTGGGGTTTCTGCGGTGCTTGCGCAACCCTCTGCGGGAATCGGCGTGGTCGAGGAGCGAAAACAGTTGTCTCGTGGTTCGCGCGCCTGCTCCGGGACTGGCGGGTCGCGGGTTCGATTCCTCCCTGGTCCGCGGGCGGGCGTCGGAAGATGCAACTTGCATTTTAAAGCAACTTGCGCAGAGCAACTTGCGGAGAGCAAGTTGCATCTGTGCAACTTGCGCACAGATGCAACTTGCGCAGACCAACTTGCACCGACCAGTTTGCGCAGAGCGCCTTGCCTAGAGCAACTTGCGCAGAGCAACTTACGCAGAGCAACTTGCACAGAGCAACTTGCACAGAGAGCAGCTTGCACAGAGCAGGGAGCGCAATTTGCACAGAGCAACTTGCAGGGAGCCACTTGCAGGGACCAACTTGCCGGAGCAACTTGCGCGGAGCAACTTGCGCAGAGCAACTTGCACAGTGCAACTTGCGTAGAGCAACTTGCGCAGACCAACTTGCACCGACCAGTTTGCGCAGAGCACCTTGCCTCGTGCTGTCTCGCGCTTGCTTCACGAATGCTTCGTGGAGGGAAAAAGAACGCATCCTGCAGCGTTGGGCCGATCTCGCTTGCGATGTTATGCTTTCGGGCCAACCGTGGTCTAGTTTTAAATCATCTGCGCTGAAGTCGGAGTGGAGCCCAGCTTATTTAAGTCCAAAGTGACGCCAGGGAGGAGCCAAAGCGGCTAGCTTCGCTTCGTGCAGTTGGTGTGTAGGCGCGAAGGTCCGAGACCTGTCCCGGCGAGGCAGGCGCGTTCCTCGCCATGGGTCAAAATTCAATCACCCATTGGACTCCAATTGGACCGCAGGTAGTCCATGTTTCCATTTACCAGGGCAAGGCATTACCCATTGACCCACAGCCTCAGGGCGGACCTGCCCCGGGGACTCGGAGTCGGAGGTCTCGGAGGATGAGCGCAGCCGCAACAGCCTGCCGAGCCGGGCGAAGAGCCAGAAAAGCGGCCGCGGCCTTGGAGTTGGCACGCGTCCGAGATGGACATGCCCCAGCCTCCCCCCCTCGGTTTTGCCTTGGGTGTGAAGATCAGAGGAATTTTCGGGGTTGAGCTTGGGTTGATGTAAAAGGGACATATGAGGAAGCCTGTTGGAGTTGAAAGGTTAAAGGCCTGAACCTTGTTCGTGAGAGGGTATGATTCAACAGGTTGGCGATATGTCCTTTAAAGAGTTAAAAGGTTGGAAAGGTGCATGTGGCAGGTACACGTGCATTGCAGTTGCTTTATGATCCTTTCAGCGCTTTGGAATATGGCACAAGTGCTCTCAATAGCTCGCAATGCAACCTGCGTTTCAACGGTGTCCACCAAGGTATTATCCAGTGGAACCAGCTGCCGGCGATCCTGGGGGCAGTCAAGTGAGCTGCTCGGGATGCACCGTGCGGTCGGGGCGGCCCGCACATCAGTTCTGGCTTTCTCGCCGTGTGGCAACTTGGGAGGTTGGATCCTTGAATCCCTGAGAAGCTATTTCCGAGTCAGGATTCACCTATTGCTCAAAACGGTCCCGGATGATTTCGGGCTGTTTCTCGGCATCGTAGTTAATTGCTCTTACATGTCCCGGGTTACAACCTGCAAGTTCGATTGGGCTTCAGAACTTGGTTTCGCTTTTGAACCGCTCGGCGAAGAAGGTTCTGTCATGTGCCGTTGCCGCTCCGCCACCATCCTAAGCAACCCATTTTGTGGGGGAAGCGACATTGATGGGCTCCTTTGTTGGGTCAGGCACTTTGTCCTTGTGTTGCTTGGCATTTGTTGGTGTTTGCGGCGGCCCTCCACGTGCCAGCGTCCTTGCCCGACTTCCTTTCGACAAACGCTTAGCCGATTCCTCTTTGTGGCAAGCAATTTTTGTTTCCTGGTGGCAAAAGGACAAGTCAAAATAGATACATAGGCCGGCGTTCAGGCTGACCTATCTTTGGACGCTTCCAGAGCCTCAAGGGATTTATATCGCGCACCTCGATAGCATGTTGTAGCATGGGTAACGGTAGCACTGCGAGCACCGCTGCTCCGCGCCCCAGTCTCTGAGAAGGGCAAAGGTGCAGTTGTGAATCGCTTGAAAACGTGAGCCATGTGTCGTCAGGGACCCCTCTCCAACTGGCGGGGTTTGTTTTTTGATTAAAGACTTTCCACAGCTTCTTGGACGGGAGGTTGTCTCCGCACGAAGAGGCTGGTAAGAGTCCCGGGATGGAATTTCAAAGTCGGACCCTTCCAAATCGAATGCTTCCTTAAATGGGGAATGTCTTCATACACTTTTACACATATACAGATATACGCATATGCACATATACAGATATACACATATACAGATATGCACCTGTACACATATACAGATATGCACATATACACATATACTGGTATACACATATACACACATACACATACACTTCTGCACATAGGCACACACAAACATACACGCAAACATACACGCATACACACTGATATATATATATACACACACATGTACACACCCACAGACACACATACATACGTGCACGCATGTATCCATATTAAAGACGCTCATCAAAGGATCCAACTTGTTAGCGCTACGATGCAGCCTCAACCTTGAGAGTGTTGGCAAATATACCGGACGCGTTCACAAGCTCATGCCTTTCTCAGTGTCCGGCAAGAATCATGATAGAGCAGCCTGCTCGTGCAAGAGGGAGGACAAGACCTTAGAGAGAGAGAGAGAGGAAGGCGGGACGGTATTTGGATCAGCTCATGCCGCACTGCAGTTGGTTGTTGTAGTTTCTTTCCTGATCAATCATGAAACAAGCGATCCGTTTTGTGCCATGCCAACTTCGTCTTGTCCTGCCCGAAGATTAGCGGTGAAGACTTCCGTTGTGCCTGTCGCTTCTCTGCTACCCGCTGTACCTGGCTGAGTGAGGCCTGAAGGTCGCCCCAGCAAAGCGCCTTTTTCTGCAGAGTGCTTGTTCCAACACTTCGACATTTGATAGATTCAAACGTACGAACATCATGAAGTCCCGTGCTGTCACATATATCACGGCAAACCAATGGACGCATGAGACGATGTCAGGAGGAACGTCGGTACCTACACCTGGTTTGATGAGTCAGAATTTCTGTTTCTCTCTTTCTGTGCCTCTCTTTCTCTTTCCCTGTTTTATTCTTCATGCCTTTTTGTTTCACCTCACTTCCTCTTTGCCTTTCCCTTTCCCACTCTTCCCTCTTCCGCTCGTCGTCTCTCCGTCTCTCTCTCTCTCTCGCACCCTCTGGCCCTCCCTCTCCCTCTCCCTCTCCCTCTCCCTCTTTCTCTTTCTCTCTGAGCTCCTAGCCGCAAAGCGACAAGGTTATTTTTTGAAAAAGAACAAACAGCAAAGCACCAGGGCTCACATAAGCACAGGGATGTGCAAGGACTCAGGACTCCTATGCTGATCTAGTGACTGTTTATGAGTTGGGGGTCACTCTTGGGGCCCCTTTTGAGCGGTACCTAAAGGGACAGAAACCAATCAGTTTGAGGGTCTCCGTCTTGAACAAAAACATTTGATCAAAGTCACCATGTGCAAGGCGAAAATCGCCTACTGCAGCGAAAGAAAGACATGCATGTACACTCACCCACACACAGACGTCTATATATATATATATATACACGTGTAAGTTTGTTTTTTGTACTTTTTGGCAGCTGGCGTGGTCTTCCGCTCATTTGCTTCCAGATTGGAGCGCCTTCAATCGGCTCCTTCCGAGAAAACCACCCGCTGGCGCTCGCTCCAGTCGAGTCGAGCGCGTGTCCGATTGGTTTCAGCTGCACTCGGCTCTGATCTCACGTCGCCAAACATGTGTCGAAATAGGGTTTCAGACCTTGAAATGGTGAAAGCACTTTCCTTTCGGGTCTCCAACCAAGCTGCAAAGGGTACGTTCGAGGAAAAGCCGCCAAATTTCCATGATTGTTGGGAGAGTAGCTTGTGGTTGAGGGAGGACATCAGAGGGCTGCAGAATCATTGTTGGTTTCCCTTTCGAAAAGACAAGAAAAAGAGGAGTCAGTGAGATCCAGCAAATGCCAGAAGGGTGGGATCGGAGATACATACGCATGGCCGGGAAACATCGTCCGGCCCTTTTTCGACGAAGGAACACAAGCAGAACTACAGAGCCATCATTAAGAGGGGTTTTCAGATTTTTTTTGAAACACGGAAGGGGGATCGGGGATTCGCACCCGGGTCAGCCGCTGTTTTTTTTTTGCCTTCTAGGCAACGTGTCTGCGATCGAAACCTCGCCGGGCGTGAGATCTGGCCGGTTCAGCCCTGTTCAAACCAGAGAACATCTGGGCTGTATTCTGATGCGTGCCATTCTCTGAGACTGGAAAGAGGGGGAAGAGGCGTGGCCATGGCCGTGCATTTGCGCGGAAGATATCTGAGATTGAGGTGGGCCAATGGAGCCTCCGCCCCGCTAACCCTCCAGGCCCGCCAGGAGATTTTCCCCAGTTCAGAGAAGAGGCCGGGAGGCTGCGCTGCTTGCGTCGCAATTGCTTTCTCTCGATGGGGAAAGAGCCATATTAGATATTCTTGAGGTAGCAGATGCGATGCCCCTCTCCGTCTGTGACTCTGCCTCAAACCAAGGTCGCCCTGTTTGGAGGGTTTTGAAGGGACACCAAAAGGCAGCCAACCACTTGGAGGTTTGGTCTGAAAATCTCAGAACCCCTCTCCTTCTGAGCCTTGCTAAAAAAAAACCCAAGCGGCGCAAGTGAGCCTTGCCTGGCCTGGCCGAAGGATATCGGCCGGTCTTTTGCGCCAAATGGGCCCATGGTTCCGGCTCAGCTCCTACTGTAGTGGCTGGGTTGGGGATTTGCACAGACACCCAGCCCCAATCCGCTTGGAGTGGTTCAAGGAGCGCGAAAGCATCGAGAAATCGGACGCTCAGCTCCTGTTTGTTTCCGGCACCTCTGCAAAAGCTGGGGTGTCAGTGGCCGTGACTTAAGCGAGGCGGACATTATCATCTCTCTTGAGAAAGAAGTCGCTTTACTCGAAGCAGAAGCCTGCGAGTGGTTTGCGTGCAGCTGAGAGCATGCCTTGAGTTGGCACGCTGCTTCCTTCGCCGTAAGGCGTCCAGGATCGGCCAATTGTTTCCCTGGGGCACCGAGCTGCTGATGTGTTCCCGGTTCTACATCATTCAGGTTTAAGCTCCAGTCACTTTCGGGCCCCAGGCTGGAGATCAGTTCGCAGGGTCGATTCCCGCGGACTTGTGGACAGCGCGCCCACCCCTGCCTATGGTTGCGAAAGATCAGAGACTGGACACAAGTGCGTCTGTTAAACAAAGCCCACGCAGAAGTCACCTCAAAACGTATATGGTCTGGGTTGGGCTGCTCCCTTTGTTCATCGTTCGAAGAGGTGAAACCTTGGCAGATTGCCGCAACAGAAGCTTCAACTTGTCTGCTTTTTGTTTGGTTATCAGGGGGTCTTCTTGTTTTTGCGGCAAACATTTGCTTGTTTTGTTTGTCTTCGAAGGCCTGGATAAAGGGCTCCCTCATTCTGATTCATGCGCCTTTCGTGCATGTGGCCAGGAATTTTAGTCGGGAACCCTTGACACAAGCCATGTGCTTCTGATAGAGACCTCTTATTTTCGGCAGGTGCCTTGTGATAGAGTGGGACTTTGTAGGTGACGCTTGCCATGTCGAATGGAGTTCAAGTGGACCCATACAAAAGTTACGTTTGCTGGCCTCATGGCAGACACCGGGTTGGGAATGGGCCGGCATTTGACCTTTTGGCCCTGGGTCGGCCTTTGAATCTTCGGAATCTTCGCGTGGCCGAAAAGAACGATGGCAAAAGGCGCTGGCGCGAGCGCGGGGAAAGGCGTGGGGGGGTTTTGGATGCGGCTGCTGCTTTGGTGGCAAGGGAAAGGGTCGACTGGTGAATCTGGTGGTTTCTCTAGCACCAGCGACTGGAAGTGCCAGGAGTGCCGGTGGTCAACCCTGGACTTGCGATTTTGTGAAGATTCCCACGGGAGCCATGACTCTCACCCCATTCAAAGAAAGAACCACAGGCCAGGCCAGATGTTCAAGTATCAATGTGTTCACATGAAGAGTCAAGCCATGGACGCCCCCTAGGTGACACTTGGCAATATGACGGTTGGCGCCTGAACTGAATTCTTCCAGTTGAGTCTTCCAAAACTTTCCTGTCCACTTTACATGGTTGTTGAACACAGGGAAGAACAGTAAATATGGCAGCCATCACCAAGGCTACCCTTGTTCCTCACTGCGGTAGGGCTGTTTAACTTTGTCTTCCTTGGCATTGGGCTTTTCTTCCCAAAAGATACCCTTACCCGACCCTTGTTTTGATTCTTTATGGGGGTTTGCGAAGAAGCCCAACCTGTCCTCCTCCAGATGACATGACCGCATGTGCCTGGCGTGTGGCGTGAGGTACATCGATATCCACACAGAGGCATTGGAAGTGGAAGACGAGGAGGACGGGCCCAATCCGAGCTTTGGAACCCCTATTGGTCCAACAAGGCGTGGGGGAAGGCAGCTACACCGATCAACTGAGAAATTCTGCATAGGGAATTTCAGGTGGCATGCAGCTTACCACTTTTTCAAAGTGTCATGGTGGTTTAAAGGCCACAACCCATCCTGAACGCCAGATTGAATTTGAGATGTGCTTCTTCTTGTCAAGTAGAGATATTGGTGCTGGGATCTATGCTGGCGTCATTAAAACCATTGGTGTTAAGATCCTTTTGTCTTCCTTCTCTTTGACATATCCCCTACCCATTCAAAATGGATTTGGGTAGTCCAGAGCTCTACTTTCCATGTTCGCATAAGGCTGCATGACTTGTGTCAGAACAGATTAGAGCTCCTCTTGCCTCCATTTGACAAGCAAGCCAGCATGACACTCACTGTCAAGCAGAACTCGAGGGGGCGGATTCCTTGCTTGTCTTGACAGCTCCCTTTGGTCGATTATATTTCTTGAGATGAGTGGAGCGCAGGACCTGTGATAGTGACTCGTTTGTACCAATCTGACACCCTTTCCTGGGGCTTTATCAATAAGCACAATTGTTCGGAGGCTTGACCTCAGTGAATCGACATGCACTTGAGAGCCAAGGCGCTCGAGTTCCTTGCTGTCAGCTCTAGGGTTTGGGATGCACTTTCACATCTTTGGGGTGTGCAGTTTGGGTTCTCCAGTCCTCAGCTCAGGAAACTGGCGAGCCTGCCGCGGAAGGTGCGTGGCGCTCAGCTTCAGACCTCAGCTTCCAGCCAAGCTGAAACGTTTTTTTTTTTTCTCCCTCACCGGCTTTGTTTCACCATTGCCTTGTCTTTTTGTTTCTTTTTGTTTCTTTGTTTCACCATGGTGAAAATGCTTTGTTTCTTTTTCTCCACCGTTGCATTCTCTTTGCCCTCTCTGCGCATTTTCCCTTTCTCCTTGCAGTCTCTGTGCCACACGAGTCAAGATGCCGCCATTTGTTTAGCGCGGGCACCCCCCTAAACCGGGCCCGCGAGAAAGCGATTCCTTTCGGGCATGAAGCTGACGCTAGCCCTTGATGCACAGGTTGCTTGCCTCCTTGTTCGTCTAAGCTGGGGGGGGGAGGGGGAGCCGGCATCTCATAGCCAGATTGGGCGCAGCTGGTTTTGCCTGCCCAGATCGACGTTCCTTGAAATAGGAAGCAAAGCAATTTTGAATAGGAAGCGAGACTTTGTCACGGAGGCCACGCTGTATGTGGACTCGAAGATGATGTGCCAGCTTATGAACTTCCGGATTGCCATCGCAGCATAGCTTCATTCCTCATAGTGGCTGGCAAGCTCTTTACATGCGTACATACATAGATACATATATGCATGCATGCGTTCTTAGGTACATACACGCACACTTGCACACATGCGTGCATGCCTACCTGCACGCCCACGTGGGCGTCCACGTGCGCGCGTGCGTACCTCCCATCCCCGGAAAGCTCCGCGTTGAGTCCCAAGGCAACCGCCAAGGCTCTGAAGGATGAGATGTTGGAGTACGGCCGCGCGGCCCAGATCTGACAAAGGGGGAGTGTGGGCTGAGGACTTGAACTCGCTTTTCCTGGCAGCCTGGCTTTTTGATGGACCGCAAGTTACGCAAGTTCACATGGAACCTGCTTTGAGCCCGGGCTATGTGTCGAACATCTAGGCGCCCCTTTCTTGGACGGGTTTCAAGGGGAACAACAAGGAGGCCAGCCAATTGGAGGTCTCGAGTCTCATCCGACGCCGGTTTCGTTGTCGACTGTCAGCGGCATCTCTCACTTTGGGCATATGTGAGTGTATTTCTTGTGGTGAAGGAAAAAAACATTTCTTCGGCGGGGATCTTTTTTGGATCTTTTTGTCCCTCTTCAAAGGGTTCACCATGGCTTTTGGCCCGCGGAATTTTGGTGGGGCGCGAGCTCGAAACGCCAATCCGACCTCCGTCCGAAGGCCTGCGGGAGGAGGAGGAGACCTGCGCCCAGCCGGAGGAGATCAATCGCCAGCAGAAAGGTGGGGGCCCGCAAATCCGGCCGCGGGGAGGTTTGGGCGGGGAGGTTTGGGCGGGGAGGTTTGGGCGGGGAGGTTTGGGAGGTTTGGTTTTGGAGGTTTGGGAGGTTTGGGGGGTTGGTTTGAGGTTTGGAGGTTTGGAGGCGACCCACGCCAAAATGAAAGGGTCGAACATGGAAGGGCGAAATGCGTGCTTGCTGAACTTAAAGCTTCGACGAGGCCCTTGGTTCTTCGCAGAGGGGCGGGGGTTTGGGGCGACTGGGTGTCATGGGTTTGCTGTCATGTTGTTCCTCGAGCGTCCAAGGTCGTTAAAAGTGCGGAGCGGACAACGGGTCTCACTCTCCTCCACACCACCCATCAAAACTAGAACATCGTAAATGAACAAGATATGGATAAGCAACAACTCATCAGATTTCTATCACTTATCTTCCTAACAAGTCTCTATTTCTTCACTACACTGTTCTGATTGCAAGAAGTAAGATAAAGAGGTAAAGAGGAAATAATCAAACAAATAAAAATGTTAATCGATTTATACATAAATATAGATAACACAGACATTAAAGAAACACATATCGGTTGATAAGACATACATAACATAACGCCAGATAAAATAGAAGACAAGACAAGACAGAGACAAATAACACCACATTTGATTACTGTCACTTTAGGTGTACTTGGTAATTATCATTCGGCAGCTGCCAGGAGGGTAAGCTCTGCAGGCCTTTTCACCTCAACCGGGACATTCCTGCCATGTGGATTTCTCAGAGTTTGCCCTTGCGTGCGTTGCGGGCTAGTTCTGGACCCCTCTTGGCCCGTTTCGTAGCACGGGGAGAATTGGTTTTCTGGATTGAGATCGCACCCCTTTGAGACCCAACCTAGGCCAGTCCCTTCACATTGTCTGAAGTCGGAACATGGCGGCAAACAGACCTTATGCAAGGGATGTCTTCAAATGGTTGTCTTCATGTCGCCCCCCGAACAATGTCCTCCTGGCATTTGGACTGTCCCACACGCCCGATGTGCCCAAGCCCAAGCCGCTGACCTCGCCATTCTTTTGGAAAGGCGATAGCCATTGGGATGCCGTGGAATCCATTTCGCACCAGTCGGGATGGATGACCCCAAGGAGCAAGGGAAAGCATTTGTTTTGTCCATCCATACTGCTTGGGGATCGTTCGGCAAATTCTCGGAGATTGCTCTTAGCACCGTATCAATATTTGCTCCCGACAGATGCTTAAGATTTTTGCTGCCTATGTTGGAAGAGCCGATTTCGTGATTTTCCCACAGGCGAAGCCCAAAACATGAGCCAACATGTCGGCCAGGTTTGCCTTCCTCCTAACAAAGCACCTTTGGTGGGTATCTGGAAGATCAGTTCTCTGCCTGGCACCATGTGAGAAACACCCTTTGGTGCGCCTGCAGGCAACACTGGCCCGGACGTACTGGATGCTCAAATCAAGCCTGCAGCCCAATGCGTGGGGGCAAACTTGGTCACGTTTCGTGTGGCTCAGGTTTCGTGTGGCTCAGTGCTCAGGCTGCTTAACAGATGTACCAGAGCTTGGCCCACTGGCATCACAGTGCACCCCATTTACTGGGATATCTTTGCAGTGCTAATCCCGTGTCCGGCCCTTTTACTATTTGCACCGGTACTTATCCCATTCCGAGAATTGCCATGATGCTGCAAACGACGCATGCCCTGAGCCTAGACTCATATTGAGAGGGACGCATTCTTCGAGGGTCAACCATCTTTTTGGAAAGATTGAGCATTGCAGTTTGAAGCATAGGTGTCCTTTTTGGTTGTTTTGCTCGAAAAATAGATGGCCCTGGTTTACCTGGTGGTTTCATCATCTACCAGGGCCATTTATTTCCCCCAACAGGACACCTATGGTTTGAAGGAGTCCAGCTTAAATGGTGCAATGCTTGTGGGCGCCAGGACCCACGACTCACCCCTGTCAAATGGCTCAGCTCACGGCCGCATTTGGATAGAATTCTTTGCAATGCTTCTAGAATGCTTTTTACCTGAGGTCTGATGGACCGCTCACCCCCAAGTTGTAGTAGGCATAGTTTGTGGGGGATTGTTCTAACCAAATCTTATGCGTTTTTTGGCGCTTTCAGAATCCTTGTGTTTCAGGTTAATGGACCTCACCGTGAAGATCAAAAATGGAGCCCAGAAGGGTGGCTCCAAACAGAATTCCCGCACGCACAGCTTGTTCTTGGGGATCCTGGGTTCTATCTTCAGACTAGTGTAGCCTTCTAGGCACTTCCATTTCACTTTTTCACCTTCCACTTCCATTTTCTTTCCGTTTGTTACGTTTCGTTGCCCCGCTCTGGCTTTGCCACTGCTTTCTTCTCTTTCTGTCTGCCCTCTTTTCCCCTGCTTCCCTCTTCTTTCTTCCTCATTTTGGGTGTTCCTCGTGCTGCCCTTTGCCACTGAAGGGATGACTTTGGCCACCTGGGGCTTAGGCTAAGCCCAAGCGGTCCGAGGCAATTCAAGCTCAAGGGCCTGAGCGCCATGCGGGTCTTCCTGCGCACCCGCGGCATACCGGACAACATGAAGCAGCCTGGACCCCGGAAGCCAAAACTCTGAGTTTCTGTTAAGGTGAATTAAAACCAGCGGTTAGCCTTTTGGGGACATCAACCCTCCGAATGTAAGTGTACCTGGGTATAGCCAAAAATGCCCCCCCCCCCCTCATTTGGGAAAACTGGGATGTGGGAGGGGACTGCTTTTGGATTCCAAGCAAAAAAAAAGGGGCTTCGGAGCCAGTTTTTCTCCACACCTCTCCACAAAACAAGGGCAAACACCGATTTTTTAAACACTCTCCGACTAAGCAAGCGGACACCCTGCTCAACACCCAGGTAGTGTTGACCAGCTGAAGAAGAAAGCTGGGCGAGAGGGCGCAACCTATTCTAGCGGGGGTCCGGTTCACTTTTTGGGCTGTTGCCCGCCGTCCGGGTTCAGCGTTGAGTCATGACCATGCTCACTTTATCACTTTGACCAAGACACCAAACTGGGTTGGACGTCCTTCAGATGGCGACGTTTGTTTTGATTTGATCTTCAATCCGATTTCGATTTTGGGCCTTCCTAAAACTTGAGACCTGCGTCTGGCCTCGTGGGATGGTTTTTGAACACAACATTAGTATGGTTCCGGTTTAAGACTGTAAACCTTAAAAGTACCGCAACCTGCTTGCGCAACCACCCCGCTTGAAGCAACTTGGCGTGGGGGTAGTCTTTGGCACTTTGAGACAACAAATTTGGCGGGTGTGTCCTAAACACCCCTCTTCCAAAATGGGCAGTTTCCTTCCTTCTGGTTTCCATTTAAAGCCCACTCCAAAAAGCCCCACATGCCGCAAAAGGATGGTGTTTGATTCTCAGTTTGGAGGTGTGTCAAGCTTGTCAGCCCAAACTTGCTAGTTAGGGAGTGTCCCCTACCTGCAGCTGCTTGAGAAGCAATAGAGATGCGATCAGGGCCATTCTCTCATTCCCTGCTAGCAAGCAAGCCAACTTCCTTCAAAATGTGTAGGATTCCTTTTGGAGGCAAACCCAAACTTGTCAACCAAGAAAGACGTCGGAAGGACAGGTCCAGGTGAGGTATTTTCCGCACAAACCCGCCTTAAGGACTGCCAGCTACAAGACAATGGCTCAAACATACCAGAGATGCCACCCACAAATACCAGGTGAGGTATGTCAACAAATGGGTTTCCCGCTTACCTTCTGCAAGAGCCATGGGTTAAACTCCCCAAAACCCACGAATCCACACCACCAACTAAGAGTACCTGAGAACAAACTCACTAACGCGGAAGACACCTGGTCGGGGAGGCAAGGCTTCGCGGTCCCCACATGAGGTTTGGGCGACTATGCCAAAAGAGTCTCAAGCAGAAGTACAGTTCATTGTTTACCCTCCGAAAAACACACATTGAACTTGAAAGAGGGCCCCTCTAGGAGAATGGTCCTCTTCAGGTTTTGTGTTTGGGGAGGGCACCTGTTTTTGGGACTCAGCCCGACGTCAGCTTTTGAGATAGTTAGGTGCCAGATCACCCCGAAGATGGTCAAGGACATGGCCGCGCAGCTGGGGGTCCGCCAGATGCCGGAGCTCTACTGGTACAGCCTGCCCGGACCCGAGTCCCGAGTCGACCGGGGACCCGAGTGGACCTTTGCGGGGTTTTGGATAGTTTTGGATGGACACGAGATGGCAGGTGAGTTACTCAAGTTGGCGGCCCCGCAGTTCATGCGGCTTTCCGTGAGTGGTCAAAAGCGACGAAGTGATCACAGGCATGGTAGGATCGAAGTGGGGGTTTCCACAGTTTAGGAACTACCTCAGAAAGAAAATGGGGCCAAGGGTCGGACTTGGATTCACCACAAGACCAGCAGCTGATCGGCAAACTGTGAGTTGTCAAGATGATGGCCCCTTGGACCAAAGGTGGCACTGATTACAGAAGCCTCTACTTTTGGGGGGAGGGGCCACTGCATGAGGGCAAACAGGGCTCAGACACATCTCGAGGTTTGCTCTCCGCTACTCGCTGGCTCCGGAATGGGAGGCACGAAAGCGCGCGCTAAGATCGGTTTCGAGTGAAAGGACCAGTAGTGGCACCGCTTCACATTTTCGTTTGCGACCCCATCCAAAAGTTGTCAACCAAGGGCTCCCTTGCTCGACCAGGATCCAGGACTGGATGAGGTGAGCCCCAATGAGCATGGCCATAAGAGTCCCAGCGTGGAGATCTTTCATTCCAAGTTTTGGTGACTGAGGTGAGCAACAAACTTGAAAACGCTGGCAGTCTATGATTCACTTTGGGAGGGCGAGAAAGAGGGGGCAAACCCCAAATGAACCAGGAGTCAGTCATATTGTTTGTAGCGGAGGTGGCGAAATCTGTCGAGAGGCCAAGACGACATGACCCACACAAGTGAAACAAGTCGTCGTGCCTCATTTGTCGTGGCGGACTTGGGTTCAACTCATGTGCTGTCACACAAGATACGGGACCGCCGCATGGGATGAATGAGTGACGCATCCAAGTTTCGTTTGGCAGCCGGATTGCTGAGGCCATGTCATGAGTGTTCTGTCTCCGGGGTCTGCGCTCTTTGTTGTGTCCCCCGCCTCGCTGGTTCGGCTACCGCTTCGTGCCCGTGTTCATGCTTGCTGCACCAAACAAGTGGGTTATGCGTAGGAATCAGGACATCCCTTGAGACGGTTGGTTTCATGTTGGTTTCCCTTGAGCACCAGTGACCAAAAGTGGGGGGGGTCCAATCTCTTTCAGTGGTTCTTCCCGTTTCAATCTAAATCAGCCCACAAAGCGGATGCGTTTCGCTGAGTTCATTGATGTCAAGGGGTTGTCCGATGTTGCCTTGGAGCTGCTAAGACGTGTGCCTTACCAGGCCTGCTAAACGCCCCTGACGTGATCGGGGATGATCACCACACTGCGCTTGTTTGAACAGGGACCTTGAAAAGAGAGCCACAACCACAATCAGGATCGTGAAAGACAAGATTGTCCTCCCAACAATGGGTTCCTGTCCGTGGCTCAAGGATATGAATACCAATTGTTAAGCCTTTGGAGGCATGCATGCATTGCACGCATTGCACGCATTTCACGTTGATTCACCAGGTCATCGTCAAGCAGGACACACGCTTCTACGTGCACCTGCCGTCGGATCGCATGCAGATTGTGCATCCCATGATCAGGCCAGAGCTGAGCACGGAGAGTTATTATGGTTGGCGGGGCATGGGGTCTCCAAAAGGACGCGGAGTCTGGGAGCACATTGCCAGCCTGAAGTGTCCAGTTGTCTTCGCGCTTTTTTGGATGGTCCATGGGCATTTTTTGAGGAGATGGCACATGTCAAGCAGCGAAGTTGTGGCACAAAGTGGAGGGTTCGGCGGTGAAAGAGCAAGCTGGTGGTTTGTCTCCATAATAAGGGACGCCCCCGCAATTTTTGGGGGTGGGTTTACTGTTAAGTTATGTTCCTCAAACCCAGGAAAGGGCGATCTGAGCCACTTTGTGTTCCAGAGATGTTTGTCATTGCTGAATCCTGCAATCTCGAGGGGCAAGGGGCAGCATGGCTTTCATGAAGCAGACCATGCATGACCTATTGTTTCAGAATCCGGACACTGAAATGAAACCAAACAGTTACAACAGGTCTTGAAGAGATTTCAAGGCAGACTAATTCCAAGCGAAGCCGGGTGACGGAAGACGTTCGCAAAGGACATCTTTTACTTTTCTATGGGTTGCTTTTGGATGCTCTTTAAATACCCTACAAATGGTCGGATCCACATTCGGGGCGATCGGTATCGTCCATCCACTAGGCCCATCTATTTGACCCCCGAGAATCGCGGTGCAGACCTGTTCCCGGTGCGAATATGCGTCTCCGCCTGAGGGGTGTATGTATGTACCTCGTGATTGGTTACCGGCCTGTTGGTAGTTTACTCAACAAGGTCCGCCCTTCTTTCGGGGGGGGTTTCCAACAAACACACGCAATCACCTTGTGCTTTTGGAGCCAAAACCAGGTTGGGGGTCAAACAAAACCAGGGTGGCCTTGCAACCGGCCAGACGCTTCCGCGAGCACCTGGAGGACGGGCGGCAGCCGAATTGGCTCCCAGCAAAGGAAGCCTGGAGGCGTTTTGCCCTATGAAACACACTTGACTTTTTCCAACTGGACTGGCGCGCGGGGTACATGGCTCGGAAGGACCCATGTTTGTCCAAGTTTTTGGACCATGCTTTGCCGACTGTGCCGTAGTTAATCCCTGGACCGCCAGTCACACCGCTTCAAACCGCTAATTTTGTGGCAGGTTGTCTAAGTCCCATCCAACCTTCGCCCAAGTGCGACCCTGCACCTCAGTTACCGCATTTGGACAAGGGGTGAAACGACAAGGCAAGCAAAAGGAACAAAAGCCTGTCTCTGAAGACATCTCCATTTTTCTCCGGGGTTTCACATTGAAATTTCAAGCAAAGGGTTTCTCCTTTTGGCCACTCAGGGGATTCCGACCTTTTTGTCCTCGATGGACCTGCAGACAGGACACTCGACAAAACGAGTTCCTGTGGGAGTGCGGATCTCAGGTCTCAGCCGATCTCTGCCTTTTGGGCGGGAATGGAATGCTGAATGAACCTGGGATTGGGGTCCCAGGCCTCTGAGCATGGATAGATCGATTGTGGAATGATGACAGGGTTGCACTGGGATCTCTGTCCAACTTAGCATCATCTCTTGCATTTTAGGTGAGTTTGGTCCAGAAAGGCTGCAAACAGCAGCTTCCAAAGATGAGCTATCAGAGTGCAATGCGTTGGATTGTGATGCACTGCGCCTTCAGCGAGCTGGGCGCGAAAATTGGATACCAAGGGAATCCCTTCAGTGACAAAGTAGTCGTAGGGGTGAAAATCCAACTCTGAAGATCACGGAAAGATGATTCTTCTGTCCCAAAAGAGCCGAACTTCACCTGCCAGCAGAGCAGGCGATCCCACCAGTGGGTTTCGTTCCTTGTTTGCCTCATGGGTCTTGGTTTGTTTGTTCCCCAGATATCTGAAAGATATAGGGGTTCTAACTTCTAGTAAAGCGGGGAAAGTGATTTGCGAGATTGACAGGGCGTGCAGTTGGGGTGCTGGCGCAGATGCTACTGTTTGGGGAGCTGTTTGTGGTGCTTGTGATGGTGCAGGTGCAACTTGCAAGATTGGTGGCAGGGTGCTAGCGCGTGCAGTTTTGGCGTGCTGTTTGGTTTGGTGACGGTGCGGGCGCAAGTTTTGCAAGATTGACCGTAGGGCTGTGGTGTGCGGTTTGGGGTGCTGGTGCAACAGGTGCTGTTTGGGGTGCTGGCGTTTTTGCTGTTTGGGGTTTATGCTGGTATAATTTGTTTGTTTACCAAAATGCCATGTGGCCGGCTTTGACTGTTGCACCTGATCCCCCAAATCGAGTAGTGACCATGGAGTCATTCCTGCTTTAACGTACTTTCTGATGGTTTGGCTGGCTAGATTCAGATCCAGTACAAGCCACCTTCCTCCCAACAACATCCTCTCGGGCAAGGCCATTTATTCCTTCAAGATTGAAGTTGCTGCAAGGGGTGACTCAATGAGCAGTGAAATGGTGGGGCCAGTTGAGTCCTTGTGTGACAGGCTGAAATGTAACCCACACATATACCTGCGGTATGAATCCGCGGAAGTCTGAAAGAACCGGGCGCCGGTTCTTTCGTAACGCGCTCCGCTTAGTGAACTCAGGTACCGTGGCTTCGTCCAGATGAAGTGTAGCGAGACCACCGGGCATGTTTGGCATATTGGCCTCTCTAGTTTTCCTGAAATTAGACACAACAAGTCGGTTGGAAGTTTCCATGAACGTTTGACCTGTTGCCAACAAACAAGCCTGTTTTAGCCTCCATTGTATTTCTTGCTTTATAGGCCCAACCCAAAGAACACGTTTGCGGTCGAACAATCTGGATCCCCATGATCCAGTGACCTATCCGGTTGTTTGCATGCTGTTCGGGTGGGGAATGTTGATGCCAGCCAACGGAGGTGCTTGAAAGGAAAGTCAACAGACAACTCAGCATTTCAAGTTTCCCAATTTGAGGACACACGATGTGCTTATGATGATTTCGCTGGCAACAAAGCTTCATTCATGCCGTTTGCTCTCTTTCACTTCGCACGACTCAAAAGCTGGAAGAGAACTATCGGTGCTACGCAAGATTTGCGAGCTCCTGAACGGTCATCCGGCCATTGGGTTGGTTTGCACGCGGCACAATGTTTGCCACGTACATGGCGGAAATTCTTGCGTTTTACAGATGCAGGGGTATTGCGAGCCTGGCAAGTGCTGCAATAGGCTGCACGGCTTGCCGATTTGGACTTGATGCTACGGTGTTTTGACTTACTGACCTTCGATCAGCTGCCTGCGGTTTCGCAGCGTGCGGTTGTAGTTGGAAAACTATTGGTTCAGGTTTGGAGACGTGGCCTTGGGACATTTTCTTTTCCAGACGTCCGTAGGCTTGGCGTGCGATTTGCTCAAGAGATGTGCCTGGGCTTGGCGTGGGGCATTTCAGAGGTTACTTGAAAAGCTCCAAGTTCAGCGGGGGTGCCTTCAGCCTCGTTTTTTCTTTTTTTCTTTTTTCTTTTTCGTCTGGGGATCAAGGCTGACCAGTCACGGTCCGTCGGCAGTCGCGCGACGCGAAGCTTGCCAGGTGTGGCATTCCCGATGCCATCGTCTGGTGCCAGCAGTGTACCTTCCGGTCTCCGGACGACCGGGGTGCAGGGACGTACCCAAGGGCCAAAGGCCAGTGGCGCAACCAAGTATAGTGTATAGTGCATAGCATATAGTGTATAGTTTGTAGTGCATATGTATATCTTGATGAATATGAATCGCAGGGTCATTTGATTTGGGGCCTGTAGGGGTCACGCACCCCCCAGCTTTGACGCCAAAAAGGGCAGAAAGCCATGAAACGCTCTGCTGAGGTATGAGAATGCATCCTTTTCAAATGACCGGGATGAGATTAAAGCATATCAGAATTGGTTCCCCCTTGCGTGGTCAGACCATACACCGTACACTATACAGATACAGCACACATAATCACACATACACATACACATACACATACACATACATAAACATATACGTATACATATACATATACATATACATATACATATACATATCAACAGATTCGTGCACACACACATATGGATATGTATGTATACATATATATATATATATGTATGTATATTCACACATGTACATATATATATATATCCATAGCTTGATTGATAGGCTACGGGGATGGATGGGAGGGAAGGATGGATGGATGGACCAATGGACGGACACACGGACGCACAGATGGACGGATACGAGTGCATGGACATACATATGTATATATATATATATGTATTTGCATCTACATGTAAAGAGGTAGAGTAAGCAGTTGGTATACTGCCCTATTTTGGCATTCCCCCCAATGTGATCGGGGAGCTGCAAGTTGTCACGCGTGCTCCGCTGACATGCCCGATCGAAAACAAGCATCTGCCCAGAGGGCCCGGCCACATGGCAACATGTTGCGGCCATTGGGCCTTTTGTTTTCCGTGAGCCAAACTTGTACCCTTTTGACGATCATCGGGTTGGATCGTGGCACTGTGCAAGCCGGAACGGCACGCGCGAAGGTACGGACTACTTCTGCGCCACTTGCTTCCTGGCATCCCACAAGCCAGGCCCCGAGACATCTTTGTTTTTGTCCATGGAGTCCATTCCGTTTGGACTACCCGGATTAGCGGAGCCACTTGACAAGATGCTTGCGCTAAACAAACACCACAGCCTCGTTTGGTCGGTTGATTTTGGAGCGGGAACACGTGGCAGCCCGCTGGACAACTTGGAATCCAGGCGCTCAGGGTGTGGCAATTGAGGGTGAGCATAGCGCCCCTCATTGGGCACTTGGGACCAGTTTCGCAAGATTCCACCAGCACAGAAAAACCTGTACCGCAGCAAAGGCCTGCTTTGCCGCCTTTTGGCACCAAATGTCAAGTGAGTCTTGAGCACGAGCATCCAAACCCCGGGCTTACAGTCCGAAGAATCTCAGACTATGTACCCGGTCTTGGGTAGACTTCGTCAGTACCGAGGTGTTTCAGGGTGCTTCCCCATTCTTGGCAGGGATCCTTTCCCGAAAACGACCCGAGGGAGACAACAGTTGGACATTTCGTGAAGCGAACCATGGTTGATTCAATTTTCAAGGACTCGACCCTCGAATTTCCGGCGCTTTGGACCCGCCTTCTTCTGCGGGTCCGCAAGCGACCTCGCGCGGGGCCCCGAGGTCCTCGCGGGGTAAGAAGCACTGGCCCTCGCCCATCCCCGGGTGCCGGTACCTCACTGCGTCGGAGGCGCCTTTTGCGCGAAACCATCTGGAAGAGGAGAATGTGGACCAACAAAAGACATTTAGAAACATGGGTTCCCCAAAAATTAGACCCAAAACAATTGATTCCTCTTCAAACAAAGATGTTTTTTGGGGGGCTTCCATGTTGATTTGCTGGGGAGTAGAGAGTAGAATAATCGGTCGTTTTACCCTCTCAACATGGCAACCAGCACATCCCTTGAACAGCCGGTGGGCAAGTCGGTAGGGGTAAGGGCGCGTAAGGGAGCACGCAACCAAAGCTAGTCAAACCAGGACACTATGGATCTTTTTTAAGAGTACCCGCTTCAGGTTGGTTAAAAGTGACACCAACGGGCAAACCGCCTTTCTTGGCTCACCCTATTTTGAGCGCTTGTCGGCCAGCTTTGCAAGCAGGGTTGTGACCTCGCCTGTGATGAAGGCTCTTTTCCTGCCCGATAGCACAGGGGTTCATTCTCGCCTGGTTTTTGCTCAACCAACGATTGTTTGACTTACTTTGGTTCGGCTGCCAGGACTGACTAGAAGCTGGCTCTCAACTTTGCAAACCACGACTCCTGGCCGAAGTAGATTCGGCACGGCTTACCCAGTGTGTGAATTTCGGAGTAGCAGAAAGGAACTTTCACCCTTCACTTTTATAGCCAAATTACATGCATGCGCAAATACCAGTTGAGTCAAGAACCAATACTTGAAACATGATGCACTAATTCTCATGTGTTCGAATTCGGAGATGAGTCGGGCAGACAGGCGGCGCGGATGCATGACCACCTGCCGCTGTTGAACGTTGGCTTCTCCATGCGCCGTCGCTTTCTGGCGCGGGACAACCAGCGCGGACCCCAAATTCGCGAGTCGGGCCGCAAGGGACCCGGCAGTCTTAAAAAAAGCACGGGTTCATGAGCTACCAATCCAACCTTCGTGTTGTCTTGGCTCTCCTTCTCATTTCGGTTCCCCTTGAAACATAAGCCAAAAGGGGTTTCCACGGTCCCCTCCACAGCTACACAGCCTCGCAAAGTCATTGTGGGCTCATGTTTTGGTGCTAGCTTTCACTCGTTCTCAAACTCGTCGGGGTCCCTATCCTCGCCAACGCTTTTGCAACCAGGGAGTCACGCACGGAACATCTCACCGGACGCCCCTCTCGGTGTTTCTAGACTAGGTCTCCCAGTGGTGAGCTTTTGCCCTTTCTTGGTGGAGGGTTCCCCTACTAAAATAGACTACAGACTCTACTGGAGGACCTAGTAGAAGGAGCTCCAGGAGGGGCCAACGAGGACCAAGAGTGTCGAAAGGGACCGGCGGGTGGCCTCCAAGTTACGAGAAACCCTCCGTCCGGATCAGCACTCGGCACGCCCTTTCTGGTGGTTCCTGATACTGGCTTCACTCCAGATTGACGGGGGGAAGCCCCCAAAGTCAAGGGATACGAAATGGGTGCAGCCGCTTTTTTTTACATCCCTGATATGGTTTTGGGTCGGCCATTTTTGACCATATTTTTGTGGGAAAAATCTCCTTGTGGGGAAAGGACCCCGCCTTTCCTGCAGGCCATGGCCGGAGTTCGGTCGCCTGGCACCGCGTCAGGTCGGACCGGAATGGGTCCCGCAGCGGCGACACCTGGCTCTTCTTCCATGCCCGGCAGCCCATCGAATCGCCGAGTCGATTCGCAAAAGTTGGGATTGGAGTCAGGTCCTGCTGCAAGCAATGCATGCACTTGTGTACGTATAGTATGTCATAGGTAAACACGCACTTATGTACATGTACTATGCCTTTGTACATGTACATACATATTTGTATGTATGTATGTATATATATATATACATATATATATATACATATATAGATATATAGACACAAATATGTCTGTATTTATGTACTTCATTGCGTGCGTCAGTGTGGGTCAAAACATGTGCCATTGCCAACTCTACCCCAATGGCCCCGTTCGCAAGGCAGACACCTTCGAGGCGGCGTTGCTGCAGGCACCGGAGAAGCACTGGTTCCTGAAGCGCCGCTCGGCTCAGTGGTTGGCGAAAGACGCCACCGGTGTGGTTGGTTTTGGGGCGGGGTTGCTTGAGCAAACTGGGCCTTGGCTGCTTTTGGGAACCAAAAAGGAGGTCGTGTAAACAGTGCGTGTGTTTTTTTCCCCGGGGGGTTGGTACAACCCAGGTTTACTGGGGTCGCAAGGCCCTCTGTTTGTTTGGGTTCCGCTTCGGAAGGACAAAGCTTGATTTGTCTTGAAGATTGCCCTTTACAAGTCAACGTCTTGGACCTTTTAGTGTTACACCTCCTTTATCAATAGTACCCTCTATTAATAGTACCCTAAGTTTGGGGGGTGGTGTAAAGAGGGTCCAACACTACCCTAGAAGCAAAAACCGAAGTTCCGCCTTGTCGTGGGAAGGCCGGACGAGGATCTGAAAGGGCCAGAGAAAAGGATGGAGAGACATGGGTATGGGTCAAAACTGAACCACCAGGGGACCGCAGGTTTTAGTCTTTGTTTCCATTTGCCAGGATTCTATTTTGGGTACCTATTTTTGACCCACACCCACACGGTTGGAGGCCGTGCTTGTTGGAGCAAAGGTGTTTGCTGGCGTGCGGTTCTCTCCAGGATGGTGCGCTAAGTTGCCCGGCGGTTGGGATTGTTCGCTTTTCCGCGAGCACTTTGTGCCTTCCGAGGCAGGACTCCAGGTTTTGTCAGTTTGTTCAGACAGAGGAACTCCCGCATGTTGAAGCTAAAGCCCTTTGACATGCAGGTACACTGGGCTTCTCCACATATGTCGATCAGGGACTATGCCAGACGTAGGTTCGTGGTTGTTTGGCGTTGATTTGAGGTTTGCTTCCTTGCACGATACGTTGACTCCAGTTGAGGCAAATCAAGTCTGTGGCCGAGTCAGCAGCGGCCCCCGAAATGGCACAGCCCAGAGATTCCCTTTCAAAAGGGTTTTCGACAAAAGGATCCGTTGGTTTCTGCTCCCATCTGCTTTTGGCCGAGGCTTGAAGCCGCCCCGCTTGGCGCCCACGGCGGAAGGCGGGAACCGGGAACCCCCGCCTTCACCGGGCACTGGGCAGGGTCGGTGAGTTTGAGCATAATTCGCAGGTGGACAGGGACCTAGGCTGGATCAGAACTCCCCGCGTTTCAGACGTCTGTTTTCTTGGCACCCTTTGGGCTGCAGCTTGTCAGCCGGACCTGGAAATCTGAACAAGGGGGCAAAAACCCAAACTCCCCACTTCCCCACGAGTCCTTTCGGTGAACCATCGGCATGTTGTCCCTTGCTCATTTATGCGGCTGATATTGAGCTGGGAGGCTACTACTACAACTTCCGCAATGACGTGATTGCTGACGACCCGTCGCACATCATGCCACCGTCTCAGAAACGAACAGGCGGCCCTTGAGCTGGCGTTTTCACATGAAACCACACACCGGAGAGGGAAGCACCCATATGCGTGTTACACTGCGGGTTCGGATTGTCTTGCAAGGCGGGGGTCGAAGAAAGTCCTATGGCCTCTAGACCGGTCCTCAAGGGTCCGCTTGGCAATGGTTTGAGTTTGGTTCGAACGATTTGGCAGTGGACACCTAGCCTTTCCCCGGCAGCCTAACCCTTCAACCCACCCCTCTTTTTGTTTCCTTGGCCCCTTCTCGCGGAGTTTCGGGAAGCTTGGCCGAGGGTGGTGTTATTCAAACCCGGCAAAATATGGGTTTGAGCCCCTTTTCGAATCCCAACCATGGGGCAACTCAATCCTAAGATCCAGGGTTTCCCGTTTTCCCTTTGGCTATCAATGAAAGACACACACACACACACACCCGGCATTTCTTTGAGCTGAGGAATTTGGGGCGGGGGGGGGGGGCTGGGCCTTGTCCTTTGTGTCTCAGGTCAAAGGCTCATGAGCAGAAGGCCATCGCGCTGCTGCAGAAGAACATCCGGGGCGCCATCACCCGAAAGCGCATCAAGAAGGAGTTGAAGGCCTAGCGCTTTTTCTGGTCTTTCCTCGGGTTCCGGAAAGGCTCGGGTTGCTGTTGTCCCGACATCATAGGCCTGATATTTCCCCTTTTGGTGGTCTTAAACATCGCCTTTAAGCGGCGGTAATGTGTTTTGGACATGTCGTTGTAAGCCTAGGCCTATCTTCGACAACCCTTGCTGCAGATCAATCCAATCGGAAAGAAGCCTTCTAAGACTACGCTCATTTGACGGTTTCTACGGGTTCTCCAAGTCAGAAACCGGCGCCAGGCGACATGGGTTGAACCCCGTTTGGGTTTTCTTCAAGCCCAGCACGTCACGTTAGGCGGCGAAGATCATCCAGAAGAGCAAGCGGATGTTGGGGCCTGATGAACATGGACCATGGAGAGAGCTGGGACTCAAGGACAACAATCACTCACTTCTGAAGAAATAAAAGAATCTCTGTGAGAGGGCCACCCCCACGTTGGCTTCCCTTATGGTGATCCGCATGCGCGCCAAGAACTCATCTTGAGGACGCTTTGATCGGCCGTACCGATCGTGATTTGGGGAAGCTAGAATTCTTGCAAGGAGTGTTGATGGCGCATGCGGGCAATGCTTTCCTTTTTTGCTCCAATCTGAGACCCTTGTGATTTTTTCTGCCTTGGCCCCAGTTCTCCCGGAGGCTGTCGGGCCGAGGTGGGACGTGAGGAAGGCGAAGACCGAGACTGCGAAGAACCTCCAACTGCTGAAAGGCGACTCCGCGTCTCCTGGGCTTGGAGGGATCAACTTTGGCTTTTCGCCAATCCGGGAGTTGCACCCCAGCCAGGGTTGCTCGGAGACTTGGAAGTTTCCATGCAGGGTCCCCGGGCCCTCGGGTCCGAGGAACCTTGCCAGCCATCCGTGAATCTTTGTCGGGAATGGTTGGAAATGGGTTGTGGATGGCTGCGTTCGCTCCCCAAGAAGGTGATCCGGATTGCCTAAAGTCGACCAGTGAAGTGACCTAAACGGATTCTGAAGTTTACCGACTGGCCTCGAAGCCTGGGATAAGCTCCAATGGCACTGCGAACGCCGGGCTTTGGACGCCGCCGCTGAGCACCGCCACAGCGACCCTTGCTTCAGCTTTTCCCTCTCTTCCGGCCAAAGCTTGGCCTTGCCAATGGCCCCCTTGCCAGGCTGGTACATGAGATACCAGTCCAATGAGAAGCATACCAAGCTTCTCCACTGCGCTGGCGCCTGAGAGAAGTTGACAACAGATCTGTTCAAAGTTTTGGTGATATGAGGGGCCAAACAAATCACCTCATTACTCTGGAACAATGATGCTTGTAATTTTCTAGCCATGCACCTATATCGCCCAGTCTGCACACGCATCCGCTCTACCTCGCACCATTTCGAGGAGCCCAGTTTTGTTCCCTTTCATCAGTTCTGAGGGAAGTGTGGGAGACTTGGTTGCCAGTTTTCTCTTTCAGATGTTTGACACTTCCCCACGTTCTTGCATGCCTCCGGATCCGAAGTCCGTTTCAGGATGCGATGCGAGGTCTCGGTCGAATCTGTCCGTCAGCTCAGAAAAAAGGAAAAACGACTCAGGTCACGCGCTTCCAGGCAGTGTGGAGGGGCTATTTGGTGAGATGCGACCACTACAGGACGCCAGGAGCTCAGGACAAGCCGTGCGTCCAGGTAAGCCCTTCAGAGGAAAGGCAGGTCTGGTTGAAACCAAAGGGACACCAATTGTTTTGGATTTGTAGCTCCTTCTCAAGTTTGGAGAGGCTTGTTCGTGATTGCCAGCCACTGCAAATGAACCAATCCGCAAAGGGCCGCTGTGGGGCCTTTGCGGCCCCTTGTTTCAACATGTCTCAACATCTCTTGCCGAACTCGCTTTCCTTCTGTTTATCCCAGGCGACCAGGCGCCGGTTCAAGTTTTGCCCAACCCTGGTGCCCCAGGATGCGGGACATCACCCGCTTCCAGGCGAAGTGGAAGGGGACCCTCACTAGGCAGGGGTGAAGGAGCGGGGGTGCGGGTGAAGGGGCCCGGTCTCGTAGGCTCGCTCCGGTCTCATATGCTCGCTCACAAATTGCTGGTGGTCTATGCAGTCCGGGAAGAGCCAATTTATCGGCAGCGGAAGTACATCTTCGAGATGGCTTGTTCGGTTTGTTTACGATCCATCCTCCATCCTTTCCCGCGGCAAGCAGGCGACCTGGTTCAAGAGCAGACTCAAAGCTGCCACGAAGAGTTCATGTTTGAAACCTGAACCGGACGTGCCCGCTGTGCCAATGCCCCTGCTTGCCAAGAACGGGAGCCTTCAAAGTGGCATCGCCCAGATTCGTCCTGAGTCGTCGGCTTTCCTTTTTGTTGGTCTTCTTTTAGCAGGGTTTCTTTGATGTTCTGCTTGAACCTTCCAAATGGACACTCCACCAAAATCTCCCAAAAGGTATTAAAATTAAATCCCACGAACCCTGCTTTGTCTTGGCAACAAATGGTTGCCCTTTGGTTTCCCGGTCCTTGCAATTGCCTTCCTTGCCGGTTTTGTCTCTAACATCGGAGGCCCCAAACAAACGTTTGGCTGCCTTAAAGGCGACCAAAAAGGCCTGGGAATAAGAGTTGCGTCGCCTATGGCTCAGGCGTCGGCACCAGGTCATCATTAAAGCTGGCCTGCCGGGCGGCTTGGGGAGGGGCTTGGCTTGGGGATGGGGCTTTAGGGGGGGAGGAGGGATAGCCACCATGTTGCGGTTTGAAGCTGAGAGTTTTTTTGGGGTACTGGAGGTCCTGGAAACTCGGCGCAGCGGGTGCGAATTTGCGAAATGGGTGTGCCTTTTTTATGAGGCGAGTACCTGTTCATTGATTTAAATTTAAAGGGAAGCCAAAAGTTTTGACACACAGCTGCGGTTCCTCTTCGGGGTGGTTCACTCACTCCTTGGGTTCCTGGACTTTACACTTTTTGGGAAGACCATTTCAGTGGTAAATCAAAACTTCGCACTTCTTTCGGCCAATCCGCTCAGGAGGCGAGTCAAAGGGTCACCAAGCCATCTTTTTGGTTCCTAATTTTGCTGCCCCTCGGCCCGGCCGAGGACGATCCAGCGCAACTACCGCGGCCGCCTCTACGGGCGGCGGCCGATGAAAGAGATGAGGGAGGCGCAGACTGGATGCCATGTTTGGATTCGGTTTTCGGAAAAACCTTTGGGTTGGGTTGGGACCACATTTTTTTTTGATATGTATGTAACCACCCATGACTCGCACGTTTGGATTCGGGCCTGCAGTGTGAGGGGGGATTCTCTGTCAAAATCCATGGTGTAGCCCGCAGACTCTCGTTGTGAACGAAGAGTTAGCTTTCCTTTTCAGGCACTCGATGTCCATAGTGTTTGGACTCCTGGGAAGACGCTTGAACACCGTTGTTCAGCCACGTGACTTGCTTGGGGCCTCTGCTTGTGCGTTGTGTTGTGGTTACTTCTGGTCTCCAAGCAGGTACATCGCAGCTGTGTGCGGTTGATCTACGTTGTGTAGAACATGCCAGCCAAGCAGAAAAAGGACAACACATGATGAAGCATTGTAACATGCTGACATGGCCTTTATTTCACTTTGCTCGTCATTTGTTGGTGTGGCTGTTTGTTCCAAAGAAGCTTTGTCTCTTGAGGGAACTGGCGGAGAGAGAGAGATAGAGAGAGAGAGAGAGAGAGGTAGAGAGAGAGAGAGACACACAGAGAGAGCGGGAGAGAGAAAGAGAGAGAAAGAGAGAGATGCTACCATGACTTCTCTGAGGAGTTCTCATGTGCGATCTGAAATTCTTTCAGACCTTTCATAATATGAGAGGTCTGCTAATTTCAATGAGTTGCTGCGAAAGAGCCGCAAAAGGGTTGATGCAAGGCAAGCCCCCCAGCAAAAGGAAAACACGCCGGCACGAAAGCCTCGCCGAAAGCTTGGCGAAAGAGCACGAGGGAAACCAAGTCCAATCCACTGGCCAGGCCTAAGAATGTCACGGTTCCTTTTTCAACCCAAACACATCACACCCAAAAAGCGTAAATGATTCCTCGCTGAGGCAGGCCATGTCTATTGTCCCTCGTGACATGTCAGTCCACAGGCTGCTGGCAAGATCCAAGGCGCGGGTGCGAGAGGTGCATCGCTCCGTGGACCCGAGGTCACCCCGTTTGTTGCTCGGGTTTCTTCCCGAAGTTGGCAGCTTGCTGGGGGCCCTTAGGCGACAAAGCACGTCACTGGGTCCCAACAGGGGTTCCTACGCAATTGAAATGACTTGAGAAGAGTTTGTGATGGGGGAGCACTGGCAAGGCACAACTATGCAGAGGTGGACATGGACCAATGGAAGCCCAATGACTCAACGCGGTAGCTGGCAAGTTGCGCCACGTGTTTTTTTGTCAGTTCCATTCACCCCCAAACGAAACCACACTCCTTTGGGAAAAGCTGCCATCAAGCAAGTTGGAAATTTGCAGTTTCATGAGAGCAAGCAAAAAGAAGCGACAGGGCAATTGGCTTGCGAGCGACTAAGCTCCCCTGAAAGGTGCAGTGCCATGAAACCTAGTTGGAGGATTCAACTTTCGATGCGCATTCCCATCCAACCTGAACCCAGCCCGAAATCCGCAGACCCAGATCCAACAGCCTAAAAGCCACCAATCCAAGATCCAAGGTGGCCAGCCAAAGCAAGATGCATGGTTGCCTGTTTGTTTGTTTGTTTGCTTGGGAGTGTGAAAACTCACTACGCTAAACGGGTTCTAGGGGACAATCCTGCGTGTCGCATCCAAAAGGAACCCACTTCTTGGGACCCATGGATCACCCAGATTGGTTGCAGCTCAGATGGAATGAGCTTATTGGTCGCGCCAAGCGACCCAAAATATCTCTCCCGCCAGCCATGACGCGGGGCGTGGCCTTGCGGGAGCAGATCCGGACCCAGAACTGGGCGGCTTCCTACGCCGGGCCCCGAAGTTTCTCGCCGGACGCTGGGGCATGCTTGCGTGCGTGCGTGTGCGTGTGGGTGTGGGTGTGGGTGTGCGTGTAGGTGTGGGTGTGCTTGTGTGTGTGCGCGTGTGGAGTCCGCCACTCTGTCGGGCTTGGGCTGAGGAAACCCGGCAGAGCATCTCCTTGTGAAGTTGCCATGTCTGCTGTGCGCAGCTTGGAGCATTGTGTGTTTTTGTCTCTGTTCTGGTGGCTGTTGGTCTTCTTGATGTGGGACGAAACTCCGTCTGCTTTCGCTTTTGTGCTTGCGGTCGCTTTTGGTGATGCCTCCCCATTCACACCGACTCATGCAAGTGTGTGTGTGTGTGGGTTTGTGTCTGTGTGTGTCTGTGTGTGTCTTTGCGTGTCTGTGTGTGTGTGTGTGTCTGTGTGTGTCTGTCTGTCTGTCTGTCTGTCTGTCTGTCTGTCTGTCTGTCTGTCTGTCTGTCTGTCTGTCTGTTTGTTTGTTTGTTTGTTTGTTTGTTTGTTTGTTTGTTTGTTTGTTTGTTTGTTTGTTGTTTGCTTGTTTGTTTGTTTGCTTGTTTGTTTGATTGATTGATTGTTTGTTTGTTTTGTTTGTTTGTTTGTTTGTTTGTTTGTTTGTTTGTTTGGTTTTGTTTGTTTGTTTGATTGATTGATTGATTGATTGATTGATTGATTGATTGATTGATTGATTGATTGATTGATTGATTGATTGATTGATTGATTGATTGATTGATTGATTCATTGATTGATTGATTGATTGATTGTTTGTTTGTTTGATTGATTGTTTGTTTGTTTGTTTGTTTGCTTGCTTGCTTGCTTGTTTGCTTGTTTGCTTGTTTGCTTGTTTGTTTGGTTGCTTGTTTGCTTGTTTGTTTGTTTGTTTGTTTGTTTGTTTGTTTGTTTGTTTGTTTGTTTGTTTGTTTGTTGTTTGTGTGTTTGTGTGTTTTGTGTGTTTGTGTGTTTGTTTGTTTGTTTGTTTGTTTGTTTGTGATTTTTGCGAGTATCATTTGAACGCGAAAGTAACCATTCGGGGAACTCCTAGTTTCACTCATCATGGGATAAACCACAAGACCCCACTGGTGCTTTGCTCGTAAACATGCTTACTCTTTACCTGTGACATATGTTTGCATTGGGGGAACATTGGAGGGGCAGCTGTTGCGACGTGGTGTGCAACTGAGGTCGCGCCGTTTCCGTTCGAAAAAAGTGTGAGTTGCTTTTTATATATCGCTTCTGTGATATATGTCTTGTGTTGAGATGCCGAAGCTTTGAATGACTAATTCTCAACTAGGGGACTCTGCCTTTTCCGTTCTGAGCACTCGGTGCTTTCAATTGCATTTGACGTCCATGTTTTTGATGATGACCCTTCCTATGCCACACTTCAAGTGAAGTCTTGTTGCCCCTCTGGGACAGGTCAATTTGGGACGGTCCTTACCCAAATCTCATGTGGCTGGCCTTTCCCACCCCATGGTTTTTTGGCTCCCAACAAGTCTCTGAACAGTGAACACAGGCTCCAAAAATGGACCCCGAAACGCAGTCCGTTCTTCGGACCCCAACATGAGGCCGCCGTTTTTAAGTACCAAAAAAGGAAACAGATCACAGCGGCCCCGGCTCTGAAATTTCGGACTTTACATCTGGCTTCTCTTGTTATTCTTGCCCTCCAGCTGGATCGTCCGCGCCTCTTTCCCCCACACGCACCACCCAAGTATTCTGCACTTCGCACAAAAGAGGCGGAGGTGATTACACCAGCGACATTTTCCCTGGCTTAATCCTGATCTGATGCGTTGGTCAGCATCTCGTTTCTTTGAAGACTCTTCGTCTAAAGTGGTCTAAGTAGGAGCCAAGGGCGATCATTTTTCCCGGAATCTACTGGATTTGCTCTGGGACGCACGGTCCCTTTTGGCCCTCGGCCTTTCACGCGATCCAACTTATCAAGGCATGGAACATAAGATTGTGTGTGTGTGTGTGTGCGCGGAGTGACAGAATTACCCTGTCACCACTTGTTTCACCTTTGCAGGGGGCAGTAGGGAAACCACAGTCCTACTGCCAACGAAGACGGCTGTGGAACCTCCGTGAAGCGGATTGGGACGCCAATCCGTGTACCTGCTGATCTGTGTTGCAAAGTCCATTTGGCCCTTGGTTTCTCTTGCTGTGTGTGCTTCATGTTGGACCTTGTATCGTTTTCGACATTAGAGGGAAGCTGATGGTCTCGCCGCTCGAAAACCCACCCACTCGAGACTCACCGGTTGTACTCGCAAGATGAGATCTCTCCCTCGGGAGTTGAAGTGTGTGTCTGTGTGCGTTTTTTAGTAGGAGAACAGCAACACGCAAAAAAATAATATGCACATGTTGAAATGAACTTGCATTTCTCCCTAGCGCCCCGCAGCCTGGCCTGCTCTGACAGCTTGTTCGCTTCCAGGTGCAAGCACACTGGCGAGGCTACCAGGCGCCCGGGTTTCGCAGTTTTTCGTTCGTTGAGCCCCCCAACTTTGCACAATTGGCACTTGGCGCTTGCGCCGTGGACACGTCCAGCCTTTTAGTGTTTTTGGGGCCTCTTTCTTGGGCACCTTTTCCTTCAACCTCAGCAAGCCCAACAATGGCGCATTTTCTGTTGTGGGGAGTTGGGATTGGGTGATTGGAGGATTTTTGGAACAAACAGGATATTGCGATCGGGTTCCAACCAAGGGATCAAGGTGGGGGTTGGCCAAACCCATCGATTTTCCATCCTAAAGGCCAAGGGCCTTTTTGTAGGCGCGGAAGCTCACGGCAAAGCGCCTCAAGTCGGTGGGGAAGCCAAGAGAGAAGTGTGCCGGGGGGGGGGGGGAAGGATGGTTGGTTTTTGCAGGAAGGTGGTGTTCTTCAGACAATGGTGTGTACTTTCCAAGAAGGTGGGGGTGCTTTCTGATGGTTGAACATTGTCCCTCCCTAAACAAGGACAAGTGGGCTTTGGATGGTGCAAGACCTTTTTTTGACTCGGCATGGAAGATGCCAACCAAACCCACTAGGGATGGTGATCGCTCCATCAGTTCGTTTTGGAAGAAGTGGGCAGCTAGGTTGTGGCAGAACTCCAAAACCTCCGCGTGCCAAGGCCGTCATCCTGCAGAGGAATTGGCGCCGCTTCCAGTCGCAGCAGCGGCCCCAGCATCTGCAAAATCGGCGGACGGGGGGTCCAACTTTGGGCCCTGAGGAGTGCGTAGCCATGTTAGGGGAGTGACATACCATGACCCTTCGAATAAGAAGCCCACAGGAGACCTGAGTGTGAACTACACTTACGACACATTCCACTGTCTCAAGTTGACGCAAGCCATGGAATCGTTTTGCATCCCACTCCAAAAAATGGAAGCCTTTCGACTCCGTGCTGACGAGGCTGGACGTCAAGGTGGTCCTCTACGACAAGATGGAGACTGTGAGGCGGGAGCCCACCATTGAGGTCACATCGGGTCGTGGTGAGTGTGCCTTTTGGGACTCCAGGGTCACCGGGCCAAAGGGCCCACATTTTACCGGGTTGCTTACCGGAGTGCAGAGTGGGCATGGAGTACATGCGCCGTTTGGTGTCCCAAAAAGAGGAACCAGGTGGCAACCGTTTCCTGTTTCCGTTGGAGTAGTCCCAATGGAGGTTCATGCCATTTTGAGACAGAACCATTGCAGATCGCTTTTCCAGGAATCACTTTTTGAAACACACTTTTTGGGTTCCGAACAAATGCAGAGCAGTTCCTTTTCCAAAAGGGCAGTTTTTTTCCAGGCAGCGGTTCCTGGAGCTGATCCGGTCCAAGCTGGAGGGCTCCGCCGCAGTGCTGCCCGGAACCCCGGGGAGCGGTGGGATGTTTTCGGTGGGATTTTCGGAGGGGGAGGGACTTAGCTAGCAGTTTGAGCACCGAGCGTGGGAACCGCGGGCGTCGCACCGGTAGGGAGGGAGGTGGCGCGTGGGTGACATGGATTCGTTTGAACAGACACGTTTCTGGGTAAAAATATGTTTCCGTTTGTCCAAATGGGAAAAATATGTTGAACAAATCATGCTCACGAGGGATGTTGGGTATCAGTGGATTTGGAGTTGGGGTGGGTTTAGGGTAGCTTTAGGATCTAGGAGTTCGGGTGGAACCAAGCTTGAAAGCCAACATAGGATTGGATCCTGGATATTGGATCCTGGAAATACATATTTCACATATGGTTGAAAGTGAGGAAGCGAATCCCCAGTATGAGCTTACCCTCTGTTGATGTCCCTTGAAAATGAAAAGGAGGCTTTCTCCCCCAAAGTCCTTTTGAATGTATGCCTTTCCTCCAAAAAGGTAGAACACAAACTGCACAAACTCCTTTTAGAAGGTGGAGACAAACCCATGTAAGGATGCTTCTTCTTGGCTTGCAAAAAAAAGCCACCTCAGATCTGCAGAAGAAAAGAAAAGTCAGCGATTCGTGCGCGCGCCGAGGATTCAAAGGAATTGGCGGAGACACTCAGAGTATCACCGGGTGGTCCAGATGAGGACGGGGTGATTGGACTCTGCCTCCAAGTCTCCAAGTCCGCCGACCGGTTTTTCGGCTGGTCAATCGAGCCGCGATCCCCTTGTGCTGAATAGCTGCTTGTGTCAGTGTTCCAAAGCGGAGCCATCAGGGCATGACGGACGTATTTTTTGTGAGACCTATGTGTGCGACATCCGCGCCATGAGGAAGCAAAAGGCGGAGGCTGATAAGCGCATCAGCACGCCCGGGGCTGAACGCTTTAGGCGAGGTCTCCAGATTTTGTATGATTGAGTACTTTGCTTGCTTCATTTGGGGTGCCTCAGAAACCAAGCAACAAACCCACCCTTGACGTTTAATTCCACCAGAAAGCAAATGGTCAACAGCCTGTGTGCCATGTTTGGGACAATTTCAAGCGGGAGTGGGGTTCAACTCCCAAACCACCATCCAACCCACCGATAAAGGGCAAGCTGATTGACAGGGAGTGCTTTTCACTGTAGGTACTTGCCGGGGCTGAGTTTTGCTTGTAACCCAGGCTTCGCCATTGCCAAGTTGCTTTCAGGTCCTTCCTTTTCCAGAGCATGAGTTGGTGTTGAACAGCAGCATCGTTACCTTTCCAACATAGACGTGGAGAACTGGGGCGGGCTGGGAAGGCCACCATTGAAAAGGCACTCCACTTGTCCGCTTCCCTTGCATCGAGGTACCTTCCGCACAATCAAGAAACGGGTGTTTTCTTTGTCCCACAGCCACGCTTTTCTTTGGCTTGTTTGCTTGTTTCTCTTTTTTGGCCTGCGTGGGTGACTGGGAGCACGCGTGGGGCGCACTTGGGCGGGTGGGTGGGTTGGTGGGTTGGGTGGGTGTGCACACACAGAGTGTGTGTGTGTGTGTTTGCGTTTTTGAGGGCTCCGTTTCCAGGACCACAATTTGTTGTCCCCCTACTTTGCCACACACCAACTTGGGGAAGGCCCCAGCTAGAATTTGGTGTGGCCACACATGCCTTTGGGTAGACGATGTTAATGCTATGTTTTGATTACGGCTCACTTGGGCCAAACTTCTGAGTCGAACGATCAGTCGGACTCGGCTGAGGCTGCTGACTGCCTTCTACATGGCTGCGGGAGAGATTCGGCACTACATCCACCCGTGCCTTGGACAGATGTCGCTAATGTTGAGCCTGGCGCATGGCGACTGTCATTTTTTGAGGCCCCCTTAGGTCAGGCCCTCGGGCTTTTGAAAAAGGGAAACCAAAGGCGCGCCACCCATTCAAGTGGTTTACCTCAGAGTCAACACTTGGGATGTGTTTCCTTCCCTGAGCTGCGGATAGTGGGGCTCCTCGCGTGTCAGGTGGTGGCGACACCTGCTGGGCCCCAAAGCGCGGGAGGAAGCTGGAGGGTGGGCAACGAGAAGTGTCAATCATGCCATGTTGCAGTTTTTCCTTTGGGTTTTCTTTGGAAAGCCTATGCAAAGCGCAGCCCTTGTTGCCCGTCCAAAGCTAAGCCCCGAACTGAAGTTGCTATCTCCCGAAGGTCACTTGGGGATCCTCGATTTCCGAGTTTGGTACTGTACATTTCGCAGAGGTCTCACTGGATTTGTTCAAAAAATGCAACTTTTCTTTTATCCGGGCGTTTGACTGTGGTCGACCCTTTGGTGACCTGTGTTGGTTTCACATGTTTCCAACTTCACCAAGTTGTCCAGTGACACAGAACCCCTTCTTACTTGTGCTTCCAATTTTCAGGTTTAGGGTTTAGGATCGGTCCATTTCCAATCAACGGGTCGGCGTGGATTGCATGCACCACAGGCTTGGCTATATCATGTTGTAGCTATTTGGTGGGCTTAACATGAAAGGATGCTCGGTGGCACGCATTCGGTCACCTGGCTTCTGTTCGTTTCTTCACACGCGGAACTAAAGCGGCGGTTTTCCCATTGGGCACAACTGGAACTTGGGAGTCCCTGGTGGCCATTGTTAACCACTGGTGTGACATGGGTATGTTTTCCTTGGGTGAAATCCAGTTTTGGTTGGATTTGAAGTTAGCAAGAGGAAGCCAAGCATTTGGGGAGTTGAATCCAGATTTTGCAAAGCTACATGTGCCGTTCGCTTCCCTTTGCCTACTCAGTGGCTGGAAGGGTTCCAAACATGTAGCCCTCATATACACACACGTACGTTGGTCTTCCTTGTCCGTTCTTCGCCGGCATACCGCTGTTGAGTTTAGTCTTTGGCCTGAGATCGATGTTCAAAACCACGGCAAACCATACGAGACTCACCCAAAAAGGTTACCCCTGGAAGCACTTGCCTTCACGCATGCATGTTTTGTTTTCATGTGCGTGCGGTGTTGCGTGTATGTCCGTAAGAGAACACACGTGCATATTGGAACGAGATAGGGGCTCAAATATGGCTGTGGGTCAAAACCAATGGTACCATTTTGGGGTAGTGCACCACCCATTCTAGTCTTTTTTTGGGGGGATTGGGATGTTCACTGGAAGGGGCATGCCGCCAACATCAAGCCTCAGTTCGTCCTCATGCCCTCTAGCAGTTGTTGCTAGTGTCCCACGACGTCACGACGAATCATACGAGAGAACGCGACTTGGGAAAAACCGTTTGGGGCATACAACCACCGGGTAAAGACTCCTGAGAAGGGTAAACAGACTACTTCCCCTGGTGGGATGAGAATCCGAGGCCCGAGGAGATCCAAGAGGTGCTGTCGCAGGTGAAGGCGCGGCCGGCTTCGGCCGGAAGATGGTTCGGCCGGGCGAAAGGGACGACCCTAAACTCAAGCTGCTACACTCAACACGCCAATCCCAGAATTGGTTGTTCCTGAGGAGCATAGGTGTCCTTTAGAGGCTATTTTTGGTTGATACATCGGGTTCAGCTTGATCATTTACCGGTGCCGGAGCTTGTGAGGTGCACCCCCGCCGGAAAGGTGGTGGCGGGCGCGCCGGGGACAGTTTCATATGTCTTACCCCGAACTCACTTGACGAACACCGTAGCCCATTCCATGATGAAGACTCCTTCATGCACAGCGCATGCAGCTGTTGGATTTATCATTTATATGTATTGCAGATGGATTTGCTTGGCTTCTTTTCAACACTGGGAAACCAATGGCATTTTGTGGTGTACTGTAGCTTTTGGTTTCGCTTCAATGTCTTCGAAGTCAGAGAAGAGTTGCAGGAAGGCCATGTCCATGTATTCAGAAAGCAACAGGTACCGCCTTTTGCATGAAAGACAAGTATGCTTCTCCTCCTAACGACTTGGCCGCGGGAGGGTTTTCTTGGCACATCAATCATGGCACTTGTGCCATCTTCGCAACCCATCTTCAATTTTTTGTCACCAAAAACACAAACAACAACAAACCGCGGTGCGCAGGTTTTCCGAAGGCCGACCGCCCGATTCTTTTTTCCGAGGCGTCCATGCAGCGGACCATCGGCTTGGTGCACGCCGGGGACCCCCAAGTCGGTTTGAACGCGTTTCGAGCCGGCAGGCGACTTCCGACTTCCCCCCGGTTTTTGCCGCGGGCGGGGGGGGGGGGGGTTGGTGATGATGTTCGAAGCGACCAGAAGAAAACCACGTGGATGGGGTCATAGTCGGGTTGCTCCGAACCTCGAAAAAATGACCAACCCACGAGGGTAGAAAAATTGTCGGTCCCTTTGTTCTCCTTTTGCCGACATGTTTTTGGTCTTTGGAGCTTCCCTGTCTGAGGTTACAGGAAAGCTGGCCAACGAGGAGATTGGCAAAAGAGGCCGGCCGGGAAAACGGGGCACGGGAAGCGGAGCCACAAGGGCCGAGTGGTTTTGTTGGAAACCACTCTTCCCACTTTTTATTTGGCACCAGGGTACCTGCCCAAAAGGGGCCCCTTTGTCAGATGGCAGGTACGGGAAGCCACCGAAACATGCTATCCAACCGGTTTCACACATGTCCTGCACCCTGTAGATGTCCTATTGCTTGCCTGATTTTTTCGTCTAATTCTGACATCCCTAGCAGCTGCCCTGGCAATCAACTGGCCCCTGATGAGTTCCTGCTTGCCTCGAAGGCGGGCGCATAACATGGTCCCTATGGGTCGAACTTTTCTGAGGCTTATGCTTTTCAGGATTGTTTAAAGGAAGGCTCAAAGGAAAGCGGCCATTTTTGGGATCCTAGTTGGACACATGCCCCTACCTTTCTTTTTGGTGTGGTCTCTTTGGAACTCACCTTTTTCTGCCCAAACATTCGGTTACGAGCGTGAAGTGAACTTCCAATTTACGTGCAGAAAAGGTCTGGGGAGCCCAAGCCTTGTCCACAAGCTTGGCACTTTTGAAAGACTCTGCGAGATACTGATGGACGAACTGCAGTTGCTGGGAGTGTTATCCGGAATCCGGTACTCAGAGGGCTTCATCCATCCCAACTCAGTTGGTGCAATCTGTTCCATCCAGAGAAGGGGCATGGTGTTTGAATTTGCTTTCGGGACTGGGGAACAAAGAACTCTGCAGAATTGATATGGAACTCAAAAGCAGGTCCCCAATAGATTCCTCTCAATTTGTCTTCCATTTTTCCCCAAACTTCTACCTCTTTTTACCTAACGGGAGGAAACCACGACGTGTTCAGGCAAAAAAATGAGCAGCTGCTGCGTTCCATCCACCGCTTGCGCCAGGCCTCCGCGTGTCGGGCCAGGAGCATTTGGAGTATCACAGCCGGGGCACCTGGCCTTGGCTTTCGGCTCCAATCTGCCCTGTCAGCCTGACTGCTATTGGGTAGGATCTTTAGACTTTAAGTTTTTGGGAAATCAAGGGGGGTTTCCACGAAACCCACAAAAAGCTAAACTTTTTGCGGAGGGATCAGCAACCAAGTCAGTAGCGAGGGCCCCAAAGGCTTGACCTTTGACATCCAGGGATTCCAGGGATTCAAGCGCGCGTTTGCCAGCAAGGAAATCCAACCCACAGAGCTTAGGTCTGCGCTGATTTCTGCTTGTGCTTTTGCAGGGCCTCCCTCTTTGGTTGGACCAAAATGACCTTAGACACCTTTCAACGGGGAAATGTGGTGTCTCAAAATAGACACCCCCCCCAAAAGAAAAGGTGGCTGTCCTTTTGCTTTCCCTTTCAAGCCTGCCATAAAAAGGGTAGGCCTCAAAACAAGACATGGCCCATGTGTTTCCGCTATCCACCGTTTTTGCCTTGGTTCTCAGGTGAGAAGCCAGACCTGGTCTCCCACATGCTGCTGTCCGTGACACGGCACCTGTCCGCACCTTGAACGTTTTGCGGGCAAGAAACGTGAGGCTTCAGTGGCCTTTTTTTTTAATAGGCGAAACCAACGAGGCCAGAGTAGCGGGAACGGGAGTTTGTGGTCAGACGAGGGGTCAAACCAGGCAAGAGTAAGAGCAAGTTGGAGGGTTCCAAGGATCCCAAAAATGACAGGCCGACTGTCCGAGCTGTTGAGGTTGAACCAGATCTCAGAGGAGCAGTTCCCACAGACGGTGGACTGGGTGGCTGGCCCAGAGCAGAGTGGAAAGCGGGCTTATGACAATCACTTGATGTGCAGTAGGGGGTTAAGGTCCCGATTCGATCTTTGTCTGCAGGGGAAATGGAGCCATAAATGGACTTCCAGTGGGTGCCCCCGCCCTTCGTAAACGTGCAAGTCTGAGGCCGCTCTAAATTGGTCCAAGAGTCTGCACCCCTGCAAAGTAACATGACTGGGGTCCTCAGTGTTGGCTCACAACTAGGTGCTGGAGGGTGTTTCCCAAGATTCTTGTAGCGCCAGAATCAGATTGTTCAACCTTCACGAGGGTCGTATTTTGAGGTTTTGTGCCGCAAAACAGTCTTCAATTGTCCATGGCACTGGTGGAGTGGACATGCGCCACATTTGTTCCCACCCCAAGGGGAAAAGCCACGAACCAAAGGACTGCCCATCCCCAGCCCCGAATGCCTTTGACAGGGGTCCGAACGCGAAACACCTTCTACTTCTTGGTTTAAGCATCACTTTTTGGTGGCCAAATGAAAGGCGAGCTCTTTTTCACCCAGAAGTGTAGGAGTTTGTTTGGTCTCTTAGCCGGTTGTCTTACCTTTTCAACTTTAGCCTTTTTGGTTTTCCTTCATGTTCTTGCACCAGCCAAAAGCCTCCCTTTTTTTCTGCAGATCCACTCGCGTGGCCGAGTCTTTCGGGCCGTTTTTCCGTGCAGGTCTGTCCAAAGACAAGCTAGTCCAAATGGCCGAAATCCGATGTTTTGCAAATTCAACATGAGTACAAAGCACAAGACAGCTTCATTCTATCAGCGCAGATTTTCCATTGGACAGGGTACAAGCTGACCTTGTGGTAGAACAGCTGGCTCCTATGACTCGTGGAGTGAGTCTCGTGAGTCTCCTGCGAGGCCTGCTACGCCATCGGGCACCAAGCGGTGAAGTTGGCCACCAGCAGGTCCTTCATCCCCCGGGAGGCCGAGCGCTTCGAGTCCGCGAGGGGGACGGAGCTACGAGTTGGGCTTTTCGGGGATCGGTTTTTCAGGAGAGGGGTTGCACTGGTTGGATCTCTTGGATCTTTTTTCAGAATTGGATCCCCGAGTTGGTGGAGTCTCTTGAGGTGCCTGGACACCCTCTTGGTGTCGCTTGTTCGTATCATGTCCTGGAGGTGTCCCTGATCGGAACACCCAATATGTTTCATGGCCCTGGCGCAGCTGGGTACCATTGTCACCAGTGAACGTGATCAAAGGGGGCCAAAATCCAGCTGCTTGAACGCTCAAGCTGCTTGCCGAATGTGCCGTATAGCGGTTGGCCGCTGCCAAGGAATGGCGTGAGCGCCTCAGGGCGTTTGTTTCGCGCTTCCCCTTTTCTTCGACGTGCCAACCTGATCATGAAGGTCTCCCGATTTTCATGTGGACCACTCGAATGCATCCCGCTTGTTTGCTTCCGTCACTGGCCCAAAGAAGCTGACCTGTGCGACTCAAGGGTTTTCAGGTTTGGCCTATTCGCGGCTGCAGAAGGTCACCGGTGTGTTTCCCCACCTATAGTTGCAAGGTCAATTGTTGGATCCCCCGGTCTCCCTTTTTTCTTTGGTGGATTCCGCACTTTGCCTCCGGTCACTGATCATTCCCCGAGGGTTCTCTTCGCGCGCGCGGCATTTGCCTCGCAGATCATCCCAGTGGGCAAGGAGCTCCCGGCACACCCCGGGGACTCGCTGGCCCGGGCTCCCAAGGGGCGAGAGTTTCTTGGAGGCCGTGGATTCGTTTTTCATATTTTTAGATTCTCCTTTGGGTTGCCCGCAAGGACGAACCTGGAAAGGAGAGCAAATCCATCCACATTGACAAATCCACATGTCTTTCACCCTTCGACCAATCGAAACCGTGGATTTCGGACGCCCACAAGGCCCACCGTGACTTAGACGTGTTTTCAATGGCCCTGGGCCACTGGTGCCGGGCCTGTTTCCTAACGCCAACCAAATTGTTCTAGAAGGGGGCAAAGAACTATTCAACTAGCCCTCTGCATAGAAAATTGCCCGAGGGCGCGTGCAGGGATAGCTTTGGGGCTGGAAAGGGTGGGGGGGGGGAGGGGGTCCTGACTGCGTTTGAGGCCACGCTTTGGGACTCCACCGGCACGGCTCGGGGCCTTGGTCTGAACTCAGTGATTGGGATGACGTTTCGAGAGGTCGTCACCCAAGAATCTGGCGGTCCAGTTTTTGTGTTTGGGAAGGCAGACTCAGTGGAATTGCCAGAACCCTGAAACCTCTGCTGAAACTTATTCTTTGCAGCGGGTTAACGTTTGGTAACGTCTCATTGTTTGACCATTTGCTAAGAAGACAGTAGTACAAGCAACGAAATGCTGGGCTTAGGATTGAACGTCGACCTAGTTTTTGATCTCTTTTGGGGGGGGCAGCGTATCCAATCCACCAAGTTCTGTTGAGCTCATTGCCTGTCTCCGGAAAATGAGAAAGGAATCCCAAAGACGCACATGGGTTTGTCCCCAATTGGATATGGAACCTTTTTGGGGGCGGACATCTTGTGGTTTTCCTTTCGCCAACTCAAGCTTGTTACTCTCACAACCAGACACACGCACACCAACACTTGGTCAACCTCATCTCCTTTTGAGAAATCACTTTCTTTGGTTTTTGCGCATGGAGACACACGCCTTGGTTTGGCGGGGGTTCTCCGATCGCCTCTAGACAGCAACCAAGGGTTCGCTCCCAGACAGAGGGTGACCTGCCTTCAAAAGATGATCACACCACAAGGGTGGAACGACATGTTTTGGGTCTTCTCATGATCAAACCACAAGGTGGAAAGAAATGTCTTAGGTCCTCTGATGATCAACCCAGAAGGGTGGAACAACTGTCTTAGGTCCCTTGTTTTCCACTTCCAGGGATGAAATGGTCGAATGGGCGCAACCCTGACTTTCAGTCTGCCTTCACTTGAGGAAACATCCGTCTCTTAATCCGCCGCCAAGTTGACTTTAAAAAAACCAACATGGCGAGCTCACCGATCTGAGGGTAAAACGAGCTCACCATGTAGGTCCTTTACTTTCTTTGTTGCAGGTTTTGGATTTCTGGTAGACTTTGCGGAACAATGCCTTTTGTTTATATAGCCCCCGACCTGGTTCTCAGCTCCGGAGATGACATTGCCTGAAGGTGAAGCACCACCACGACTGGCTGATGACGTCCTCTGAAGAGAGCCTGCCATGCCCGGCGCAGAGATCTTTAGGGTGCAATCAAAGTCTTTTGATATCCATTGTTTTTGGAGTAAGTTTCTTTAAATCAACCTTATGCTTCAATCAAACTTAGATAATGCACGAAGACATCGGTGGGTCTCCCATTTTTGTGTTTCGTTTTCGCCATGTTGCACTCCCTGGGGCAGGATTCCAAGCGTCTTCCCAATTGGTCAACTGTCCTTTTGGACCCCCAATACCTGACAAAGATGAGGAACCAATGGGAGTGAAACCGGACAGGTCTGGTGTCCAGCTGATTTCTGCTGCGTACCCTGTCCGGTGAGCAGAGAAGGCTGAATCCAGTTTGGCATGCTGAGCTGTTTGCGTTTTCCCGGATGTTCACAGCAAGGCGGCGCCTGACACAGACATCGTTTGTAGTTGTTGCCCACAGCTACCTGGGGGACCCTTTGCAGGTTGGTTTTACAGGGAAGTCAAAATGAATGCCATCCATTTCAAAGTAGGGAAGGAGAACACCAAAGATGGCCTTCAGTGTTGTTAGCCCGGCGTTTCAATCCGGTCTGCCGCTGGGCTGGCCGTGCTCTTCTTTTTTTAAAGACGGACGCGTCTTTTAGCGGGCCTCCTGTGAGAATGTCCACATGCGTTCGTTTCACACAGATTTCGCACCAATATATCGCGAAGCCCTGGGCTTGCGTTCCGGTTTTAAGGTCGGGAGATGTGTTGCTCGCCCGCGATCTTTTTTTTGACTTTTGGGCTTCCAAGCTTGGAATCCGATTGAGACAACACGCTTGGGGGTCAAAAGCTGTGGGGTCATGGCCAAGGGAATGCTTTCACTTTATGTTATGGGAAGTGCCATGAGGTTTTTCGCCTCATTTTTCTGGCCCCATCTCTTGGTGAAAATTCAGATCCACAGCCACAAGGTTTTGTGGTTTGGGCTCCATGACAAGCATAGGGTGTACTTTATTGTGTCGGTTTGGTTCAACTCATTTGCCAGTACCATCTAGTTTTCCAAACTAATACCTACGATGACAAGTCGCTCCCCCTTGAACCCCCCGCCATTTGTAAGCGAATCCACAGATCGAAGCCACAGTGGGCACTTAAGATCCTTAACGCAACCGGCGTATATGCACTTGTCCAAAGCCAACCAATTTTAACCTTTTGGTTTCCCTGCCATAGTTAGGTTCCAAACGGCGATCACCTTTTATTCCCAGGTCCGCTGGGCAAGTGAGTATAGGGGGTTGATCAACATTGCTGGCTCCCAAATGACCATGGGTAACTTTTTCCATTCAGTGGTTGACATATCATTTTTTCAGTGGTTTCCCCCAATGGTCATCCTATGCAAAGGACCTTTTGATCACCCAGATGCACTGGCTGTTGGCACCGTAAGATGTTTTGAGGTGCTTAATGCCCAGGTCTGGTCCTCAATGGCTTGCCGGCCGGGCACCGCCACGTCTTCCTGACGGCCGAGGCGTGATCCGCCTCCGCTTCAATTGGTCAAAGAATCGTGGTTGCAACATGCTTCAACGGCCTGCTTTGGGTTATGGATATGGACCCTTGAATTGGGTAAGTTGGACAACCAGAGCAAAGCCGCGGCTTTTCTTCACTGAAATCCTTTCCGTGGTTGTAATGGGCCTTGCAGTGGGGTGATGAAGGGGGAAGTCTATGGAAGTCTTGCCAATCAGGGCCAAAGGGCCACATGCGGCTGTGCTGATTCACCTGCAAGGAATGCATGGCTTTTTTGTTTGGGGGGGGGGTTGGGGATGCTTCGAACTTGAGCAGGTAGGGGATTCTGTGTTCAAGGAAGACACGGGCGTCCAACATACCAAATTTGAGGAGACGCCCGCATGAGCGCGTGCCAAAATGAGCAGACCTTTCTCCAATGGCCATACTTTCCTATTGGCTTCCTGTCAAACACACTATTACCTCATTTGTGGTTAGGATCCCAATGGATTGGATGCTTTCTTGTTTGTCCCATTTTGCCCCCTTTCAAAGGCAATGTATGAGCACCGGTCCAGAATGGGAACCCTTTCTTTTGAGCCCCCCCTCTCTCTATTCGCGTCACCGTGGACTTTCTTGACCTCATTTTTTTGGGTTTTGGCAGAGTTGATATTCATCATGCCAGGACTAGGTCACACAACAACAAACCTGTGATTTTGTTCGCGGCATCCGTGAATTGATGTTCTCCTCCGCCCTTTCTAGTTTGACACCATGCAATGTTTTCTTTATGTGTTGTTCCGTCATTTTGTTGTTTAAACACATGTAGCAATCCAAACAGACAACCTAATGAAGTTGGACACGTCTAAGACTTAGACATGGAACGTATATGGAAATGGAGACCCTGAAGAAGTCGCACAACAAGCAATGATATTTATAACACTTGGAATCTGAAGGTAGTGATACTGATCAATTGTCAAGACAAATCATAATAAACATCTCGCGGATTCATGTAGCAATTCGACAAAGATAAGGATTTGAATGAGACAGCCCTCTTGCACTCATTTCCTGAATCTCCTCAGAGGTCCAATGTTTCCATCTTTCGTTGATGGTTTCAAAAGCCTGTTGGGCTATCTTCACCTGAGTTTCCTTTTGATGGCGCGATACATGCAGGTTGGACATGAAAGGATCCCTGAACGTGGCGGTTTATCATTGGAGCCACCAGTAAATCGATGAAGTTTTGAGGGTCGAGTCCGGTGGCTTCATTTGCTGCCTGACAATTGCGAGGGTTTTCTCACGCGCGTCTCCACGTCAGGTGCTGGTCACCATGCGCCAAGCTCTGGTCTGGGGCCTGGGTTCGTTTGGCTGAGATTGGCAGACATGGGCCAATTACATCGAGCTGGCCATCTCCATGATGAAGGTCCCTTACCAGGGTTTCCACAGTTTCCGGGTAATTAGAGAAGCTTGACCAGAGACTTTTGCAGGTCGGAGCTCAGTGCTTGTTTTGGCTTGCTTGATGTGTGATTTTCTCCGGAAGGGACGCGTTTTCACCCATCAAAAGACCGGTTCTTGGCTTCATCCAGACCCAAGCCACAGACCTCCCCCCGCTCCCCCTCCCCCCCTCCCCCCTCCCCCCCCTCCCCCCTCCCCCCTCCCCCTCCCCCCCTCCCCCCCCCTCCCCCCACTCCCCCCTCCCCCATTTGGTCAGACGAACCAGCGGCCTCTTTGGCTTTTGCCGCCGCGGCTTCGGCTTTCGGCTGAACGGCTGAGGAGTCCCCCACCGTGTCCACAGAGGATCACCTGCGGTTCCAGGGCCTGGACGCCACGGCGGGGTCCGTATGGATTCCGCTGTGCCGACGGCGGATGGCTCAAAGAAGAGCCGATTGCGTCCTTTGGGCCGTTCATGGCCAGGTTTGTTTTGTGTCTTCATCTTTTGTTGGTTCTTTCTTCGTTTTGTTTTCCTGATCTTTCAGGCATCACAATGAGAGAGCCCTTGCATGGTTCCAAGGAAAGTGCCATGACTTTTCAGATCCCCAACTCCTCTCTCCAGCGAATTTGCAGTGCAATCAGTCAAGCCACAGTGATTCCGAAAGCAAAGATCCAAACAACTCCCCGCATAGAAGCCCCAGTCAAGCCTCAGTTGATCCAGTGAATCCCCCCAGTACATGTCATATTCTTGGACGGCACCTGATTACCAGTGGCCATAGAACTCCCCCTAGTACAGGTTTAGTGGAGATGCGTCCTTTCAGATATCTTCCAGACTACGTGTTAAGCCAGGCTTCATACCCTGGTGGTGTGCTAGCCATTTTAGAGGAGCTGCAGAGTGCACATCTTCCATTTGCGGTTCTAAACCCACGATGCATACACCCTGGTTGATTTTTCTACGGAGAACCCACGATTCATGACTTAAGTTTCATAAACCGCTGGTTGAGTTTTCTAGGGGGTCCTGCCCATGTTAGGAATCCAAACCTCACACGAGCGACTGGCTTTTGTGTTTTTGTTTTGGGGAGGACGAGAAGATTGGCCCAGCCAATTTCCCCCAGCTAATTGTCCCATCAGGCCCCGAAAGTCAAGACGTCACAACCAGTTTCCTCCCAGCACCAATGTGTTTAGGCCCAACCATGTTCCACCCTGTCTTCAAGCCAACGTTGAAAGGGAAGCCCTTGCAAGCAGGGTTGTGGGATCAATGGGGTTTATCCCTGTGATACAAGGGAAGCTCCCCCTAAAAACGGGGGGGGGGGGGGTAGTCTACGGGAAGCCCTACTCCTGCATCACAGGAGCGGATTCCATTTCCCGCCGCCCTGCTTGGACGCTCATCAAACTGTTCACAGTGGTGCATTTTTCTTGGATGCTAGGACTTCAACCACTGTTTGCCAACTAATGGGTTCGCCGTATTAAAGCACCAAGAGATAAGAACTTTTAGCAGAGCAGATTTTGCAACCGAGTTCAGGCGTCAGCCCGACTCTCCTCCCGGCAGGCGGGGGCCCAGATGATGGAGGTGCTGGGCAGCGAGCTGGACCACCGCCTGCCCTCGGACTGGCCCCTCGACGGGGCGACGGCGACTGCCGACCCGGGGAAGCCGTGGCTCGTTGGGGAGCTTTTTCATGGCAAGACATCCACCGCTTGTTGAAAAACATCGGGTCGGGTGATGTTTTCGGTCTGGACAATATGAGGGTTTCTACGTTTCAGGAATGAGTTTTTTTGGTTAGCTGAGAGGGAAGCCTCTCCATTTCGGGGGTTGAGCAACCCCATTTCCTCTTCTGAGGCTCCCTGCTGGTTTCCACTCCGCATACCCTTTTTTGGATCCCCTCTCTTTCGTTAAATGTCGCCGAAGCGGGTTCGGAGAAAAGGGCCGTCTACTTTCGGCAACCTCGCATAACGGGGCACGCAATTTGTTACTTTTCAACTTCGGCACTTTGAGGCCCCCCCCGACTTCTTCTTTTCTTCCCCAGGCCCCCCTAGCCGCTGAAGCTAAGGACCCAGCAGCACGGCACCGTGGCCTCCCTGGCGGTGGTGCTCAGCTCCTCGGTTCCAGGCAAAGTTTTGGTAATGTCCACCCCATATCAACCCACAGAAGGGGGGTCGGAGGGTGGGGGGTGGGGGGTCCGGGGGTCCGGGGGCCGGGGGGCGGGGGGGTGGGGGTGGGGGTGGGGGTGGGTGGGGTGTGGGGTGTGAGGTGTGGGGTGTGTGGGGTGGGTGGGGGGGTGGAGGGTGGGGGTGAGGGCCCCTCCAAAATATTCTGCTGATTCCCCACCAAGGGCCATAAACACCCTCCTATTAAACTGGGGTTGATTGATATGGGGTCAAGATTAGGCTTTTATGTTTGGTTTTCTACCTGGAAGAATAGGCCTCGAAACCCTTTCTGATCTTGCCCAAAGTTCATGCGTTTTGGGTGCTCTGGGTTGTTCCTGAGGTTGGGATGACCGATTGGTGGCTTTTCAGCAACGGAAAGCTGCTTTAAAGGTTAGGTTTCTTGGAGAAGCGTTTTCCCTTGCGCACCCAGGTTTGCACCGCATAGATCTTTTTTTCGGACCTTTCCTTGACATTTGCCGCGCACGCAGTCTAAACCTACCCCAAACCCACCCCAAACCCACCCTAAACCTACCCTAAACCCACCCTAAGCCCACCC
>CAUJNA010000216.1:150000-172500 GCA_963377175.1 Effrenium voratum | reverse complement strand
TCCTGGTGGATGGGCTTTGAGTTGGCCCCGAACCCTGAGTTGGCGGCAACTTCCTTCTGGAAGTTTCCCGTATTTTGACTTCAGAACGTGTTCGGTTGAGTGGTTGGGTTATGCCTTGTTTGAGATGTTGCACTTTGGGCCTGGCGTGTTTTCCTTGGGCACCAAGTGCCTGCCATGGACCCGAAATGTTGGAGAGCCTTTCGGAGCCCAGTTTTGACACATTCCTGTGTGGTTTGTGATTTGCCATGTCACCATATCCATATGGACTTGAGTAGATTAGAGCGTCTCATGACGAGAAGTTTTGGAGAGTCCCTCATGGCCTTCGAGACGATAGACTGGACATTTTGACAGAAGCTCACCTGAGGGAGTCCATTTCACATATGGCACCTAAGACACCAAACCGCAAAATGACCGCATTAATGCTCCCCAGCCCGAACCCCAGCTAGAAAACAGTAAGACCGCAAGACCACAGCTTTTTGGAAAACCTGGGCTGCAACTAGCCATTCTATGGCCACTATGTAATGGGCCCATACGGCACACTGAACTTATCTTTTCCTTGGGGCCTTTTGGTTTCAGGGCCTTTCGGTCCGAACTCCGAGGTCGCCCATGGCCACATCAGCTCCGCCGCTGTCGGGACCTCAAGTCTATGGTTTGGCAGTTCGCCACTTGGGCAGCTCACCTTACATCAAGATTGCCCGACTGGAGGGACCCCTTGGAGGTGGCCGGCAAGGGTTGGCTTGGAAGGTTCTGGCCGGATCCAAGGATCAGCTTTGGAAAAGGCCAAGTCATTTGTTGAGTTTCCTTTTTGGTGATGTCAGGGTCCAAGATTTTCCTTCTTGGAAGGATCAAACAACAAGCTTTTGAATGGATCCTCTGATTGAGTGTTTTTGCATGAGCCTGGTTTGGTCCCGAATTTCTCCTCCAAACGGCATTTTGGTGTCCTCTCAAGGTTTCCTTTCAAAAAACATGCCCCCAGATTGGTCCAACTGCCTTTGACACATTCCCACATGAGGTTCCGTCAACATTTCCAGTCTGTGGTCCATTTGGGAGGGACATGGGGGGACTCACTCTGTTTCAAGAAACCAGCGGGTTCACCAGTATAGATTTCTGTATCCTCTTTGGGGAATCGACCCTGGCCCATGTAGGGGATTCGTTGATGCGGTTGCTCTGAAGCTCAAAAAATGAGCAACAGGATGGCTCTAGGAACCCCACTGGCGCCACTCAAATCGGTTTGTGTCAAAATATCGGTATGTCTTTTGGCGTTACCCTTTTTGGGGGTTGTTTAAGGGGAAACCAGCAGGGTCGCGGTGGGGGCCCTGGAGTGGACGTTCAATCATTTCAGCGCAGGCCTGATTTTCCTGGGGAGGCAGGTGTCATCTCCTCCCCTCCCTCTCCCCGGGGCCGTGGCTGGAGCAGGCGGACACAACCAAATGCAGCTGAAGTTTGATTGATAATTCCATGCGTGCAGCGGATGGTAGAAGCCGTTTTTGTTTCTTCTTCAACCGCCGCACACACACACAACGGTCCAAAGCCCTCTTTGGCTCGCTGGGGTTTTGTTTGGGACTCCTTGAACGAGTTCTAAGCCGGGGATACAACTTGGTTTTCCAAAAACGGCATGGCTAAGAGACTCACTTTGACAGGATTCCAAAGACGATCCATATGGCTCGGCTTTTTTCAAAGAAAACACCACACGCGGCTTCAGAGCTCTTGTTGTGGCCAATTTTAGCACCCCAGTCAGAAAAACATCCACTGGCTCGTTGGGACCCTTGCTAGCTTGCTTCGCCGGAGGCCGGAGGGGGGGACCTTGTCCCACTTCACCCGCGCGGCCACCATGCGAGTCCTGCAGCAGGTGCCAAAGGGAAGCATGGGGCTTCTGGGATCCTTGGGACGCCTGAATTGCATCTAAATCAGCTGGTGAGCAGTTTGTTGACTGGCCCAACTCCTATAAGGGCCCCTGTTTTGGGATCCGTTTCGGTTTCATGGCCCGCCTAGGCCAGCCACAAAAGGTCCCTTACCGCCCAAATCGACTCGCACATCCACCTTCAAGGAGGGCTGGTGTGAGCAGCAGTTCACCGTGGGAGGCGGTTTCTTGGGTTGGGGCGGGGGAAATGCGTGTTGGCCATGGCTCACTGTCCTTTTCGCGCCAGAGGAAGCCAGGTTCATGCGCGAGAAGCCCACATGTGGTTCTGCCATTGTCTCTTTTTGATTTCTGGAGACTACGCTATGGTCTCGTGAAATGGTGTCACCCTTCGCTTCAATAAACACGGAATGGGCTCATGCTGATTTCTGGGTGAACCCGCCCCGCACCGGGTCGGGCTTTCTTGCGAAAAGTGGGTTGTCGACTCTTCAAAGGCCACTTTCCCTTCTCAGGTCTCTTTTAAAGGGAGCTTTGATTCTTTCTGGGGGCGGAATCAGAAAAATCAGAAAGTCCCACGCGGCCAGGTGGGGTACTTCATGAGGAATCAGGCGAGATCTCCGCACAGGGGAGGTCCGACGGCCCCTTCCCCAAACCATTGGTTCCAAGGGCAACAGAAGCGTCTTCTGCATGGCGAGTGTCTTGTGTGAGTGGACAGACAGACTCTATTACCCAAGCATTGGTCCTTGCCTCTGGCTGAAGGTTTCGCACAGATTTGGCCAAGTTCCAGCTTTGGTTTTCTGATGGTTTATGCAAAGGCAACGGAATGAATATGCAAATGTTGTTCCGTTTGCTACAGTGAATCGGTGCAACAAGCCTTTGCGTTGGTTCGGGAGTTTGATTTATTGAGCCCCATCCTTGTGGAACGAACAGCAACTTGCATTTCGGGCACTTGGACGTGTATGCATCCGACTTCGCCCATTCCGCCAGCGTTTTCCCCCTGTTTTGGCAGAAGACCAGACTGGTCAGCCTTTCCCGTTGCAGAATTCTGCAAGATTATGGGCCAGGGGACCCCAAATCAGTTTAGGCCCAAAAACCAGAGATTAAATGGAGGTCTCAGGTCAACAGACTGGTTTGGGCTTGGTCACCAGGCCGCCTGTGCTGGCACAACATGATTCGGTGATTGCTTGCTTGAGAATGTCAACCGATCTGGATTCCTTGCCTCAGCTAGTTGCCGCCCTCCTTCCCAACTGCCTGGTGACCTATGGCTCCATTTTGGGGTGGATGAACATCCATTTGCCACCTATTCTGATGTTGACAGGGGTACAGGGTTTTGACCCAGAGCCATTTGTTTATTTGGGTGCAAGACCCCATGTGGTCCATGGACGGGGCTCCAGGACGAAGCCATGCAGAGCGTGCTAGCCAAAGGCCCGGCGCGGGTCGGGGAGGGGGGGATCCTTGGGTGTGCGACCAGTCCGAAGGGGGAAGCCATGCACTACAGGGCCTGTTGCACCATGTGCGGCAAAGGCGCAGGGTTGTGGGAAATTTGGGTTCAGGGCTGTCAGTGCTGCCAAGGGCATCCCCATAAAAAGATTCAGAAGTCATGGAGATGGGAAACCACTTCGGTACCGTAGGAAGCGGCCATTTCCCAGGTCGGAGCTGGGCTTTGACTTGTCCAGTGCGTCATGCGTTGCCTTGCCGAACAAAATGGCCTGTAACACCCCTTTGTTTCGTACGTGAAAGAAGCTGGGTCAGATGAGGCATTCGTTTTGGCGGGCTGAACCCGGATCTTTCGGTTGCCAATCAGTGGGATCGCCCCGGGATCGCCCCTTTTGTGGACGGCTAGGACCATAAAGCTCCCCCCCACTTTCATTATGTTAACCAAGGTGTTGTCAAGGCCCGTTGCTTGTCAGGCCTTCCAGAAAGAGTGGTCTCAGTCACTGTTTACTTGGCCCCAGGATCCCCTTTGTTTATTAGCCTAAGACAAGCTTTGGGATACATGTTTCTCCAAAAGACAAAGTCCTTTGATTTTACCTTCCCTGGGCTAATCAAAGTTGGAACCCTGGTACATAAGCCCTTGTGCGGTCGTTTCATTTTACCAGCCTCCAGCAAGGAGCCGAGACTCGCCATATCCAAAAGGGCCCTGTAAATCGGCATCCCCAAACGGAAGCTGGAAAGAAGTGCACCAAACTCCGGGGTGGGCCCAGCGTGGGGGAAGTGAGCCCTTGAGCCCTTGAGCCCTCGGGCATTGGACCGAGCTCGAGGATCCACGGGCGGCTCGCCAAAAGCGGCCAGTGGTGGGAAGCCCAGGAAACCCGAGTGATGGAATCGGGGGGCCAGAGTCCAACTGTTGAAACGGGCGAGCGATTCCAACTGTCAAGGGAGCGGATCGGGCGATTGGTGATTGAAAGATGCCCAGAGCCCAAGAGAGCATACTGTGGATCAGGGGAGTCGTCATTCCAGGGTTTCTTAGGTGCAGATTTTCGTCCATCCGCAGTATGAGTGTCTCCTAAAATAGACGTCCCTAGAGAGCTGCTTCGGGGAGAGGCTTCGGGCCAGCTGTGATGTACCTCAATGGTTCGGTCCCACAAGTTTCCCGAGTTTGCGGGCCGTGTTCTGCCCTTCTCCGCGCTGGCTCTGGGATTTGGTCGAGCTTGACAACCATATGATCTGCCCTTAATATGACTGCGCCGCGCGCGAGCTCCAAGTTACATTAAGCTTGTTGGATGAGTTCTTCACTTGTTCAGTGAATCATGACCAAGAGTCACTGTGAGATGGCTAGTAATAGACACTGACCGTCTCTCATTCCTTTCCCAACCTCAACCACGCACCGGAGGTATAGATGAGAGCGTGGAATGGGAAAGGAATGTCATGCCTCTTCCACTTCCCGGCATCATTGTTCCTGAAGAAAGGATTATGAGAATGAAAGTGTTTGAGTAATTCCGGAAAGAGAGGCAAGTCCTATCTCTCGTGAACGTGCACTCTCCAAGATTAGGATTGCAAATGAAAAGGAGATAGGGAGGGGAGGACGGGAAAGAGAATGACAACTCCCGTCCACACTTGTTCTCTTTGTATCTTGTCTTTATCCCATGTCCTTCCTCTTCTCTATTCCTCCGATAGCACTTAGAATTGGAGGAAGGACATGCCTCACCTACAGACAAGAACCAAGTGATGGCGCCCATCAGCCCCATGCCAGCATCCGACTTCCTGGCCCCAACAAGTTGAGGCCTTTGCTGGCTCATCACATAGCATTTTCCGGCATATGATGAGTCAGGTAGGGTGGCTAGTTTTTGTTTTTGCCATACTTGGCTAGAAGTGTGCATGCTCAAGTTTTAGGGCTTAGGGTCCAGAGTTTTAGGTTCAGTTTTTGTTTTAGGGATTGCGGTTGCTTTTAGGTCTCAGGTTCCGAGTTTGGGGTTTAGGGGGTGGCTTAGGGTTTGGGCTGCTGGGCTGCTGGAGAGTTGGCTGAGGGCCGGGGCGTTGGCAGGTGGGGCTGGCCAAAGAAGATATGAATCCTGTTCATGGCCTTTTCTTACGGTCAGCCCTCAGGGTTGCCTGCGCCCTAACGCCCTGCCCAAAGACCTAAGCCGCCTGAAGCACGTGATCGAAGTAGCCAGGATTAGGCTCAGGCTCATACAGACAAGCGTGGAAAGGCGGAGGCTCAATGCGCCGTTCGGACAAGCTAGCCGATACTTCTTGAGAGCTTCTAAGACATGCACTAGCTAGCCTGCAGAGGGGCACGTGACCCTAAACTTAAGCCCTAAGCCTGGACCCTAAACCTAAACCCTAAACTTGAGATCTAAACCTAAGCCCTAAACCCAAACCCTAAACCTAAAACCGAAACCCTAAACCTACACCCTAAATCTAAACACTAAAGCTTCACCCTAAAGCCTAAACCCTGAACCAGAACCCTGGGCAGGACAAGGGTGGATTAGGGGGTGACGGCAACCCTCGGAGACTGTAGGTTTTCTTAGCGTTTGCAAGTTGCAAGGGAGGTTATCCAAAGTTGTTTGTTTCTGGCAACAACACTACTATGGAAGATCCCCCGACGCTTGCTCCGAGGAATGCGAGCAAACCGCTTTGTATCTGCCTGGCACCTAGCCTCTGGCTTTTTGCCAGCTGCCAGGAGTTGTAGCTTGTTGGAGTTGCCTGCCTGCCTCCTTAGGTTGCCGGCCCTCTGGCTCTTGATCAAGGTGTTTCCTACGATGTCCTTTTGGTTTTCTCCTGGCAATACGCCATGTGACATGCGCTTTCTGAAGTATTTTAAGAACTGAGCCAAAATGTACGGATTCATGTCCACCAACCACTTGTGAGGTATTTCCCTGTTTAAGTTCACAGCCATTCAACTGAGTCGGTCGGCGCTTTTGCTCGCCTTTGGCCTTTGGGCAAAAAAAGCCGACGGGCTTTACAGCTCGCAGGACCTAGGTTTGTCTCCATGCGATCAACATCGTGAAACTTGTTGTTTTCCGAGTTACACATTCTCTTCATGAGCTCATTCTTCCAGTTTTAATCTGAAAAAACGGGTTTGCCTTTTCCTGCCACTGGCGTTGTGATAGTATGAAGCCTGCCATGCACTGGGGCCCAGTATTTCCAGTTGATCCCTTGTTTCCTTTGGTACATGGGGCCAAACAACACAACAGGGGTCAAGAGAAACTGGGCCCCAATGCAATATGACTTGGCAGTATGGGAAAGCGGCTATGCGACCACTGTACCCGCTGACGCTCCGCCAAACCCTGGCATCTAGTGAACATATGGGCTACCCGAAAAGGTACCCTGGATGTTCAATGGACAAGCACAGTTTTGCCGTGACGTCTCTTTTCACAAATCGATTCAGGTGACGGACAAGCTCTTCGAAATGGCGGACCGTGCTCTGCACGACCACTGCTCCTTTGTGCCGGGGCCCTGCCCGCTTGGGGATGGATTGCAGAGGCTCGGTGCCAGAACCTCAGCTGCGTCATGCAGCTGGCCGTTGTCGATGACCTCATGTTCTTGGGTGTGGTGCTGATCCTGCGGATGGCGCCTCTGGCGGACCAGTCATCTGTTTCGTCGTCTGCATGTCGCGCTGGACGCTGTACAGGTGAGCCACAATCAAAACTCGGGTAGATGAAGGTTAGTAAGGGACACTCCCAACCATAAATAGCTGCGGCCGCCTTCTTATTTCTTTACATGGTTCTGGGTAGACCATTTTAATGCCGGGTTTTGATTATGACTCAGGTGTGGATACAAGGCTTCGGCTGTGGCCAGTTTGCACGGGGCCCGCCTCGCACGTGTAACTTGCTCGCCTGCCCGGCCTTCGCGGCGAGCTGCTTCTGCTCGGCGCTGCTTCTGTCTGCCGGACACCACCCATATGTTCTGACCGGATGGCCGGTGAGTATATGCCCCCTGGAAAACGCATGGGGAAAAATCAGGGCTCCAAATCAGCTCGTAAAGGTGCCCAGATGTATCCTTCAACAGATTCTGAACACGGAGAACCACACCAATGTTCCGATGAAAAACGGAAAACCACGCAAAGCATGTTGTGAAACCACAAGGAGTGACGCCCCCATCAACCAACAACATGGTTTTGAAAGGAGCCCTCCTTCTTGTTTGGACCCTTCATCGGGCGAAGGTATGTCTCCGCGACTCGAGCCCGTCCCACTCAGCCTTGGGGGCTTCCAGTTCCGTCTTGCACCTTTTGAATGGGTCTGAATTTTCATCATGGACCCAACGGCGGACATCATTCACAAGGGGGGTTGTGTCCAACCATTTTCGAGGATGTGCCCCACTACAAACCATGCCCAAACAACATACTGTAACATACACACACATACGCGGCAGATTCCATTTGGACAGATTCAGGGCCCTCCGAAACCCTTGTTTTGCTCGGGGTGTGAATCTCTCGGACATGTTGGTTGGGCCGAAAGAAAACACGTTTGGGATGATCTTTCGGCATCCAGAGTGGCCTTAAAGGTCACTTTCCCAAAGAACGCCGATCATCCACTTCCAGAACTCTGGGATCTCCAACCTGACTTTATGCGCCAATTCGACCAATTTTGTTTGGCCGGAGCAGAGCATGCATTGAAAAAGAAGGTGCATTCCTGCATCTATTTGTTTGTGCATTCCAGATTTGGGAGGATGGTCGGAAGGGCAGGCTCGATCTCTTCGGCGCCCGCGGACCCGCTGAACTGCAGGCTGGCGGTGGTCTTGCTGCACATGGTGCTGCGGGGTGTGCACCTCCGCCCGGATGCCCAGAGCGCGAGTGGATCTCGCTGAGAAGCGTCAACCGCCCTCTTGCGGTTTTTCCGAAATCCTTGGGCTAGAAACATGTAATCTTCTTTCTAAAGTTAAGCTTGTGCTTGATGTGCGTTTGTTTCGTGTTTTGGCGGTGGAGGCTGCTTCTCTAGACGCCTTGGCAGATCGACTTCCGCATCAAAGTCCGCAGTTTCGATTCGCGCTCAAGCGGTGCGCTTCTCGGGTCATGTCTGGTTTGTAAGGTTGCTGAACATATTCATATGTGTTGTATTAATTCAAACTTTCAGATTACGTGTTTGTTTCTCGAATGGAACGATCGCGGAGATGACATAGCTCATCGAGATGTCACGCCATTGCTGAACAGTGACGCAGCTTTCAATTTGCACGAGTGCGGCACATGGAATCCGCAGTCTTGCCCTCTTTGCTTTGGGTTGGTAGTTTCAGTTTAGAGCCATCACACAAGATCACGTCACCTCCAGCTTGACACATGGACAGCTTTCTTTGGCAACGGGCGAGACTTTCGCCCCAAGCGCGCGTCTCTTGTGGAGTGCCCTTCATGTGGCAAACATAGTTCTGAATTCGCAACCCATTGCAAGAGAAGAACAAACCCGCCAAACGCACAGCCATACTCCCTTTTGACCCCCCATCCCCCTATTTAAATCCATGCCATGGCCGGTCTGAAGTTTAGGGTGGCCCCTTCCCTGGGCCCCTCAAGTGAAACTTGCCGGGGTTCTCAACATTTCTGTTGAGGTTGGTTTCCCTTTCAGGCCTTTAGAGGATCATGTTGAGGATGTGACTAGTGGACTGTGCTTCTGGCGGAGGCGTGCTTTACCACCGGGCGGCCGTCGCCATCCAGCAGCCGGGGGCTCGGATAGATTCAAATCTCGCACCGTAGTTCCCTTTGAGCTTGGCAGCTCAACACTTTATGTGTGAGCGCGCATGTGTGTATATGTGTGAGTGAGGTGAGGTGAGGTGAGGTGAGGTGAGGTGAGGTGAGGTGAAATAAGGTGAGTGAGTGAGTGAGTGAGTGAGTGAGTGAGTGAGCGAGCGAGCGAGTGAGCGAGCGAGTGAGTGAGTGAGGGAGGGAGGGAGGGAGGGAGTGAGTCAGTGAGTGAGTGAGTGAGTGAGTGAGTGAGTGAGTGAGGGAGTGAGTGCGTGCGTGCGTGCGTTCGCGCGTGCGTTCGTGCGTGCGTGCGTGCGTGCGTGAGTGCGTGCGTGCGTGCATGTGTGTGTGTGTGTGTGTTCTGCGGGTTCTGATTTCGAGAGTTGTCAGGGGCAATGTTGGCTGAGTCCGAACCCTTGGGAAGACCAAGCCTCCCGGAAATGGACAGGCCAACTGGTCAAAGAATGGCGAGCCTGGTGCTTCGTCATCCCGTCGACATTTGTGATGCGTGCTTTGCGCAGAAACCAACAGTTGCGTGCCGGTGTCAATCACATGGTTGTTGTTGGGAACCATTTTACATTGTTGCTTATTGTGGTTTAGTGGGCAATCTTCACTTAACTGCTAAAATTTAAGTTTTTGCTCCCCTTCCAACGTCAACCAAGATCAGAAGGAGCGCCCTTCCTTCCTTTTTTGGGTTGGCTCCGGCAAGTGGCGGATACGTATGACTCTATGACCCCCCTTGTTGGACCCACAGCCTTTCAAGGGGGATACCGGAAAAGGGCCGCCAAGCAACCCAAGCCCGGTTTATCCGGTTGACCTCCTTTGTGACCTGCCAGCAACATGATTAGACCCAAAGTAATTGCAATCCCACCCCCCTCCCTTTGCTGGCGCCGGGCATGGTGGTGGACGATGTGGTTGTAGGTTGCCACTTCTTGTGATATGAAGGTAATCCCCTTCAACACGAGGCAGTAGTTATGCCGGAGATTTGAACCACCCCGGATATACTTGAAAGCACCCACGCAGACGAGCTTTACCTATTCTCCCTTAGGCGATACCGCTACATCAAGTTGCGGGGCCAGAAGCAGAATGCCATCGCTCCGGCGGCCCGGGCCTTGGTGCTAGGGTTGTCCTTTTCGGGAAACCAAGCAGACAACCACCAGGTGGTTTGGTGTTCCTTTAAAGACAAATTAGAAGCCGAAGAAAGATACCCATACCAAGGACACACCCAGATGTAGTCGGACATACCCCCCTGAGCCAGTTGATGGAGCCTTCCCCAAGAGAAGAACACGTTCGCCTGGGCCATTCCAACTGGGCGCCGAGTTGCCTGTGCACTTTTCCCAACGAGTGACCGCGGTTTTGATCTTTCTGGACCCTCTGTTTCATCGGAGCGTACTACACTTGGGTGTGGGTCAACAATAGGTACCCAAAATGGAACTCTGGTAAATGGAAATATGAACTAAAACCTGCGGTCCCCTAGTGGTTGAATTTTGACCCATATCCATTTCTCCGTCTGAAACCTTGGGACAACTCAACTGGCGCCAACGCCATCTGGAGACTCGAAGCGTCGTTCACCTTCGGCGCAGATGCGGATCCAGCGGTTCTGGCGAGGCTTGCGCAGTGCCGGGGGCCCCGTTGGTGCGTGTGGTGCGGGCGGCCCCGCGCAATGTGCATGGGGAGAGGCCCTGTTGCCCCGAGCTTTTAGAGGGAATGCTCCCTTATCAAAGCGGAAGACGCTGGTCTGGTCAAAAACCAATCCAGTTTGAGGTAGTTCAGGCACCACTGGATCCAGGCACGACACTTGGGGTCGTTTTTTTCAGAGACACCCTGAATTTTCACTGGGATGTCTTCATCTCAGGTGCTAGCAAATCTAGGACACATCCCTGCAGGAAAGGTTTGGACCGATCCGAGACACGTCTGCTTGCCTCGGGGAGGGGCAAGCTTTCTTCAGGCCATTTCATGCGCCGGGTGCATGTCTCCTGCTTTGAGCTTAAGCTTGGAATGGCCTTCTGGAAGGGGATCAAACACCGTTGAACCAGGACGGGTGACACTCTGTGGGCATGCGGCATGGATCCGATGACTTGGGAAGGTCCAACAGGTGTCGGGTTTATCCCCAACAAACGCTGGGAAACAACCGGGCATTTAGATGAGGGTGTCTGGGACTCTTGACATCCTTGCACATCTTGAGGCTCACGAAATGTGGTCCATCGAAATGGCGCTTTCAGTGGGGGGAAGGGGGAAAGCTGAGTTAGGGTTTCGGGTGTCCGAAACCCGAGGCGCTTGGCATCATGCGCAAGGACAATGCCGCGTGGAAGATCCTCAGGAACTACAAGGAGAGGGGCGTCTGGCTAACAAGAGTATCAAGGAGGGCGCCAACAAGGTCCCCGAAAAGGACGTTTCTGGTAAAGACGCCCGGGTTTAGTGGGTTCTTTAATTCAATCTCCGCAGCGTAAGGTGGGCCAAAAAGACAGCAGGTTGACACAAACTGCTGAGAGCCCCACACCGGGCACAGAACCATTCCTCTCAGAATCACCCATTTGGAACTCAAGTGGCTCAAGCACGGAAGCAGGTCGAGGCAGCACTACGACTGGTCTCTCTTATATGGGTTCTTGCAACAAAAATATTTAGTTGAACCATGAGAAGGTTGGTCCAACTAGGGGAACTTCCCAAAGGGTTTTCAGGAGCTTTGCGCTTGGCCGAAAATCTCCAGTCGAGGCGTGGAAGTGGAACTTGCGGGCGGCGCACCTGCTGCGCTGTGTGCTGAAGATCCAGCGGGCGCGGCGGGCGGAACCGCATGCCTCGGGCGCTTTTGGGACTAGGGGCTGACGCGTCTTGGGCGGCTAGCCGCGTCCGGTTTTCGGATCTGGCTTCTGATTTTAGCTTCTCGATAACAGCCTCTTTTTGCAAAGAAGTGTACAAGGTGCACCTTTTTTGTTTGTTTTGAGAGAGCGAGAAAGGCGAGAGAGAGGGAGAGGGACAGGCGGAGAGAAAAAACAAGACCTAAGGGGACTTGCCATTGCAACCGTTTTTTTTGGTTGTTGTTTTTCCTCTTTTTGTTCCTTTTCTTTTTTTTTGAGTCCTTGCCAAGTTGGAGGAAGCCAGCGCCAGGTGTGGCACAGCTCCGTGCACCGGAAGTGGCTCAAGCGCCGGGAGCTCGTTGAGCGAGATCCACTTGTCGGGGGAAAAAAACACAGAGAAGGTCACCGGGGATATGGAGCTAAGGATTACCTCATGTTACCTCGAGTATATACCTGGTGACCCTGGGTATTTCAATAAGGGAGAAGATCTTAAAACAGGGTGTATTTCAAAATTAAGGAGCTAGGGTTACGCAGGTTCTAGTCTTGGGTTCCATTTTTTTCCAAGCTGTCGTTTTGGTACATTTTTTTTCTTCGAGCCACTGCCATAAAGCTCCTGTACTTGGGGGTTCAGTGAGAACAGGGAGGTTTAAGTTGCCAAATTCGAGTCCCACTTTCAGTCAAGCTTTCCAATCTCTGAAGTGCTGGCAGAGGTCAGGAGTCCCAGTTTGGTATCGCAAAAGGTCGTGTTCCACAACCATGAAATTGGGGCATCATTCTTTCCCCTTCCGCCATCAAACGTCCATTTCTAACTTTTGTTGACAGTTTCTGTTGAGCCGACACAACCAAACTCTGGCCGCCTCATTGCCTTGCAACCTTTCACCTAAGATATCCTCGTTTTTGTGGCTTTGAACATCACTTGCTTGGCCAATTCAAGGTGAGCTTCCTTTGGGTGGGGCGGATTTTACGGTGCCTTTCAAACTCCCCCAGCCACGGATGCCTGAAGAGTCAAGCTTTCCGGGATGGCGACCTTGCCGCCCCGCCGGTTTGAGTTGAAGCCATCCTCATTTGGCGCCTCGCACGGAGCCCCAGCCGAGGCTGTAATCATGCGGCTGCCTGCATCCAGCGACATGTGCGGGGCTTCAGCGTGCGGCTGATGCTGGCGGGGGCCCCCAGGGGGCTCGGCGAGCTCTGACGTCTGTTTCAGATGGTATGGATGGTTGGGAATCTAGTCCATCCAGCTTTAGAAGATCGCAGCTTACTTGGCTGAGCCTGGCAGCTGGTACGCGCTTGACGATTATTTTTGGCAAGCTCCTGGGTGATCAACCTGTTTGGTAGCATATTATAGAGCAGCTGATCCACTGATGGGAGTGGCCAAGGATGAACCAGACTTCACTAAGACGGTATTTGGTGTTCGGAAAGCGAGGGTCTTTCCCTTAACTTACACTGTTCAGGCATTCCCGGCTGGGTTTGCACTATATGCTGCCTGAAGATGCTGGCATGGCGGCTGAGCAGAAGTGGCGGACACAGAAGGGGCTTCCGAAGTCTCCGCATTTGAATGTCTTTGGCGGGTATGAGAGGGGCCACAGTGATACAGTGGGGTACAGAACGCAGCCGCCCCCACGTCCTATGGCCAAGAGCTGGAAGCAGGAGGGTTTGGACAGGCATGGGGAAATACGTCAAGGGGCCGACACATGTGGCTGTGGGTCAAAAATGCTTACCCAAAATGGAGCCCTGTTAAATGGAACCAAAGACTAAAACCTGTGATCCCCTGATGGTTATGTTTTGACCCATGCCCATGTTATTTTCCCACGAGGTTTGCGAAATGGGAGAGGCATCATTTTAAACAGACCTCCTATTTGGCACCCAGACCAGCCACTCAACGAGAGCCGATTGGACGGCAGGCTGCTCACCGTGAGCCAGGTTTCGGCACCAAACTTCCTGGCCATTCATTTTTGTGGAACTGTTTGGTTTGGGTTGCTAGCTGCAAGGAACAAGCTGTTGCTGGTTTGCCAACCGGAGACATCAAACGTAAGTGTGAAACACTGTCTTTTGGTTGAGTGCTGCAGAAAGTCGGCCGATGTTTTGCAAGGACAAGACCGGCAGGGAGCTGACGGCGCAGTGCCAGGAGCAAGTGGAGGCGAGAGGGTCTTGGGCAACTTGGGCGCTTGGCAAAGTTGGGAACCTCCTGTCCATGGTTGGGCAACATTGTTTAAGGAACCAGACCTTCGCCTGGTTTAAAGGGAAACCAAAGGAGGTTGTTCAAACAATCGCCGTTTGAGCCCTTTTCCTAGTCTTTCCTGGATTAGCCCCCCCACCCACCCTCCAGAAGAGTCCAAAAGGAATCTGGCCCCCCGTTTGGTTTTCACACTTGTTTTTGCGAGGATATCGCAAGCCCTTGAACAGGTAGAATGGGGTTGTGGAGTTCGTTTTACACCAAACTTGCTCATGGTCGTAGAGGAAAAAAACACAAAAACAAAAACACATTAGCAATGTTTTTTTTTTTGCCACGACCACAGAACAGAACCACGCTGCGCCCTGAGAATCTCTCATAAGCAACTCCTTGGTTCACTGAGTTGCCGGGGGACTTGCGTCTGGATTGGAACTTTGGCTTCGGCTTTGGCACGGCTCGGTTTGGTTGATCGGTCGCAGGCCTTGGTGGCGCGCCGGTCGCAGATGCCCGGGCCTCAGGCAGCAGATGGCCTTCTTTTCCGGAGCCGTGCATGCGAAACTGCAACCAAGGACTGGTCCAAAATCAAATCGTCCCTTTTGTCCCTTTGGTCCCATGACTTCAATCAGTTTTCGGGTGGGCGCTGTGGTCAGATCCAGGTTCTTGGCTTTGAGGTCCGGCTTCGGAGCACGACCCGAGAAGCAGAAGTTGGGTTTTTTCTCATTTCACTCGCTGCTTTGGAACACCTACCTGACCAATAGCTGGTTCATGGTTCGTTTTCTGTGATACCGAGGGAGGCACCGTTGAGGCGTTGTAAGTTAGCCACCATGGACTGGTGTGTGCTGCCAAGGCTGGTTTAGGGTTTGGGGTTGCTCGCACTGAGGCCGGAGACCAGGTGGTGGGCGATGACGGCGAATCAAGGCGCCAAGGCGGGCAAAGGGCTCCACCTTTCAGCAACCCAGAGAGGTGTTGCAGAATAATATGGATGAGGAAATGCGTGGCCAGTGTGGCAAAGCAGGGTTGAAATGTTGAATGACTTAAGCCCCGCGGTGGTTTATGCTTTCCAACAAGGAACTGGGTTTAAGTCCTTGTTGACTTGCCCATACGCAGAACCATGGCTCAAATCGTCAGGGACGTTTGGAGGACCAATGAATGCCTTGCAACGTGTTGGTGAAACACGCTTGTCCAACCTGACCCTTGAATGCCCACACATGCGAGCGCGGAGCGCAGGTGCCTGTTGCGTGCCTGCGTTTCGATGGGAAGTGGGCAAGTTGCAGAAAAGCAAGAGGGATGACAATACGTTCACGGAAGATCATGATCCTCTAAGAGGGTTTCGGTGGGTTCCACGATAGCGGGTGTTCAGATACAAAGGAGACAGTCAGCTGCAAGGCCATAATTGGCGCCTTATGGTGTGGCATCATCAGCCCTTTCAGATGTTTGCATTGTCAATGCTTGATTCCCCAAGCATCCTGCCTTTTCCATGGTGAAGCAAACAAAGCCCGATCTTCCCCATCTTTCAGTGGGCGCGCTCCCCGTATTTCAGGCCCGGGTGCAGATGGCGATGCACCGGCAGCGGAACCTGGACCGGATCCTGATGCAGGGCCCGGAACCCAATGGGCGGGTTTCTCAAGAGGTCTCCCCAAAACTCGTTGGCCTCCTTCGGGTTGCCCTTTGAATACCAGCCAAAGGGGGGTCCCCCATTTTGAGAGCCCCTTAAATCTTTAGCATGGGGATGTGGGGTACTTTGAAGCGAAACGCCATGGTCACGAATTGTTTCGCCCGATATGGTACCACTAGGTGCTACCAATTTTCCAAGTATGGGCATGGACAAGGGCCTTTCAAGAGGAGGTAGTTTTCTGACACCCTCCGTCCACTTCCCTGATTGGAAGCGAGCAGCAGCAACCTGAGATTTGATTCTTCCCAAAGGACCTTTGAAAAGCAATTCAAAAGCTGACTTCGTATCTTTGGCTTCAAACGGCATTTCCCAAAGGAAACCGCTTTTCCCCTGAAAAACGACGCCGGGATTTCCCACATATTTCTGGCGTCCACCAAAGGGTACCCAGCAAAAAAACATACCCATATGGAGGGTTCGTTTTTGAGGGCTTTTTGGGTTGCTTGGTCGTGAAACCAAATGGAAGCCACTAGTTTTGGAGAGGCCCATGCCGTTTTCTCCAATGTTGAGGCTTCCCAGGCTGGTACGCTCATCTGTGTGGATTGGCTTTGGGTTGGTGCAGGGCTCCGTAAAGATACATTTTGCAACCATTTAAACCCGGCTTTTCCCACCAAAATAAAGGGAAACCACCATGTGGGGGCCGTCCGCAATTGCATGTCTAAAACTTATGACCAGAGGCAACTTTTTGAACCGCGCGATTTGGGAAAACTCGAGCCGCGAAAGGCCGGCGATTGGACCGCGAAAGGGCAACATAATTATTGTGAATTTAGACGCTGCATGATGATTAGATTGTGCTGCCGACGCACGTCTCGCTCATTTTGACTGCACGGGCTCGCGCAAAAGTTCCTAGAACGCCAGCTGTATGTTGATTTCGCCTGCGCAGGCCCAGGCTGTGCTGTCTAAATCTGCTTACTGGCAAAGGCTGGAAGCCGCAAATCAAAGTTTCGCCGCGCGATTGGACCGCGGTTGGACGGCGATTGGACGAATTTCACCAGTAAGGGCCTGCCCATTCGAGCTATGTCACTTCCTTCCAGTTTCCAGGTATGGATGGAGGAAGGTCAGCGCTTGAGATAAGACAGCAAAAAGCGAACAGAAGCAGCAGCGATGACCAACGTTGCTGCGCGATTGGAATCTGTGAAGCCGCGATTGGATCGCGATTGGCCAGCGATTGGGGGGTCCCCAGGCCAAGTAATTTTGTACAACCCCCATGTACAAGGCAATGTTCAGGTGTATAACGTTGTATAACGTAAGGATCCCTGTACCTTGATGTGGGCGAAAGCTCCACGACGCTGAGGTCTGGGGCCAAGGTCCAATCAGGCGCGGGTGATGGACAAGCAGCGCCGCCTCAGGCCCGGAGGAGCTGGACCGATTTTTCCCGCGAGGTGCATCTTGCGGTTTGTTTGTTTGTTTGTTTGTTTGTTTGTTTGTTTGTTTTTGTTCCGTCAGCTGGGGTCTTGCGGCCACATCTTTGTTTGTTTGTTTGTTTGTTTGTTTGTTTGTTTGTTTGTTTGTTTGTACGTGGGGTCGGATCCAACTGGGGGGGGGGCCCTGAGAAGGGTGGACTTCTTGGGTTTTGGTTCAAGCCCGAAAGCGGTACCCTTGGAGAAAACATATAGGCCAGCACGGCTTTCTTCAGGGTTACCCCTCCAAAAAGGTACGTGTTTTGTTCCGTTTTCAAGGTGCAAAAAGCAGGGGTCCAACAGGTTTCCACACATTTTCATCGGAGAGAGGTCGGCAGGTGGCTGACTTGTTTGGGGCCTGCAGCCTTGAAGGGTGGAGTTGGCCTGGGGGTGTCTCCAGGAGTTGTGCGGATGATAACCATGAGCCCCCCCCCCCCCCCCCCCCCGATTTTTTGGTCGGTTGGGTTGGACATAGTCAGACCTCCGCTGGCTTGATGATGATCGTGTACCGCCGGAATCAGGCGTACTAGTTGTTGACTCTTCTTCACCAGAGCCAGGAATTTCGCATCGGGGTCTGTGCAGTTGGAACTGTGCCAGTCGAACACTTGCTTTTCTGCAAATTCGCGGAACCCCAACATCCAAGCACTGCAGGACAGCTCTTTCTGCATCCCTTTTGGCGGCGCTAAAATAGGGCGCCCGTCCTTTCCCCGAAAGGAAACGCCGCCAAAAACGGATGGTTTCCATGTCAATCTGCTTTTCATGATCAGTGCGAAGTGGGGTCTGCGTGCTCTCCGGGTGGCATCGGTTTGCTTTGGCAAACATATTATGTTTCTTTTGACGCGGCTTTCAAACTCACCCTCCCAAGTGGTTGGCTTGTTTTCGGTCGCGCTTCAACCACTATTCTGCCTCTTGTTTTTCTCGTTTCAGACAGTGTCCGGACTTCAACACCAGCTTTTCAAGGGGAGAACATGTTCGTGGAACACGAAAAGCAAATCAAACGTCTGGGCTTCAGCCTGAATTCACGGGATTTTAGCTTGCGCAGGCTGGCCGGCGCCCTGCAGCCGGCCAGAGAGAGCATCTTCGAGCCCTTCATCTTTGCCCGGGACGAAGAAACGAGCCGGGCGAGCGGCAAACTGAGCTTTCAGAGTTGGGTCTTCCCCCTCGAAACCAGCTGGTGGACACACACACAATCCCCAGCTAAATGATGTCTAAGGGTCCCTAATTCAAAGACATGTGTGTGCTGTTATTATAAAGGCCCAACATATTTGCAAGAACATGGGTTGGGGGGTAATGTTGAGCCAACGCCATTCACACAGGAACAGAATGTGTGTGTGTGCGTGTGAGTTATTGCTTTGCACTTCGGCCCAAAGGCCATGGGTCAAGTCGAGAGTTTTCTGATCTTGGAGGTTGAACAGTGTAGACTACCTAATTTTGACAGCACGCCGTCTGTCAGGTTGCCAAACAAGGGCCCATGGCTGCCTTTAAATAGGGTCTAAAAGGGGGCCGTACCTCTTTGATGCCATGACATATGGTCTTTTCAAACAGTGCCCTTTTTGGGGTTGGTAGGGAGCAAACACACCAGAGGGCATCCTCTCATTTTCAGTCTTCCCACCAAGATTTCCCAAATGTTCAGGGCTCCCGATTCATATCCCCTCAGACAGGTGGGTTGCGCACATTGATGCTGACCGATTTGGCTTGGTGTTGCCTTGGTTTGGTTTTCGTTTGCGTTGGTGCCGGTGTTGGTGTTTTGGGTAGATGGATAATGGAAATGTGTGCCGAAATGTTGGAAAGATGGAAATGTGGCTTCGATTCTTTTGGGTGCCGGTGTTGATGTTAGATGTGATTTCGCTTTGCTTGAGCCGCGTCCAAGGCCTTGGCGCGCCTAGATGCCCAAGAGCCGCGCTATGGCGCCAAGCGCTCCCCCGTGATGGAGCAGGCAGGTCGGGAGTCATGCCGTGGGTCCAAATCCCGTACCCCCAGTGAACATCCCAATCCAACCAAAATAGACGAAAATGGGTGGTGCACCTACCCCAAAATCGTACCATTGGTGTTGACCCACGGCCATTTGAGGGCGATGTTCACCGATTTTCTCCTCGGATGTTTGGAGAGTTGCCGAAGGTGCTTGCCAATTGCGGTGACCCACGGTCGAGATATGATCATGCGAATCTGGGGGAAGAGGAGCCATCCTTGAAAAGAGCACCACTGTCGCCGAACGATGTCGGGTTGGGGTTTGGGGCGTGTCAAGACGGAGCCGGAACGCAAAGCCTCTGCCAATGCGGTTTGCGATTTGTGTTGGGCAGAGCTGGCGAGAAAGCAAAAGGATGTCGAGCACTTCATGGTTTGACCGGGCTGCGGGGACTTGTGAGTGGTTAGGAGAGGCTTGATTTCCGGTGCGCCGTCTTTGCAATTCCTGGTGGGAACTGTATGGCCTCGACTTGTAAAAGATTTGGGCAATGCGTGGCGACCTCACAAGCCCCATTTGCGACCCCACTCAAGGTCCGTATTTCAGGTCTAGGTCCCCCAGTGCCCTTTTACCCTTCTTTGGGGAGGGTTCCCCTACGAAAGTAGACTACAGAAAGAAATCGGGTACTTTTATTCTAACCTCTCTGCTGGAGGACCTAGAGGTTGAATGATTCTACCCGGGCTCTTCTTCAACTCCGGGTGGAAAAACCGACGTTTTTGGGTCAGTTTTTGATCCAGGTGATCCAGGCGCGCAAGGAGCTGGTCAGGCCGGGAAGGAGGTCGAAGCGCTCGACATCCGAAGGCCTTAGCCAGAAGTATGCAAACATGTGTTTGATGTCAAAGCAAATGTGGGACCTCCCATTTCTTATGTATATATATATGTTTTGTGTTGGATTTCGTCTGGCTTTGCTTGCTTGCTTGCTTGCTTGCTTGCTTGCTTGCTTGCTTGCTTGCTTGCTTGCTTGCTTGCTTGCTTGCTTGCTTGCTTGCTTGCATGCATGTTTGTTTGTTTGTTTGTTTTGTTTTGTTTTGTTTTGTTTTGTTTTGTGTTGGCCAGGCTTTGTTTGCTTGCTGGATTGCTTGCTGGATTGCTTGCTGGATTGCTTGCTGGATTGCTTGCTGGATTGCTTGCTGGACTGCTTGCTGGATTGTTTGTTTGTTTGTGTGTTTGTTTGTTTGTTTGTTTGTTTGCTTGCTTGCTTGCTTGCTTGTTTGTTTGTTTGTTTGTTTGTTTGTTTGTTTGATTGATTGTGTTTGTTTTAGTTTGATTGGTGGATTGATTCGTGCTTTGCTTGTTTCTTTATTTTGTTTGTTTGTTTGTTTGTTTGTTTGTTTGTTTGTTTGTTTGTTTGTTTGTTTGTTTGATTGATTGTGTTTGTTTTAGTTTGATTGGTGGATTGATTCGTGCTTTGCTTGTTTCTTTATTTTGTTTGTTTGTTTGTTTGTTTGTTTGTTTGTTTGTTTGTTTGTTTGTTTGTTTGTTTGATTGATTGTGTTTGTTTTAGTTTGATTGGTTTGTGTGTTTGTTTGTTTTGTTTGTGTGCGTGTGTTGGTTTGCTTAATTTTGTTGCTTTGCTGGTTCTCTGTTTGTTCGTGTGTTTTTGTGTTCCTTGGTTTGTTTGCGTCTTGTTTGCTTTCTTGCCTGCCTCTTGCTTGTTCGCTTGCTTGTTTGTTCGTTTGTTTGATTGTTTGTTTGTTGGTAGGCTGGTTTGGTCTGGCTTGGTTTGGTTTGGTTGCTTCCTTGCTTCCTTGCTTGCTTGTTTGCTTTTCTGGTCGCCCTTTTGATGCCATAAAAAAAGGGGCACCAGCCTAAAGCAGACACACCCGTATCAAATATCCTCCAAACTAGGGGACCCATGCAAATTGCTGGTTCCTTTGACGAAAGTTCCCAACTACAATTACGGCTCCACAAAGCACGCGGGTAGCAGCTTGCTCCACAGTTTCCATTGATCGACCCCGAGGCGATTTGGATCCAAATTCCACCGTTTGGCGCAGAAGTGTTTGTTGTAGCTGTTTTGGGAGCCTTTTTGCGGTTGACAATCTTTAGTTTGGAAGCCACCAAACAATCAAAAACATAGAGAGGTGCCACTAAGCAACTGGGTTCGCATGAACCATTTGTTTTTGCCCCTGGCTGGCCTCTTGGGAGCCTTGCCCACTTGTGGGGCTCCACTAGCATGGCTGTGGGTCAAAACCAATGGTACCATTTTGGGGTAGGTGCACCACCCATTGTACTCTATTTTAGTGGTTGGATTGGGATGTTCACTGGGGGTACGGGATTTGGATTTTGATCCATGGCCACATGGCCCCCCAAAGCGGGCCCCCGAAGACTTTCCTGTAGCGTTTGCCGCACTTTCGGCCAGATTTCTGCCCGAGCCGCCGCCGCCCCTGCCGCACGTGGCGGCGCGGCGGGGCCGCAATGCGGCGGGGCGCCAAGAGGAACCTTCTTGGGTCTAGGAGATAGCGAAGTGGTTGGTAACCGGGTAAAGTCCCTTGAAAGTTTTTGGAACCTGGGTTGCCAAGCAGTTGGCTAATTCCCAGCCCTGCAAAGTTCCATTCAGAACGATGGTAGCTCGCTTGCGAATGTGGATTAGGAGTTTTCCCCATTTTGAAACAACCCCGTGTGGTTGCTTGGGGAATGACTCACCGGTAAGTCTGCGGGGACCGAGCTTCAGCTCCGACGAGCTTCACCTTCAGTCCCGTGGCTTCCCTTGCCTCCTGCCAGCTGTCACCTTGATGCTGCTTTCCTTGTGGATTCCTATGCAACAGGGCGGGGGGTCCCGATGTTTGGAACTCCCCGAGCTTTTCGGGGTCTCATGCACCAAAACATGCATGGTCCAGAAGCTCCGCTCAAACAAACCCATGTCCCTTTTCAGGAGTTGCCTTGCCCAAGGATCACCTTTGCCTTCTTCCTTTTCTTTTCTTTCTATTTCCAGGTGTGTTGGTTCTTGGGCTTCGGGAAACCCAGCCGTCCCTCCAAAACCGTGGCGACACCCGGACCGGCGAGCGGTCGGAGCCGTGGGCTCCCAGGTCCTCATCCGGCGCCTCGCCAAGAAGGCGCGGTACTCCAAGGCCACGGTGGCGAACTTCGAGGCTCCGAGATGGCCGAAAGGGCAACAAGGTGCTTTATATGTATATATATATAGGTTATATCATGTAACAACGTTCATATGCATATGATAAGTTGTCCATATATATATATATATATATATGTATATGTATGTATGTATGTATGTATGTATGTATGTATGTATGTATGTATGTATGTATGTATGTATGTATGTATGTATGTATGTATGTATGTAATGTATGTATGTATGTATGTATGTATGTATGTATGTATGTATGTATGTATGTATGTATGTATGTATGTATGTATGTATGTATGTATGTATGTATGTATGTATGTATGTATGTATGTATGTATGTATGTATGTATGTATGTATGTATGTATGTATGTATGTATGTATGTATGTATGTATGTATGTATGTATGTATGTATGTATGTATGTATGTATGTATGTATGTATGTATGTA
>CAUJNA010000216.1:100000-147500 GCA_963377175.1 Effrenium voratum | reverse complement strand
TCTGGAGGAAACCAAACCAACAGGTTGATGGGTCATCCAGCCAGGCCCTTACTTGACACCAGGATACCGCATTGAGGCTCTTGATAGGTGAAACGGGAGTCAGCACCTTGGGTTCCTTTGTCAAGGGGGAAAGAAACGCACGGATGCTGCCTTGTTGCTGGGACCAGCTCTGGTTCCCTATGTGATTTGTGGGGAAGGAAATGTATCCGAGAGCGTCCACTTGACCCTTTGACTAAAATCCAAAATCCCATGAGAGGAGGGACACGTCAAATCAACGCCCCTGCCGTGGTTTGCGCTAGGACGATTTGGAAGACGGAGACCAGCTGGTGGTGCAGCAGGACAGCTCCGTGAGCGGTTCGCATCTAGATGAGTGCAGCCTTGCATCATTCCAACGGGAAAACGAAAGGGAACCAGCTCTTGCAGTCCGTTTTTATTTGGAAGGAAGCCAGAGAAAAGGAAGCTGCACACACCTGGAGAGGATTTTCCTCGTTTTACGCCCCAGGAGATACCCCATTGATAATATATACATATATATATATAGGTATATACATATATATATATATATACACATACATACATATCCTTCAGGTTTTTAGGTTCGTTTCTGGGCGTGATGCAGCGACAGGACGGCGCCGAGCTGGACGACGAGGAGTTCCAGCACTGGCTGAAGCTGACGCCTGGGCCTCGGGGCCTCGGGGCCTCGGGGCCTCGGAAGCGTGGGTCGAGAAAGAAGCGAGCCCGTACGACTCATGGCGCGATATATTCAGTCTGGACATGAGAGGATCCCTGAAGGTGGCAGTTTCATCATGGGAGCCCAATTTCATGGTTGTTGGGGACCATTTTGCATCTTTGCTCATTGTGGTTTAGTGGGAAATCCAACCACACAACTGCTGAAAAATAAATTTTGGTGCGAAGCTTCGAACCATGCGAGACCCAGGGCGGCAAGCCATACTCCCCACTGTGTTTTCTTGGTGGCTCCCAGCCATCCTGGTTCCTTAGCTTTTTAGCCTTTGAGTGTTTAGTGGTAGTTTCCATTTAAACGACTGAAAGTTAAACTTTTAGCGGGGGATCTGAGGGCAGCCCAGTTTTCTTCTCGCACAAAAGCTTTGAGACCCCTGTTTGGCTTCACCAGTCTTTGGGCACGCCCGAGCCGAACGCTGAGGTTTGCCGTGGCGGACATCCGCGGGCACGCCTGAGCTCGCTGGTTTCACTCCCAAAAAAGTGGAGAAGTTAGCTTGGCCATGCGAGCCAATGAGAGCATATCACCCGAATCCCAGCGTTTCACCAGCGTTCGATTGCACGAGACGCTTTGCGGGCGAGTCAATCTCATGAACCCCCCACACAGATGTTGACGGACTTTGTTGATTCATGCACACCCCAGATCCGCTTTTCGTTTCCGTGCGTTTCACCCAGCGCACCGGTGCCCCCCCAATGGGGGATGTCACAAGGCTTGTGATTGGCCTGATCAGTTGCTGACCCTTACGTTTGGAGATGTGGAGAAAAAGCACCAGTATTCAGACCAATCCAATTTGCACGTGGATCTGTACATTACGATTCGCTCTGCAAATGCATGGCTCGCAAGTGAAAAAACACGCGTGTTTCTCAGTGGACACTGACACAGGCAAGCAAACACAAATCCGATCTCTATGCGTCCGTCGACGAAGAATGAAACGCGGGGCACATGACAGGCGCGCATGACAGGCACGCCAGCTCCTGACGCGAGACGGCGCCTGTGTGCATTTAGGATGTTCTAGGATGCATGCGTAGCACCTGCTGTTGACCCGCCGTCGCACAATGGTATCGAGTTCGTCGGAAACTCGAGCTTGTTTTATGCGCACCGGACCAGGTACATGTACACCAAAAATCTCTCAGGGTCAGCAGGGACGACACTGTTGGAGGCGATTCCGTGTCAAGTTGATGAAAGGCGGGAAACGTTCATCGAAGGCGCAAAGCCGCGGCCGCGCCATTTTCGCTACTTCGAGCGCCAGCGCTCTGAGAGAAGTTGACAATGGGAGTTGCGCTTGAGGTACGTTCAGCCCCTCCCTAGGGTACCAGTACCCCTCCAAAGACACGAGGGCCGGGTTGGCGCCTCGCCCTCCTTGATGATGTACCGGCCAGCAGGGAAGTTCCATGGCCTTAGGTTCCGATCGGGAAATGGACCCAAAGCAAGAGTTCGGTCTTTGAAATAAAGAAACCACACCCACATATTATAGGTTTCGCTGGCCATAGGCGCGTTGCTTCGAAATGTCGCCATCACTTGTCTGTCGCTGGCGGTTGAGCCAAGCTGACGCTGAACACACCAAGGCCAAGCTGGTTCACCCGCAAGATGCCGTGTTTTTTCCAGTTTTGAACATCCGGCGAGCGACTTTGAACAGATTCCTGCGATGGGGCGCTCTGCCCCCTTGTGTCTTGTCTCCAAGCTGAGCACCGTGACTTCAGCTCCTCCCATCGAAAAGCGGCGAGTTGATTTGCCAAGTGCTGCGATTTTCGCTGGAGACACTGGATTGGATCCGTTCCCCCCTCCCTGTCAACAACAACGACAACAACAAGAACCAGAACCAGATCCAGGACAAGAACCAGAACAAGAACAATAATATCCCCACGAAACTTGTCAAAACAATCATTCATTCTCACTTGGACCATGCATAATCCTTGCGTTTGCGTTTGCAATATCTAACTTTTAGTGTTCTGCAGATTGAAAATACTAGAAGGGCCCGCTCGATGTCTGCACCATAGTTGGCCGGACCGGGTTAGCGCCTCAACGAGGGAGAGACACGAAGGGATGCTGGACGTGCTCTGTTGGGTTGGAGCTGGCTTACCGCTCTCGGGGTCGTTTTGGTTCTGACATTTTTGTCTGGACTCCGCCCCGGATTGTGTTGCGCTAACTACTTTCTCCGGGTGCTCCTCGGCTGACTCGCCAGCGCCCACGACTCGGCTGGCTGTAAACAAGCGGCGAACGGCAAGCACTCGTTCGCCCCCTTCAACTTCTCTGAGGCCACGCAGCATGGCATTGCAAGAGAACGTGTGGAGCGCCAACTCCATCAACAGAGAGCATGGTGGCATCTCGGTCAAGTTCGGTCAGCAGTGAGGACAACGGAGTCGGCGCCGGCCCGCGCGGAGAGAGCGAACTGATGGACTGTTGAGCAAGGGTCCGGGCAACAACGTCTTAACGACGGGGGGGCACAGCAGATTGGGACACAAGCTCGGCAAGCGGAGCAAAACGTAACGTGTTAGCTTCGTCGTCAAAGAGCAAACGGCAATTTTCTGCACTGTAACCCGAAAGCTTTGGTGAATCGCCTTTCCTGGCGCGGCGCAAGTTGGAAAGCAAGGCCGTGCGACGAACTTACACCCCGCGAAGTGGCTGGAAAGAAGGGAGGCCAGGGTCAACCGCGGAATCAACAACTGGAGGGCGACGGGCGGGATCACGCAGCCCGCGTTGTTCGCCCTTGCCCAGCGGTCAGCGTTGGCGGAAGTTCAGGCTTCATTGTCGCCCGGCGAGAAGCTCTTGGCGTCCCTTCTCACCGGGTTCGTGCGGTGTTTGATTTGTTGGCTTCGGGTGTTGCGTCGGCATGCCCGTATCGAGGTGAACCATGGGAAAGTGCGAGCATAGAATTCTGCTGGCCAGCTCCCGGCAGGTCGCCTTGCACTTGACCCTGCCGATGCTTCGGCGTGGGTTGGGGGTGTGGCCTTGCCTGCAGATGTTCTACGACTTACAAAATCCTGCGCGTGCCTTTCCGGGTCCCTTGAATTTGTTGCAAATAGGCTATCTGACAACCATCGTTTTTAGCTGCGTCGTGTCCAGGGCTCGGAGGACTTGCAAGCTTCTTGGCTTGTACTCCTTTTCTGCTGTTCCCCGCGGCGCGGCCACGTGCTTCGTCTCTTCCGGCAAGCATTGAACCTTACGCGCGAACACATGACCACGCGTTGTTTGAGTTCCTTACGGACTCAAGGTTGGCAGCCGGGTTTGGTGCGGAGCTCGGCCCTTGGCTGCCGATTGGGCATCGACTGGCATGCCTTACAGTTACAGGACCCGGTTCCTGTCCAGCCCACGTTGTCACAGCCAGCCCCGGCAGAAACTTCCGACGTTGAGCTTGCGCCTGGCGCCGGTGAACCCGTCGCTACTGCCCTTGCGAGCCACCGTCCGTGGCTTTCTGCCGGACCCCCGATTACAGGGGGGCTTTGTTTGCCAATCCCGCAACGATTGCCGCAGAGCCGCGGCCCAGCCAGTTTGCGCATAGCCCGCTGCCAGGTAGCTGGGTGCGTACGCAAAGGCCGCAGCATCCGGACAAGCGGCGCATGGTTGATATGCTTGTCCAGCCAGCAAGGTCCCGCGCTCTCCACATCATGGGGCTGACATCTGGGTAACTTGGCGCTACACCCCGCTCCGTGCCAGAAATCCCAAGCAGCAACAGTCACGCCATCCGGGAGCAGCCTCGCAGCAGGCGGGTTATGGAGGCGCTGCGTCATCGGCGTATGCTGCAGTAGCAACAACCCGCCTCATGCGCGGTAGCAAAGCAGCCTTGGCTCGCTTCCCGCAAAGCTCGTCACAGGCTCCTTTGGACAGCTCGGGGGGAAGACCTCAAACCTTGCGGCGTGCCCCGTGTGACCTGCAGTGGTCTGGTTGGGCCATGCCGTGTAACAATGACGTAGTTGGATTGTGCTTAAATTTTGACGTTCAGCAGGAACGCGGCAGAAACCTTGCCCACTCTGCAGAGCATCCTCGGCCACCAGGGCGTCGATCATAAGCCTTGCTGGCACTGCTGAAAACGATGCCGGGTCCGGCCCCCGCTCTTTGCACAGCACTGCGCTTGGCAACGGGATCTCCACCGCTTTGACAACCTCCTCAAGCATCCGCATCTTGCTGCACAGCCGGCGCAACATTACAGCTGCTTTGCCCCACTGCGGCTGGAGCTTCCTGAGTTCAGCCACCACAGACGCCGGCACCGGGGGACGGGCTCGCTGTAGCCGCTGCTTGGCCCACCGCAGGCCCCACAAGCACTCGTCCCAGGCGAGTGGCTCGCTGCTGGGCCCTGGTCTGAGCGGGCACAAGCACCTACGGGAGACAGTGCAGCGCTGGCTTGCAGTGCCGCGAAGCTGTGTGACAGCTCCTCGCGCCATGCTGGGCTGGGTCGCTGGCAGGGGCCCAGCTGAGCAGGCCCTCAGAAAAGCCTGACTTTCGAAAGCCGCGCAAAGGAAACCCCCTCGATTGCCGCCAGGTTGCCAACCGCGCAAGTGGGGGTTGCGCGATGCGCCGGGCACGCGCTAGCCCGGCGTGACGTCTCCCCCAACAAACGGACCAGCGTGACTGTAGTGAACGCATCTCGCATGGCCACTGCCGGAGTGTCAGGACGCGCTTCAGGACACGCTTGGGGCGAAGAAGGTATGAACTCCGCATCGACAGAGGCTGACATGGCTGCCAGGTGCCAAGCAAGCAAGCAAGCGAGCAAGCCAGCCAGCCAGCCAGCCAGCCAGCAAGCAAGCAAGCAAGCAAGGCAATGCGGACCGCTTGTTTTAACTGGCCCCAGCGGCCCCGCGGCCGCTTATTTACCCTGGGACGGCCTCCCAGCCAGGTGCCGCCCCAGTTTTTGTTCTCTTCCTTTTTTTTCCCCGGCCCGGTTCTTCACCTTGTTTTTTTTGGTGCCCGGCCCCGGGAAGGGGTCATAGAAATCAACGGCTTGTTTAAACTGGGCCCGCTTCCAAGCTATGCAGTCCGTGGCCCCCGCCGCGCAGCCCAAAGAACAGCCCAACAAAACCAGGCAACCCGTGACCCAGACCTAGCCCAAGTTCTTGTGGATCAGCCAAGGGGCCGAGCGCGTCCAGTCCGAATGCTGGCTGACTTGCAGGCGGCCAGTGCAAACTTGACCGCCGTCGTGGCTTGAATTGATTGGGGACGATGCGCCTCGCCCGCCTCTGCACAGCGCCGCTATCCGAGCGGCCTTGCGGGCTCTTGATGCCGTGGATTTGTCCGAGTGCTTGTCCCGCAAGGTCCTTGCTTTGCAATCCCCGCCCCCTTTTGCGAAGGGGCAGCTTCGGCTCGATTTTGGGCTTGCGTTGGAAGCAATTGAGGATGCTGGCCACGACCGTTGCTCTCTCCCACGCTTGGGCTCTTTGGCTCCTGGTTCCCCGCATGTTGCTTTTCCGCCTTCCGGGCCAGCGCGTGCTCCGCAAACCTGAGTGGCGCGACCGCGTCTCCGCGTTCCATGCCGGCCGTGGCTGCCCCGCCCGCTGCCTCGCCGCCCAGCGCCGACCGGCGGGCCGAGCGGGCGACTTCCCTTGTCCGCTTGGGCGAGCTGTCGGCCGCCAGCTCCGCCCTCGCCCCGCTCTCGCAGGCCACCCTTGCTGAGCTTCGCGACCCTGAGCGCCGGCCGTCCGAGCCTTACGGAGACATTGACTCCGCCCTGCTCCAGTTTCAGCCGGGGTCCCCTGTGCGCTTGCCGCCCGGCTTGCTGCTTGCCAGCCTCCGGCGCGCCCGCAAGGGTGCGGGTGCTGGGCCTTCTGGTCTTACTGCCGAGTGCTGGTGTGTCGTCTTGGACGACGATCGCACCAGCGAGCTGTTTGTCAAGGCCGCCCAGGCCCTGGCGCAAGCCCAAGTACCCCCAGCCGTCGCAGCTTTCGGCCTCGGCCGCATCGTTGCCGTTCAGAAGCCCAACAGCCGAGTTCGTGGCATAGTTGTCAGTGACTTTCTGCGGCGCCTAGTCGCCCGGTCCTTCGCGCAACACTTTGCTGCTACCCTCCAGGAAGCTTGTGCGCCGTTCCAGTTTGGTCTGTCCACGCGTGCTGGCGCTGAAGCGGTCGCCCACGTCCTGTCTTTTGCTACCGAGTTGGATCCGGATGCCACCGTTTTATCAGTTGATGGAATTTGGGTTTTTGACACCGTCAGCCGCCCCCATTCGTTCGGCAATTCTATGCCTTTCGGTCGCGCTTCATTTGGCATGATGAACAAGGTGCACCCCACATGATCTTCCAAGCTGAAGGCGGGGAACAAGGCGACCCCTTGATGCCAGCCCTTTTCGCGCTTGCGCAGCACGGCGCGCTCGTTGCCACGCAGCGCCAGCTGCAGCCAGGGGAGCGGCTCCTCGCTTTTATGGGTGATATATATGCCGACACCTCGCCAGACCGTGCGCCCTGTTTTCGACACCTTGTCTGCTCAGCGTCAGACGCACTGCCGGATCCGGCTGCACGCTGGAAAGGCACGCGTTTGGAACGCCTCTGGCCGTGAACCTCCAAACATCCGGGCGCTAGGCAGTGGTAGCGACCCGGTGTGGCTTGGCGACAGGTCACTCCCAGCAACCCAGCGTGGCATCACTATCTTAGGGGCCCCGCTGGGCGACCCAGAGTTTGTTGCGGCTCAGTTGCATCAGCTCCGTGCCAAACAGGACAACCTGTTGCAAGCCATCCGCACCATCCCCGACCTCCAGTGTGCCTGGTTGCTACTCTTGTTTTGCGCTGCCCCTCGCTGCGGCCACGTCCTTCGCATGCTGCCCCCTTGCTTGACGGCTGCTTTCGGGGCCTCGCACGATGAGGCTGTGTTGTCAAGCCTGTCCGATCTCCTTGGTGCGGCCCCTTTGCCTGGCACTGCGGCCCGCCTTGCGCAGCTGCCTTTCCACGAAGGTGGCCTCGGCTTGCGCAGTGCTGTGTCCCTTTCCCCCTCAGCGTTTTGGGGTTCCTGGGCTGATATGTTGCCGGCCCTACACAGTCAAGTCCTGCTTGCGCAGGCCCAACTTGCCGAGGCTGGGTTTGCTGGGCCCTCGTGGGAGGCGTTCCTCCAGCCCGGAGCCGATCCCCCACCTTCTGCTCACGCTTTGGACCACGGCCCCACCCTCCGCGGGTGGCAGTCCCCCGCCGCCGAGGCCGTCTCCCGGCAGCTTCAAGATGAGGTCCTCGCCCAGACGGACCCGGCTTCTCAGGCACTTTTGTTTTCGCAAACTGGCCCCTACAGCAGCCGTGTCTTCACCAGCGTGCCGAGCTGCCCGGAGCTTGGCTACTCTCCTGCGCTGTTCCGCGTGTTTTTGTTGCGGCGCTTGCGCCTGCCTTTGCCCTTTGCCGCCCGCAGCTGCCGGTGCGATCGCCTTCTCGACCCTCTTGGCGACCATCGTGCAGCTTGCCCCCGGTCAGGTGCCTTGCGCAGTCGCGGCTGCCCTCTCGAGCGCGCTGCTGCGCGGATTTGCCGCGAGGCCGGCGCACGCGTCACAACCAACACCCCTGTACGCGATTTGAATGCCCCTGTCGACCGCCTGGACGACAGGCGCATCGAAGTCATTGCTAACGGCTTGCCCCTGTGGAACGGAGCCCAGCTTGCAGTCGACACGACCATCGTGTCGTCCTCACGCGTGAGGCAAGACAAGCCAGCGGAAGGCAAGGCCAGCAAAGGCCTGCATGGCGGCAGCAGTCAAGAAGCCAGACCAGCGGTGGACCAGGGCGGCCTGGTCTGGCTTTGGCCCGGGCAAGTCGGCAGTCTCGGAGCTCCATCGGCCACCAACCTCGACCCCAAGGACGACCAGGCGGCACCGGGAGGACCGGAGGAGCTCGGGGTAGGCCCGCTCCTTCTGACGCCGCGCGTCAAGCAAAGCAACGGGCCGCGCCAAGTCACGGCGGGGCTGCGCCCGCTTTCAGTGACGTGCTTGCCGACCGCACCGGCCCCGTCCTTGAGGTGCTCGCCAGCCGGCTTTCCGCGCACGCCTAGCCTAGCTCCCCCTTGTCGTGATTACCCCTGGTGCCCGGGGGCCCCCTTCCAAGCAGGGTTTTTGAGGGGCACCGACTGGTGCAGCAGTAAAAAGGCGTGCGAGAAAAAACACTGATGCATTCTGCTGTGCGAGGGTGCGGGCGGCCAGGCGCCGCGTGAAATCGCCGACAACGATGTCCCGCACCCACTTGCACAAACCGGTATGACAACTCCTCATCGTCCAGCAGACGGGCGACCTCTGCAGGCAGGCCTGTTTCTAGCACGACTTAAGTTAGCAAGGACAACTTCAGGGCGGGCTTGTCCGGTTGGAACTCGAGGACGGCCGGGCGCCGGGCCGGATCCCGAAGCTCCGCCAAGGTCTCGGGCGTGGCTGGGGCAAGCGTGGTGGCAGAGCGCCTGCCGCGCAGCCGACAGCTCGCCAGGTGGACAAGGTGCCGCGCCTGTTGTGCTGAGCGGGCTGGGTTGTCGCCGGGGGAAAGGTTGCCTGGTGGAACTAAGGGACTGCCCACCCCCCGCGCCGAAAAGCAGGGGCCATCGAGCTTGTGCACGGCTGGGCTGCACATCTCGCTAATGCGCCCGGGCTTGCTCAAGCCACCACTCCTCGCTGCTGAGGGAGACTCAGCGTTTTTTTTTTTTTTTTTTTCTCGCGCGCGTATTTCCGCTGCAAGCGTCGGTGTGCTTAAGGGGTTCGCCTCCGGGCACTAGAGGGCTTCGCCTTGCTTATGGTCCGGGCACGGGAAGCTTCACGAGCTGTTTTTGTTTGAGAGGGCAGCTTCGTCTTTCACGGCCTCAGGAGGCTCAGCATGCACACCAAAAATGTCGCTGGCCACCAAGCTAGCGGCATAATTGCGCGCAGCGTGCCGTGCTTTCGAGGAGTTGCAAGCTGCAGGGTGGAACCCGGACTGGCCACAGCTGCTGGTGGGCCAGCTGTCTGCGACCCGGCCTTGCACGGCCCCAGCTGTGCTTTGCGCGGCTGGCAGTGTGAAGCTGCGCACGCGGGGCTAGCCCACTGCCAGGCCGTTTTGCTTGGAAGCTTGGATCCGGCTGGCCAAGCCATGCTGCACTCCCAGTCAGGCCCTCGGGTGCTTCTCTTGAGGCGTCTCCGCCTCCCGCTCCCCCTCTCCGAGCGCTTCTGCCGGTGTCGTCGCCTTCTGGACCCTCTTGGCGACCACCATTCTGCTTGCGCGCCATCAGGGGCTCTTCGGGGGTGAGGTTGTCCTTTGGAGAGGTGCGCCGCGCGGGTTTGCCGTGAGCGGGGGCCCTTGTCTGGCCAGGGAGTGCCCAACCGGCGCGGCGGCCGGTGCGCACGCGCAACGCTGGCTTTGGCGCGCCGCCGCAAGGAACGAGCCTGCCCAGAGCTTTTGCGGTCAGCTCGCTGCCGCTTGGTTGTCCTCGCTGTGGAGGTTGGAGGGCGGAGCGAGGAAGCGGCATCCTTTGCGCGCGCCTTTGGCGCGGGAAGCGCCTGCGCGGCTTCGGGCCAGTGTGACTCGCTCCTTGGTTGCCCGGCGGTCTGCTCTCTTGGCGCGCTCGGCCATGACAGCCTTTGCCGGCGCTCTTGTGCCGGACGGCCGCGGCCTCCGCAATGTGACGGGGCGCTGCCCCTGCTTGCTGACACAGGGGGTCCTCCGCTCCTCGCCTCTCGCCTGCCTTGCCGTTGGAGGGCGCACCCCTTGTGCGCATCGTGCTCGGAGCTTCCTTCAAGCCCTCCTGTGCCCGGAGGCATCCCTAATGTAGGGCTTTTGGGACCAGATTTGCTGCGCAGGAAAAAAGGCGCGTGGAAAACAAAAGGCACTCCGAGTACCACCGCGCATCCAGGCAGGCAGCTGGCTGGCGGAGAGCCCTGGAGGCACATGGAAAGAGCCCCCCAACAGCAGGCAAGCGCGCGGACGGTGGTGCAGGCAGCGCCCGCGCATCGTTGCCTTCAACCACAACAGGGTGGGGCTGGGCCTGCAACTGCCCTACTACCAACCCCGTCCTAAACGGTCAGCTGCGGACCGGACACAAGCACAGCATGCCAGCGTTCATCACCTGTCTGCCTCATTCTCACTCACCAACCGTGCATTCCGTGTCGTCGGTGAGGGTGTTCGGATGTGGCCCAGCAGCAGTTCGCCAGGCTGTGTTGCGCGGAGTTGGTGCCCATGCCTGAAGCCGCCGTCCTTATGACACTCGCTCCGTGCCTATCCCGCCTGCTCCACATGGAGTTGTTGCCCTGGTTTGCAACCACCTTGCCCTGATCGACGGTTCCCGCCCCCACCTTCGGATGATGCATGGATAGTTTTGCCATCACGCTTGATGGCCTGGGTCCCCCTACAAGGCCGAACCAGTGGGTGTCTGACGCATCAACACCCGATGTTGCATCAAGTGCCGGAGGCACCATGTTGTGCTGTGCACGGGCCTCGTACGCTAGCCCTTGATGTAGCGCGGTTGGGTTGCCCACGGCCATCCACGGCCCCTGCCTAATTCGGAGCAGTTACCAAAGACATTGGCGCGAAACAGTGCCGGAACCGCACAGCCATCCTGGAACAAGGATAGGTCCAGGCGAGCGTGGAAGCTGTGCTTTTTGCTCCCCCGCGTGTTGTTGCACCGGCCCTGGCGTCCGGAAGCTGCCCGAGCATGAGTATTGTGCGCGTTACGGCTTTCCGTGAAGGTCGCTGGGTTGAACTCAGACAGGCCTTAGCGTCTGGGCGCTCGCCCCTACACCCTGGAAGCCTTGCAAGAACTGCGTGATCCAGAGCGGCGCCCCGCCGAACCATATGGGTCAGGCTGATCAGGTCCAGCTTCTCCCTGAGCTCATCTTGGCTAACTTGCGACGTGTGCAGAAGGAGGCTGCCCCCCGTCAGGCCTCACGGTCGAAGTCGCCCGCGTGCTGAGAGATCCGCGGACTTGTTTTCCCCCGTTGCCCGAGCGGATGTGCCTGGGGTTGCAGGCTGCAGGGCGGGCGCTTGGCCTGGGGCGCCATGTCGTTGCCCTCCTGCAGTTTGCCTTGTCTACCGCTGAGAGTGTTGTTCGCAGCAGTCATTGAGCTGGATCCCGATAGCACGCTCGTTTGTGCTGATGGCATTGGAGCCCAGGTCTCTTACACATCCCCGGTGCAAACCAATGCTTGCCCTTTGTGCGAATGTTCTACTCATAGCCTTCCGAGTATGTGTGGCGGCGGTCCCATGTTGTGCAGCAAGCAGAAGAGGGAGTGCAAGGCGATCCGTTGCGGCCAGCGCTCGACGCGCTTGGCCAGCACGGTGCGCTGCAGGAGGCGCACTCCCAGTTGCAGCCTGGAGAGCGGCTTGTTGTCTTCTCGGATGATGTGTGGACGGTTGTGTGTCGTCCCTGCATACCAGAATTTGGTTGCTTTTGCTCTTCCTGTAGCCCGCGCTGAATTACCTGCTTCGCATGCTTCTCTGCTCTTCCTGTAGCCCGCGCTGAATTACCTGCTTCGCATGCTTCTCCCGTTTGGCATTGCAGAGTTCGCACAAGCGCATGACGCGGCCATTGCGTGAGCCCTTGCAGCCTTGCTCGGGGTAGGAGACCTGACCGACCGTGCGTGCCGCCTCTCTGCCTTGGTGGTCTTGGCCTTCCTTCCGCAGCCCGTCGTGCTGGCGGTGGAGGTGGAAGGCCGATGGAGCGGGGAGGCCGCTAGGGCCCGGGCGGGCACGGATGCATTGGTGGCTTTGCTGCGCGCCATCACCAACGCCGACTCGGAGGCTGCAGTCTTGTCGCTCGACGGACGGTCCGCCTACGACACGGTAAGCGGGGCGGATCCTGCGCCAGCTACAATCCGTCGCTCCCAAGTTGCTGCCCGCCAGTTTTATGGGCAGTTCTCGAGCTACTTGTGGTGGGACGCCAAGGGAACGGCTGTGAACAAGGCGATGCCCTGGCCCCGGCTTTGTTTGCCCTTGCACTGCATGCTGCGCTCTCCGCAGCCGCGGCCAAGCGCCAAGAAGGCAAGCTGCTGCTCGCGTTCCTCGACGATTTGTATCTTGTGACGCGCCCGGAGCGCGTGCAAGCATTTGAGCTTGCATTGCTCTGCCGTAGGGCGGCCTTTCAAGCCGGCAGCCGGAAAAAGGCGTCCCTTAAAGGGTTTCGCATGCCGCGCATCTCTTTCGTTCGCCAACTCTGGACGAATTTGACCCAGCGACTGGTCCATCTTGACTTTTCTTTTAAAAAACATATGAATCTCTTCTCGCATGACCGCCCGCAAGGAAGCAATTGTGTCCTCGCAGGAGCGTGGCGCAGCATTTGATTGCGAGCTTGGCAGCGTTCCACAAGCAGGCCGTTGGCTGTTGGTGATGGCCTCAAATTTGCCTGTCATCAAGGCAATCAACAGGGGCATTCACGTCTCTCAGCAGCTCAGGCCATCGGCTGCCAAAAGGCGGCACTCGCATCAAGATTGCAATGCTGCGCCCGATCGGCATGCTTGTCAAGGAGACGGCAAAGGCGGACATTGCGGTGCCAAGAGTGCGGACCAGCGCAACAAGCACAGCCTGGCGGGGACCTCGCCGCGCACGAAAGAGGCGGCGGCCTCCAACGGCCGCCGACCTCGATTGCAAGCACGACCAAGCGGCATTTCGCAGATCGAAGGAGCTCAGTACGTCCGCTCCTCGCGGGGCAAGGCTGGCCCTGGCTGGTCAACGGCCACACAAGGGGGGTGTCAACCAAGCCGTTTCCAACAACCTCGCGTCTGTCGTCAATTGTTTGACGTGGAGGTTCATGTCAGCAAGCCGCGTGTTGCAAGTCACTCTGGCACCAGTCCCGGCAGACATGCGCGCTTTCTCCAAAAACTGAAGGGCCTGCCCAACCGCAGGCTTGGGTGCGAGTGGTTTGAAAGCGGCCACCTTCATTTCTTGGCCCGTTGAGTGGGCAATTCAAACGCTTCCTGGTCTGAGACTGAAGCAGGCCTCAGAGGGCGGGGCCTGGCTTGTGGGCGGCAGTGCGGGAAGGGTGTCTTGCAGCGCTCCGGCCCAAAAGGCAGGTGGTGACAGCTGCGCCATGGGCTTCCGCAAAAGCAAGTGAGGCCGCAGGAGCGCAGAAGCTGACAAAACAGCAAGGGGAGCACAAATGCAGCAGAGGCTGGGGCTCGGGTCACCACGAACACCCTTGTCCGTGACCATAGCGGTCTCTTGCCTTGATGAACGTTGCATTGCTAGGGCGAATTGGGCGCGGCCCGGGCTCTGGCACCAAGGTGTTTGCAGAGGCAACGCAAACAAGCAGTGGCAGCCACATCGGTGCACTGGAACCTGTGAAACATCTCAGGTCAACAGTTTCCAAACGTGTGTCAATTCCTGTTTAAGATCACTGGTGATCCGGCCCGGACTTGGGCGTTTCCCCGATGCTTCGCGGCTCGGTAGCCGCCGTGTGCGCGCGACGACTCCGCCCATGGCATGAGGCCGTCTCCTAAAGCAGGCTTCAGGCGTGTTGATGGCAAGCCTTCCAATGGGCAAGCTTGCGGGGCTGTCTGCATGTGGCTCCTGAGTCTAGCATCTTCCATGTTAACCTGCTCCAGCAAGAGCACTTAGGAACAAGTCACATTTGTCAAAGGCGGTGTGAAAAGACCATTCAAACATAGCCCGGATAGTGACAGCGCCCCCCCCCATTCCAAAGGAAAGGGGCCGGCGCGCAGCCTGGCATGATGGCTTGGGGTTGCTCATGCTGTGTTCCCTTCGATGACTTCGAGGACTTCGGCGCGCCCGGTGGGCCCAGTGCGGCTCTGCGGCCGGAAGCCTGCGCCAGCCCGCCGCAGGGAAGTTGGCCTGCGAGGCCCAGCAGGCCGGAGAAGTCAAGGAGCAGCGCTGGGCACGTGCGCCTTTTGCACCACATGCTGTGGATTCGTTGGTTGTTCGTTTCAGCAAATGTTTGGTGGAAGGTGGGCGGCGTCAGTAGGTCGTTTGTGGCTGATGCGCAAACTGGTTGGCCCAATTCCTGCCAGGAGGAATGTGGTGGCAGCTGGTCTGAGTCGATTCACAGAGGGCGAGCTGAAACCACAGCCTGATTGGGAGCAATTGACGGAGCGGGTGGTTTGCGTGCTCGCCCAGAGCCCCAGTCGTGCAAACCTGCCCTATCATGCGTTGTTTTTGTTTGTTTTGGGGAGAGGGAGGGGGGGTGGACAAAAGTGAACATTGTCTAGATCTAGTTTCTAGAATGATTGATTTGTTTTTTTTCCTAGAACAAGTGAGGAACCCTTCCACCTTTACGTTGAATGGGACGAATTGCTACTTGGTCGGCACTGGCCGGCGACGCCTGCTGGTGGACGCCGGGGAAAAGTACCGGGGCGGCAAGGCCTTCATGGATATTTTGGACAAGTGCCTGAAGGAGTTGGGGGTGGAAGGTCTGGATGGCATTGTCATTACCCACATGCACCATGACCATTACGGCAATGTTGGCAGGCGAGGGCTGTCAAGGCATGTGTTGCCATCACCTCCCTTGGTTTTCAATGAACAGATGTTGCAATGGATTCGCCCGGTGTGAATTGAGTTGGCACCTTTGAGAAAAATCGGCCTCCCTGCACATCCTACGCATGAATTAGACCCGTGCCGTTTGGTGGGTTTTGACATTGAAAACGTATCGAGCCTGCAGGCTGCAAAGCAAGTACGGCCCAGTCCCGGTCTATTCCCGTGACATTGACCGCGAGACCTTTCCATTGCTGGCAGAAATCCGGCGCCGCGGTCAGCTGCAATATTTTGTTGGCTTGGATGGGAGGCAGCGCTGGGCAACATCAGGGTACCCTGCCTTCCACCCTGCCTTGAACCAATTGTTTGAAGTTGATTAGCTTTTGTTTTTTGGGGCGCGGCAAAAACGTTGGGGTGCCTCAAAACCCTGCGAAGTCGAACAAGTTGTCCGCAATGCAATGCAAGCTCCCTGTCACCTGAGCCACCCACCGGGCTGGCGTTGACTGTGGCGTTCCACCTGCGATTCTGGAGTGGCTCCGAACAACAAATCGGCATGCCCTCAGCCATCAGCCATGACCCACTCATGATGCAAATATGTGCACACCACAACTGCTTTGGTCAAAGAAAGCTGGGCTCCCTTGTGCCCAGTGCAGCGCTCAGCATCAAATTGGCTGCCAGGCCTCTTCTCAACCCGAGCGACGCCGAGCCTCCGGCGCTGCCGAAAGATTTGGACGTCTCGTGGGCCCGGAACAAGGCGAGCCGGCCTGAACGGCTTGCCCAACCTGCGGACCATTATATTTCCATTTTTGGGATTACTGGAGCCCTGAATGTAGTAGCAGCGCAGCAACACTGTTGCTTGAGTTTCTCCTTGGTCGGCGATGTTCCAAGAGACATATGAAGAGCTTTGTTGTTTGGAGTTCATTGATTTCGCTGACAAGTCGGCGCAGAACGGTTGAACAACTACAGTTACCGAATCCAAGCAACAGGGTAGCAGCCAAAACAAGTTTTTTTGGTTCTCATTAGATGAGCCGCTGGTTTCTTTGTTTCGTCCGAACCGCCAGGTGAAGAATTTCCATGGCAAGACCACGGGCGAGAAGCTCCACAGGCGTCGAAGCTATGGTGAAACAAGCTGACCATTGCCGTGCAGCGGGCCCTTTTTGTGGGCCCTTTTTGTACCATTCCCGTGTTTTTTTTCTTCTTTCTTTTGCTGTGGGGATGTGGAAAATCACGTGTAGGTCCGGGAAACCTTCACGATCTCCAAATGTTGGGAGTGGGAATTGATGCTGGGCGCGTTGCAGAAACATCTCGAGGAGACAATGATGGCGATCCTGGATTCACACACCTGGTGGATGAATCGGGAGTGTTTTGCTTTCCAAGTGAAGGTTTCTCGTTAAATGGGCCCCCCCAATGTTAATCAACCAGGCGAAGATTAATCCTAGGCCAACATTGGTGCTCTTGATATGCTAAATCACGGGCTTTTGTTTCGCTTGACCTTGGCCACAGGTTCTTTTTCCTGCTGTGGCATCACCAAGACCTCCTGGATCGCCTGAGGAGCTACGAATACCCTTGGAATCCTTTGGCGAGTGGGGACCGCATTGTCACGGAGGGTGCGACACTGGCTGCCAACCAGAACCTAGTTAGCTTCTGAAGGATTGCTTTCTGTTCGTGCCTTCTGTTTTTGTTTTTGGGGGCAAGTTTCACTGACATTTACCCGTGGTGCTTGGTTGCAGTGATGGTACAGTGGTTTTTTGGCGTTCTGACTTTTGGCCCAGAGGGAGGGCTCGTGCACGTTCACGAGGGTTGCCTAACGTTTGTCGAATGATGTTGGCGCACGCATAAATCTTGTTCTCCATGGACCCAGCAATTTCCCATGACGGTCCGAGGTTGTTGTTGAGGCGCTTGGTTTGGGAGAAGTCGGCCATAACAGTGCAGGTCGCCTCAGGTCTGCCAAGCTTATTTCAATCAGGGCAATTAAGACCAGTGGCAAGAATCTGACGGATCGCCAAGGTTGCCATGCACATGCCGGGCCACTCGGAAGACCACATGTCTTTTTTGCTGGAGGAGGAGCACTCGCTCTTCTCAGGGGACCACGTGCTGGGCTGGGGCACCACCTTCATACTGGAGATGAAGGACTGGAGGGGGTCTGTGCTTTTGTTGAGGGTACCCTGCTTTCCCAGGGAAGCCAAAGTGGAATTCAGGTTTATTTCTTGGGCCTCCCTATTTTGACACATACCCAGAATGGTGCCCGAAATCCTTTTCACAGGCCCTCGGAGGGGTCAGCCGTACCGAACTCGTGCACTCCAGGCCTCCAAACCACCGCCGTCATGTTTTGGGTCGCGAGTGCACGGGTTCCTGCCACACGGCGATTGGGTGCCCTGTTTGACCTATGGCTGCGCAAATACGCAATGTGTAAAACAAAGGCAACGCCCTGAACATGTGTGCAAAGTCTGTGTGTTTTCATATGTGCATCTATAAATACATCAAAAATACATAAACAATAAGTACATGGATAGATATAATTAAATAAATAGATAAACAAGTAAATAAATAAGTACAAACTACGTAAATACATAAGTTGTATGTGTATATATATATATATAGAAACGCATACATATTTCTTAAATGCGTAAAACTAAAACATGTACGCATGCAACGTGTTCTGGACCTGCCCATAGGGGACATGGCGTGCTTGACGAATGCATCCACGTCAAGCTCAGTCAGTGGCCTTTTCGGAGGATTACATGGACTCTCTCCGGAAGATGCTCCACATGCAGCCGGTGAGCCTGTTCCCCGGGCATGGGCACTTCATCGAAGATGGGGCCGGGTGCGATTAAATTGCTCAACTTCACACAGATTGCAACAAAAGTGCTTGGGTTCATCCAATACATTGCAGCAAGCCGAATTCTGCGACCTCTTGAGGGGCTTTGTTTTGCACCCCCACCCCATGGTGCCTGACTTGCGCATTTCTCATTTCAAGTGTGTGCGTTGCGGTAATTTTGTATTCAGTCGTTCCTTCTTTTTGTTTTGGTTTGGGGGGGGTGGAGATCCTAGGGGGTCAAAGCAAGCTTTCTCATGATGAAGGTTTGTTTTCACTTTGGCGGCTACTTTGTGTTTTTTGCAGTTCGTAGATGGAGTCCACGTCATGCGTGGCATGTTCCTCCCAGAGGTGGCCACGCTGCAGCGCTACATCGACCACCGGCAGCGAAGGGAGGAACAGGCTTGGCAGGCGCAAACAAAATTGGTGAGCAGCACTTGGGGTCCAGAAATACTCACATGGCCAGACTTAAGGTTGGTGTTTCAATACTCTTATAGGGGAAGTTTGAATCCCACACCTTTCATGTTTACAGTGTCCATGGGAAGACGGGCACACTTTTGGCTGGCAGCCGCTCTTGACGGGATTGCCAGCAGGAAGTTGTCAGCTTCTTTTGATTGTTGGCCCAGGCTCCTGTTGAACAACACGACAAAACAACTCTTTGTGTTCGGGGTCAACATGAATATGGGTATGGTGAAAAGGGCACCCGCAACATCCCCCAGCAAAACACTTGCCCCCCGAGTTTCTGGTGAAAAAAAGGAACAAATCAAAAAAGGTGGAGATGGGCTGACCGAATCCTACTTTTCAGCCAGCCATATGCCTGCGGTCCTCTTATATATACAGATGCGTATCGATATATATATATATATATACATATATGTACATATAAAAAACGGGCAACACAGAGGGGGGGGGGGGTATTCCTGGGGGGGGCGGGTTGGGGGGATGCTGCTTAGCCGCTGTTAGCCGCTGCGAGCCTGAGGCGCTGGTGAGGCGCACCGAGCCGGTGACCGTGGAGGAGTTGGTCCACGAGCTGCGCCCCGACGCGTTTCGACACGAAATGCCGGGAAACGCAATCGGCGTGCGAAGGAGCTGACAGCGCGATGGGGTGGTCCCCTGTTGAGTTGCTGCCCGTGTTTTTTTTCTTTCTTTTTTTTCTGCCAACAGGATACCGCTTATGTTACATATGTTTATGTTGGGGGGCGTCTCCAATTTGGAGGCACACCCAGGCACGGGCAAACGGATACAACAAGCTATGGAAAACCGCTGTGGGGGGTCAATCAAACATGTGCTGGTGAGAATCTGCTTCCCAGACGGTTCAAAGCTTAACTGATAGTCATTCTATCCTCAGGGAACCTCAAGGTTGTTCATTTTGCCCAGCTTGACACCGGCATGGTTTTTCTTCAGGAGGCAAGAGGAAGGGTCCGCCTCCGCCCCGAGTTCGATGTGGGACCAACAGAGCCCTTCAGGTCTTTTCGCTTTTGGCTGGAGAGTTTCTTTTTGACGGGGTGTTATAGGCGGCATAAAGGAATAAGCCAACCACCGGGAAGGGACTACCGCTAGGTTTGAACACACAGAGACACACATACACACACACACATTTCTAGTCTGCGATACATGGATTTGACTTTTTTCTGGGTTTCCTTCAAATGAGAGACCTGCGTGACACTCAGCCGAAATGACTGCAGGTATCCGAACACCAGCAAGGAGCGGCTTTGGATGGCCAAGGGCAATGTGGAGGAGCCCCAGCTCGAGAATGGGGTTACTGGTTGGAGCATGAGGGTAGCAGGAGTTGAAAGAGGGCCATCGTGCTCGGTTCCGATGTTTGGCTCTGAAGTTGTGTTCCAGGGCCGCATGGGCATGGGGCAGGCGGTCGGTCGAACAAATGGGTCGATCAGTTCGTCCCGTGAGCCTGGGCTAAGCCACCGGTAAATGGACGCTACACTTACCTTAGCGCCAAGCCTTCATGCGCCTAGTCGCCAGAAACCAGACCTTCTCAGGTATCTTCGGAGAAGTCTGAAACCACCTACAATCCAACTAGAGCTTGCGTAAATCAACCCAACCCCACTATTGGTGAGCACACAGCTGAAAATTAAGCCCCACCCTAACCCAATCAACCGGAACCCTACCCTAAAGCCTAAATCAACATGCCGTCGACACCAGAGGTGGGATTGCAGCGAGATACTGTTTAGTGGGAGCCCAGCTGCCTTCTGCTCGATCACAGCAACAGTTTGTGTTTCGTGGGAGTGTGGAAATCACCGGATTTTACTCCAGGAATTGGTTGTCGGGGCTGTTCACATACCCCCGAAGCGCAAGGCGATCAGACCATGGGATATGGACAATTCTCAGTGCATGTATGTCGAGGGAAGCGGTGGTTCACCAACTGAAGTCTCCATTGCCTCGACTGTCAGTGCCGACTTGGTTTGACTTGGGGGCCATGCTTTGGGTGGCGAGGGCTGTTTGTTGAGTACAGGTTTTGGGATGAGTATGCATGGGTGAAGGAAGTGATGCTTAGGCAGCCAGACCTTCACCTGCTTTCCAGAGATGAGCAAATCAGGCAAATGGGCGATTGGAGGTTCCGAGCATGTTTGATCCAGTGGTTGGCCTGGTCATCATGAGGTTTGGCAGCAAATGATAGCGACAGAAGGGTTTGCAACTTCACGAAGGTTCCTTTTTTTGGGTCCATTTTGGACTCAACCTTTTCCTTCCTTGAGTCTCCTTCATTCATTTTCCCTTTCCGCAAAAGCCCATCCGTCGGATCAACATGCCCAAGCACCAAAAGGCGGCATTTCTCGACCTTCTAGGAGGTGCCTTCCCCATTCTTTCCAGGGATCCTTACACCCAAGGAAAGCGGCCGGCTTTCGGACAGAACCATGGTTGAAACGAATCGGCAATCAGCCTCTAGAACCTTCGGCCTTCCGGGTGCCATGAAGGTATTTGTCTCAACCCGCCAGACTCCGCACCGAGGTGCTCCTCCGCAAGTTCGTGCAGGACGGCGCCGCGGCCGCCTTCGAAGGCCGCGAGGCGACGGACGCGCCGTTGGTGCGGCTGCGGGGGCTGCCCACGGGCTACGTGGAGCGCAGCTTGGCGCGGGGGCAAAGGGCCCCGGGCAGTGGGGGGGTGGGGGCTGGTCGGTTTTTAGAGGCTGTTTTGAAGGAACATCTAGGAGAAAATCACAGATTTTAGTTTTTTGTTTTTAGAGTTTGTGGGTGCTAGCTAGTGAGAGGCGGGTCTTGCATTGGAAAAATATGCGCTTCTCAAGTGCGGGTTTACATGGTTGCCCCCCCCCCAGCAGGTGAACTCTTTGTATGCCTTTCCTTTCACAAGAGTCGTACCAGGATCCTAGGAACGGTCACAAGAGTACCCTGAAGCTGCCCCCTGCCAATGTCCACCATAGCCTTGGCCTGGCATGATCACACCATTGCCACACCCTCGCTTGGCGACCGGGCCCCCAGGCGAAGGCCTTGAATCTGAGGCAACCTGCCGGAGGACTACCTTTGGGTGGCCCGCCGGGCGGCTCCAAAGCTGTGAGCCCACCTGAATCACTGGCTTCCGCGAGCCCAATTAAGAAAACAGAAAAAACACTGCAAAAGGAGGCTCCATATAGAGCGGTCACGTCTCATTGGCTAGAAAGGAAAATAGTTGGTAAGGAAAGGTGTGCCACCTGGGCCCATAAATTGAAGAGCCAGCCAAACACAGCAACCCAGTCGATCTTTAGCATTGTGGCGATTACCCTTCTCTGCTTAGCTGCGGCACGGCCAGAGCCTTTGAATAGTTTACCGATGAGAGGCCAAGTGAGTGAACACGGTCCTGCCCAAGTAAAACACATTGTGGGCCAAAGGCTCTTGAGCAACGGCCCGTCTGCAATTTGCCAGGGCCTGCTTGGGGCCCTTGCCCACGTGTCACGCCTAATTGGTGTACCCGTCCGTGGCCTTGCTGAGGATCCTGGCTTTTGTTTGCCAGTTTCCGTCATTCGGATCTTTGGTTTGCCAGCAAGGGTCCTGAGTGTACAATTTTCTGGCGCGACAAGGCTGACCCTTCGTGCAACAGCCAGCAGCCATCAGCAGTGAAAAGGAGCCTTCGGCAGGCATGTCGTGCCGCTTCTTCCAAATGAGATCTATGCAGCGCAGCATGGTGGATACTGGGGGGCTAAGTTTCCTCTGCACGGACATGGGCATGCCCCCAGCGCAGGGCTATTGTTGTTGCACTTTTCAAGCAAGTCGGCGCCTGGTCACAGTTTTCGAGCAGTGTTGGGCAGTTGGTGTTGCATGTCAGGGCATCAGGCAGCTATTGAGAGATGTACTTGCCCGATGGACAGCGTCAGAAGTTGTCAGTTCACATCCGAGCGCGGGATTGTGCCAGGACCTTGGTTGAAGGAAGTATCCGACAGTCGACCTTCTTGGCATCACCTTGTTGGCAGCTCCGTTTGGGTTTGGTCATGTGTGGTTGCAGCTTGCAACCCGCCACGCCGGAAATGTGGGCTCCAGCAGTTGCAGTGTCTTGCATAGGCCCGGCTGGGATCATAATGAACATGGGCGAGCAGCAACCCCGGGGCCAGCAGGCAGCCTCAACTCTTGCCCACAGGATATGTATGCGCCTGACAGCTGCACATCAGCCAAGAGCGGTAGGTGTAAGGTCCAAACGTCTTTTTCCGTCTTCGTGCCGAGAGGTGTGGCGAGCCTGAGGCCCTCTCTATCTCCAACAGTACCTGTTGTGCTCCAAGGTTCAAATATAGAGTGAAGAACCAGCTTTGGGGCGACTTTGCCTTCAAAAGCAGTTGCTAGTGGCTTCCACTCCTCGTCATGGCGGCAGTTTTGCCCCGGGACCTGTCGAGCTCTTGCCGTTCTGCCGCGGCGCAGCGTGGCCGAATAAGTGGATATGGTCACAAGATGGCGAGGGGTCAAACCGAGGTTGACCTCTTAGCTGAATGGGCAGGACGAGCCCTGTTCTCCACGAATGCTCATATTAGCTTTTGCGTGTGCTAGGTTCCATGCGTTGGGATCCCAGGCCGGCCACTGAGGCTTTTGGCTCAGCACTCTCAGGCCCTCACGCAAGTCTTGGCCAACCTGCAGGTGGGGCCTGGTGTGTGTGTGTGTGTGTGTTGTGTATTGTGTGGGGTCGTGGGGGGACGGGTTGGGCTTCTTGGAGTCGTTTGCAAGACCATGACCTGCGAGCTTGGCCGTGCACGCTGAGTTTTTCCAGCTTATGTCCGAATCCAAGCGTGATAGTTTCTATTTCCAGGTCACGGTCAAGTCGGCGGACGCGTTGCCAGGTGCAGTGGTAGAAAGCAAAGAAGCCGTCTTTGCCTGCCGGTGTGCTGGAGTGCTGGAGTGCTGGAGTGCTGGAGTTCTGTCAAGCGTCGAATCGGAGAAACCTTGACAACCATGTTTCAGAACTGATTCAAAGGGTGCTTTCAGTGGCTGTTTCGTCCGTGCGGATCTGAAGGGCCTCCCCTTGGGGCCCTAAGTTGCAACGGGCGATTGGCAGGTGCTCTTGGAAGCCGCTGCTGCTGCGGCGGACACGGCGACGGAGCCGGGCGAGGCGCTTGCGGAGAGCTTGGCTTAGGGGTCCCAAGCTTGCGCCCAGTATGCGTCGCAGAGGCCCCTTTCCTCCAATAGAAAGGGGGCATCGGGATGATCAGAACCTCGGTAGACTGCAGGCGATTGATAGCTGCAATCCCTGAAATCTTAGGAACAAGCCGCTGGGTCATGAAGGCCTTGACCAAGTTTTGGAGGGAGATTGTTTCTTGTGGGCCAATCACCCCCCCCCCCCCAAGGCAGCAGGTCTATTAATCCGGAAGCTGGAAGCTGGTGATAACAGTAGGAGAGGATACGTGCTGTCAGTGCTGGCAGGCACAAGCGCCGGCTGGCCAGCCGCAAGGCAGGTGCATTTGGCAACAGATGGCGATAGAGAGTTCGGCGGCAGCTGTGAGGGATAAGTGAAGCGCCACAGACAACTCCCATCCGCGTGTGCGAGTGTGCGTGTGCGTGCTGGGCGCTGGGAGTCTATTTCACAACCTTCCCTGGGACGGCTTGGGGCTGCAACGTCGGCTCTCGCGGGGTGCACAGCAGCTAGGGGCCCGGTCCTTCAGGCGAGAGCTGCCGAGATCTCGCCAAGTGCCCGCCTGCCGGGCCACGTGCCTGGGCTCGAGGGTTGGCACTGGGTGCATTGCTCCTGGGCTCCTGTTGAGCAAGGATCTCGGTTGAGGGTGGAGGAAATGGTGTCCCTTGAGGATCCTCGGTTGTACCTTGGCAACGGAACACCTGCATCCCAAAAACCCTTTCGTTGGGCAGCTTTTGAGGCTATGCGTCACTCGCGCCTGAGGGTCGCTGCAGCCACCGCCCCCTCCAAAGCCGGCGCAGCCGGTGCAGCCGGTGCAGCCGGTGCAGCCGGCGAACGGGGGCAAAGGCCATGGCAAAGGAGAGGGCCTGCCAGCTCGGACAAGTGCTACATCATGACTATTGGAGTTTGAAGGTTCTACTGGACTCGAGGTGTTCCCCCTCTTTCGCTCGCATGGAAAGGTCCTCACGCTTTGTTTGGCAATCCCCGCGAAGGGCCTCAGTGCGTGGCGAAGAGGGGCTGCTCGAATGTTTCCGGGGCTCTTCCAGTTTCGAAGTAGCTCCTAACCGCTTGAGAAATGGATGCAGGCTGATTAGCGCATGCAAGTCCTGCATCAGCCATATTGTGCAACTAGCATCCAAGGCGTCAAGCATGGTTCTCCCTCAGGGGGACGGTTCCTTCCAACCATTGTTTTCCCCTTCTGCTTATGCAGAATATGGGTTAACCCCGTCGCTCTTCAACCAGATCCCACTGCCACCTTGGCTTGTACCGGGGCTTTTTCTTTAGGAGGGGTGAGCGCAGTCTTCCACCCTCCACGGCTTTTCTCCTGGCGCGTTTTGGGCCCGACGGCACTGTCAGGAGGCTGGTCGCCCTGGCCTTCCTTCGCCGAAAGCGAGCCTCGCTTCGATGGCTGGACCCAAGGCCAGTGGGCGGACTGGGTGCAGACCCCCTGCGGCGCGCAGTGGCGCCTCGGCGTGGGCTGGTGACCGGTGAGGGGCCAGCAACCCGAAGACTTCGAAGTCAGATTTGGGACCTGGTGAGCAAACTGCCCGCACGCCTTTGGGCCGGCCCGCGTCCGAGTTTTACGGGGGGCCAGGGAAAGGCGGGGAGCCTTCGGGTGTTGGCTGGGAGGGAAGTTGTCAAAGTGAGAAACGTGTTGTTCGCCTTCAACCTGCCCTGGACGCTAGATACCATCTGAGTATAGGGCTACTTGCTGAGAATGGCCAGTGGTGTGAAGAGGCCAGTTTGGCCAGGTGGCAAGTGGGACCTCCCCCAAGTGTTCTCAGATTGGCCCCTTAAAAGCTGACATACAAGGAGTCTGAGCTTTTGCATTGAGATGGCCCTGCACTTCCAGAGGCCGCCCAGTTTGCGGGGATATGTCAAAGCTGGGGCTTGATGCTTGGAACGTGTCCCTGAACCAACTTGAATCATTCATGCGCCTCTAGCTTCACAAGGCCCGGCGTCGCCGGGCCCAAGTTCTTAGCTCGGTGGACCAGGTGCAACAACAAGCGCGCCGAAGCGGAGGTCATTGCGGACTGGATGGCTGGGATTCCTGGGATGCATCTTCAAGGGAGGGAGGGTCTGAGCGTCTGGGGGTGTGAGGGTGTGAGGGTCTGAGGGTTTGAGAGTCTGAGGGAACAATCAATTCGGCCCAAATTTCTAGGACTCGTTCAGCTGGATCTGGTGGCACGAGGAAATGGGGGTCAAGGGTGCCCCTCTTCCAAATTCACCCTTCCCCTTTCAGATGAGGGATTCATACGTGCAAGGTCAGCTGCCCAGGTGGCTTGCAACGGTTTCAAGAACGCCAGTTTCAGGGTCAACCCCCCCCTCCCACTTTTCAGGGGCTGCCCCCTTGGCCCTTGGCTTCTTTAGGTGCAGGGCTGGGGCCTAGCAGCTCTGCGCAGCGGGTCAGGGGCTGGGGGCCCAGTCTCAGCGCAAACGCCTAGGAAGACTCGGCTTACCACGCTTACCTTTTTATCGGGTTGCGGCATTCGGGGCTTTCACAGTTTTCCCTCTCGACTGCCAAACAGCCGTGGCAACATACATGTTGTATGTAGAACAAGGGGTAGAAGCCAAAGATTGGGATATGATGATATATACACATAAACACACACATACACACACACACACACACATATATATATATATATACACAGGTATAGATAGCTGTGTAGATATTGTGCTGTGCCATTCAAGCATGCAGCTTTATTGCAACTTGCGGAATCGTTGGCCCCCCTTAGTGTTGAGCCTGAGGGCAGAAATGCATAAGGCAGACACTCGGCAGGGGTTGTGGCTTGTTGAAGCCTAAAAGCTTGGCGAGGTTGCCAAGGGACTTTTGGCCCCAAAGGCCTTCATCTCGTTGAACTTCCCTCGACTGGTTGAGATGTCCAAGTTGGCCGGCCAAAGCAAATCTGGATTGCCCATTGGCTGTTCAGCAAGGGGTGCGGCGGGTCAAAGTCCACACGGGACTCGTGGCCCAGCCATCAGCAGCATGCATTCATGTTCCCACCTTTGGTCGTTGGTGGCCGTGTTCTTGCTCTGTCCGATTTCATCCGATTGCGGCGATATTCAAGGCTCTAAGGCCCCTGATTCTTGCGGCTTTCGGCTTTCGAGCGGCAACTTGGAGAATCCGAATGCTGAAAAGGTTGATGCACAAAGAGGGCCCCCCCCCAACAATTTTTTTTTGGAGCACCTACCGAACAAATCAGCATAACACCTTCCTGGCGTTCATTCGGCACACGCCATGGCGGCCGTCCCTGCCGGCCATGGCTCGCCCCTTTGCGCGGAACATCTGCCCGCGCTGCGTGTCCCGGCGCGGGCGCGGCGGAGAAGCGGAGCAGGCGCACGGGTTGGCCGCTGCAAGCCAAGGAGCTATGCAAGCCCCCGCATGTATACATATGTATTTATATATACATACATGTATATATATATATATACACATATATCTATTGCAACAAGCAGGTAAACTTCTGGGCAGGGGGTCGAAGTCTGGCCCTGTTTAGAAGCATCTCGCTTTTGGAAAGCCCTCTATAGATTTCTGTGGGGCGGGGTGCCATGGCAACTGCTTCTTCAAGTTTTGTAGCCAGTTACAGTGAGAATGTCTGTGCACCAAAGTATTGCCCTAAAGTCCTAAAATTTGCGGGGATGGGACAAACGTGATTGGACCTAGCCACACCCGGGGCCGGCCATTGTCCGCCGTGGAGGCGAGCTCGGCCGTCCGCACGTCAGACGGGCGGCAGAGAAATGCGCGGACCGGCGCAAGATGACGACTGCCTTTTGGGCAGCGCGGCGGGAAAGCATTTTTTTTTTCTCACCCGGGGCCGCTATTTTGAGGTTGTTTCCTGTTAACCTGCCACTTTCGGGGGCGACTACGATGATGGCAAAGCAATGGAGCCAGTTCGCTCACGTTCTGTGAAAGCAGCGCGGCAAAGGAGGTATGACACAAACAACAAGGGTTGTACCATTGGCCACGGGACCCTTGTCTTTCACGCGCATCTCGAACGCTTTTTGCGCCCAGCGAGGCCGCGCTGGCCGCAGGCCACGTCCGCACTGCCCGGGCTCGGGCGCAGGGTGCGCCGGGTGCGGAGGTCAAGGGCAAGGTGGCGCTGATCACTGGCGCGTCCACGGGCATCGGCGCCCCGGTCGGTGCCTTTCAAGAGGCCTTTGGTGATTTAATCCCCCGTACTCAGCCAGGTTTTTAATTTCATCCACGGGGGTTTCCGTTGCCATTCCAACAATCCAGGGAGTGGACTAGAGGCACTTTCAAGAGGATGGTTCCAGAGCCGTCCTGCGCACTTCCATTGGAAAGATGGTACCCTCCACTGACGGAGCTTGACTGCGTGGGAGGAAAGCGCATTTCCACTCGGGCTCTTTTTGTGGTTTCGGGAGGGCACCTGTTATAGACAGAGTGCCCGGAAGTGCCAATGAGGCCAAGAGCCACAATGGGTGTGTGCAAATTGGGTCTTGGGTTGTCATTTTCGGGCCATGGGGGAATCAACCACTTGATCGGGGGGGGAGGGGGGCATCCATTTTGCATTGCGACCCAAAACCCTAACTAACTCGGTAGTTCAAAACCGACCAACCTATTGGTTTTCCCATGTTGGTCCAACTTTAGTAGTGGCCCCAAAAGGTCAAGCTTTAATTTCCGAGTCCTTTGGGCAACTGAGTAAAAGTATGGTGATATATATATATATATACATATATATATATACGCACATTCTTTTGGGTTTGGGTTATCGAACATGTATCCACCAGCCGCCAGCCAAGGCAAGGCCACGGCCTTGGGCCTCGCGAAGGGCGGCTACGGCAAGATCTTCCTGGCCGGCCATGACGAGGCGGCTCTGGGCGGGGCGCGGAACGGTGGGAGGAGGAGGAGGAGGAGGAGAGGAGGGGATCCAGGCTGGCCCTTTTCCGATGACCCCAGTGGAAGAACTTCAATTTCTGACTGCCCGGCGTTGCTCGCCCGTGTTTTTGTCTTTTTTTTGGGGGGGGGGTCGGCTCGGCCAACGAGTTTGGCACGTGCCCCGAAGGCAAAGACCCAGGCAGCGATCCGAGACTTGAAGGCCAAGAGCGAGGCGGAGCTGCTTGGCCGTCGAGGAACCTCAAACTACGGGGGGGGTGGGGGGGTGGGTTCGACTCGCTTTCGGTAGAGTCTTGAAGGGACACCAACAGGAAACCAAGCAACGGCCAATAAATTTTTGCGGGCATCGGTTTTGGGCTCAGGCCCCTACGGGTTTGTCATGGACAAATTGTTTAGGACGCTGATTTGTTTCCTTCCTAGCATTGTTGAAAGTAGACGGATTCCAAGGTTTCTGTTTCGTTCTGACCACTTACCAGCAGCATTTTCTCCAACAGCATGCTGAGGCCCCAGCAGCTCATGTTTTGGAGTGCCTTCCGCCAGCAGCCCAACACTGCACCTGTTGCCTCTTGAAACGACAAAGGCACCTCAAGTTGAAGTGCTCGGTTGATGCCCTTCCTCACCAGTCATGCATGGACTCTGGAGAAAATAGTACGGCTCGTCAAGCTTGCTGCTCCGAGCAATCCCCACCCCTAATTCACATATAGAAAGTGGGTTCACAACAATTCCCTTCTCCTTTGGCAAATGTATTTGCAGGGCGGCCCTCCAGATTTCCAGCTACGGGGGAGGATTTCCAGCGTGTTTCTTTCTTTCTCGAGCTGGGAATGCCTCGAAGGCTGGAGTATTTGCCCCTGGAGCTGGCCAACTTGGGCTCCGTGCGCTCGGCGGCGCAGGCTTTCCAGGCCGCGGTTTTTGGGTCCTTCCCGCTGGAAATCTGGTCGTTCCAAGGCAATCTGCAACCTTAGTTCCTTCCGCCAGAGGAAGCACAGAGGAGTCTAAACCATGGCTTTCAACATGTTCCAACACAGGGGATTGGCCCAAGCCCGGGTCCGAGCGCATGTGTGTGTGTGTGTGTGTGTGCGCGCGCGCGTGTGTGAGACAGAGAGGTGCTCCAGCCACTTTTGACCACTGGAGCTGTGCTGTTTGAGGGTCTTTGAGTCTGATAGAACCAGTGGTTGAGGCTCTTGTGTTGCTGGTTTGCATGTTGCTGATGTCGCCTTCTCTTGTCTTGTGGCGTTTTGGAGTTGCCCTTGCGAGAGGTGTGGGCGAGCTGCAAGACATGTATCCGGAAAGCGCCCGCACTTCAAGCACCCACCCAAAACACTTCAATCGCGGAGCCTGGCGTACAGTCCCTTAAGCCGGAGGTCGACACCTCGGAAAGCCTGGCCTTAGGGTTTTGTCTGGGCGATCCCTTCTCGTGGCTCCGCGCCTGGTTATACTGGCCTTCGATCTACGAAACTCACTGAAGGTTGGTGCCCCTGGTGCTTTCTTGTTTGCGTCCCGCATTTGGGAAATCCAGGGTCTGGTTTTTGTGGGCAGGGTTGGGCGAATACCTCGTGTCAACATGTTTAAGCACGTTGTTTGAACCTCCTCCTTTGGGTTCGCGGCCGCAGATGACCTTATTGGAGGGTGACCGGGCTAAGATAGCTCCTTAGGCTATGAAGAGGCCCAAAGAACAGGGAAATCTCTAGGCCACCAGTCTGCCGCTGCACGCGCTGATCTGCAACGCAGCGGTGATGGCGCTGCCAGAGCGCCGGGTGACGGAGGATGGCCACGAGTACCAGCTGGAGGCTGAGAGTGGAGTGCCCCCTCTGCTTGTCCTGGCATGCGTTTTCAGAATGGTTGCAACGGTCCAGGTGTTGTTTAGCACCGTCAGGCCTGGCATGCGTTTTCTGGAAGTGGGAACTTCCATTCCCTGGGCTCACTGGCAGTTGGGGAGTTTTGGGATTGGGGCCCGTTTAGCACCAATTGGGGACCGCCCCCTGACCTCCAAAGCTTCAAGCAGGCAACAGGCGAGCGAGCTTTTTGCTTGGCTTCACCGGGTTCGTCTCGAGGTAAAACCAGCTCGCCCGTGAATCTTCCTTGGGGGGGACACCTGAGCCACTTGCTCAAAACCCGGGTAAATGAAGGATAGTAAGGGGCAGTCTCAGCCAGAAATAGTTGCGGCCACCTTCTTAATTCTTTACATGGTTCTGGGTTTACGACCATTTCAATACCGGGTTCTAGATTGTGACTCACCTCCCCAGGGAGTGCCCGGTTCAAGCGCCAAGTTGGTGGAAGAGTGGAGGTGAACTATTTGAGCCACTTCCTGCTGGTAAACCTCCTGCTCCCGCAGCTGACGGCTGCGGGTTCGCAGCAAGATCCCGCCAGGTGCAATAGGGGAGGGGGATGGGGTGGGTGTGGGGTGGGTGGGGTGCCTTGAGTTGGGGTTCCTTTGGTTCCCGAAGTTGGCATAGTTTGGCGGATGATGTCCCTCCCAAGTGTGAGCAAACACTCCTCCAAAAAAGCACAAGAGCAAAAATCACACCGCCACGCTCACACGACCCCTTGCTATGGAAACAAACTGCAAGGTCCGTTGAGCCATGAGGATCATCAACGTGTCCTCCTCCGCCCACTTTGTACGGAGCCCTTTGGGCTTTGGTGACGCGGGCCAGCTGGATGCTGGCCAGGTGGACTACTACCCCTGGACGGCCTATGGCCAGTCCAAGCTGGCGCAGGCGGGTGATGCAAGCAAGTAAGCCACGTGAAGCCTGTTTCCGTAGTGCTTGCATCTCATGTCATAATGATCATGTTCTCTTTTGCCGTTTGCCACGGCAAAATCCTTCGACAGTCCCTCCGAAAAGAGGCAACTCAGTAAGAACCACTCAGCAAGGCACGGCTGAAGCGGCCCGTAATCCAGGTACGTGGCTGGCGTTTGTGGACTGTTGTGTTGCGAGACCAGATGGATGGCGCGTGAAATTCTCAAGCATTGCTCGCACATTGCCAATGCGTCCGGAAAGAACCCCCCACCCCCCCCCCCCCCCCCTTCAAACCTCTCCAAATGGCTGGAAGTCCATGGGAGCTAAAACAAGCATTTGGCTACCCGCGTTTGTTCGGCTTGCCTAGCACGAGGGCAGCATCGCGCAATTACATCTCAAGCAAGTTCAAGCATGCTGAATCGAATGGCCGCGCTGATGTATACTGAGGTGATGTTTACCTATGAGCTGGCACGGCGCCTGCAGAAGCAAGGCTTGCCAGTGGTGGCCAATGTCTTGGACCCTGGCATTGTGGACACAGAACTGCAGCGTTATTTGCCCACTCGGGCCCGGGCCTCAAACCATGTGGCTCCAGTCCTGTTGCAAGAGAGCCCGCGGGGGTGTTGCGGGAGCAGGGGCCTTTTGGTTCATCCCGTTGGTTCATTTCAAGCTCCAAGTCCTACCTTCTCGCTCTCGCGGCCCTAAGCTCCGACACTTGCAAGAATTGTTTGGGAATTCAGGCAAGGCATCTTTGTGAAGGATTTCAGGTTGGAACCTGTGATCCCAAGGGCCAGCGGGGCACTCCCCGTCACGTTGCGCAGCAGTCACAGGGATGCCCATATTGGTACAGAAGGGGTTGTCATGGGGGCTGATTTTTTTCAGATTCCTGGGGGCTGAGTTTTTCTCAGCAAAAAAAAAAGCCAAAAAAACACCGCCCATCATCTGCGTCTTCTAGTTCAGGGCCATGGGTCTGTTTTTTTTTTTTTTGTTTTTTGATGCCTTTGCTCATAAACACCAAGAAAACCAAAAAACACAGCCCATCATCTGCATCTGCTAGTTCAGGGCCATGGGTCTGTTTTTTTTTTTTTTTTTTTTTTTTTTTGGTGCCTTTGGCTCATAAACACCAAGAAAACCAAAAAAACACAGCCCATCATCTGAAGACAATACTTTGTTGATGCTTTCTTGATGCAAGCTTTCTTGATGCAAGACATCAATAATATGATGAGATGTGTATCAACAGAACATAAGCCTCTTCCAAGATATTCTGCAGGTAACTCCAGGTAACTGGAGATAATTTATCTCATCTCTCATTTCATCTTCTGCAGGTAACATCTCATCACAAGCAATTGCTTGTGGCTTGTGTCTACTTGAATCTATTCTGAACAGCTTTACTGTTGCAAGAGCTCTTCAGCAACACGAATAGCTGCAGAGAATCTTATTCCAAAGCTCTTATTCCAAAGCTGAACAGCTTTATGCAGAGAATGTTATTTGCATCTGCAGATATCGTTGCAGGTGCTCATCTTTGCATCTTGTGCTTCTTGAGCTCAAGCAACTAGATTGGAGCTGTGCTCCAATTGCTCCAGCTCATTATGCGATAAATATGTTTGTGTTAGCTGTCTTTTCTCAAGAGCATGGGCAGAGCCCGTGCGTATATTGAAAAATATTGAACATCCAACTGTAAAAAGAGATGAGTCTTGCAGCTGAAAGCTGCATAGATCAGTGATATCTTACCTTTCTTATGATTTCATATGCTTGGCAAGCTGCGCTTGCCATACTTACGTGTTTCAGAATTGCAACACAACAATAATATTTGTCCCAAACATACATCTGCTTGCAGATTGCTAAGCATACGTCTTCCAAAATATTGCATACGTATGCAACTTGTGTTGAAGATTTGTGCCAAACATACGTCTTCCAAAAGTTAGCACCCTGAGGTTTATAAACTTGGCATGCGTAAGCATGCTAATTATCCAAAAATATGCTACAGACACACGTTTGCTAAATATTTGTGTCCAACAATGATATTTGTGCAAAATAGTTCTCAACAGGCTGTCTTCTGTGCAGATTGAAGCTGGCTCATTTTCCAGGTCTGGATGCATCTGAGTCTTCATTGGATCGAATATGAATCTGTGCTTGCATGTCATCAGCCAAAAAAACAAAAACGGACCCCAATAAATCTAAGAGGTCACCGGTCTTGATCGTATATGTTTGGTATTTTTTAGTGTTTTTCATGGAAAAACTCAGCCCCCAAGAATCTGAAAAACTCAGCCCCCAGGAATCTGAAAAACTCAGCCCCCAGGAATCTGAAAAACTCAGCCCCCATGCCGACCCGCCCTCTATTGGTATCACAGATGAGCGTGAATGTTGACCCCACATGAATCAAGCTAAGGAGTGAAGGATCCTCTCTGAAGTAACACCCTTTTGGCCCTTGTGAGTCAACCAGGAGTTCATTATCCAAGAACAATGGCTTTTTCCATTGAGCTGGGTTGGGCAGAATTTGTTTTGAACAACCGCCGCGGGTCCCTTGCAAAGGGAAAGCAAAAAGAGGTTGTTTGATCAACAATTGTTCAGCTATTTTTGTATACGTGCTACTGAGTCATTTTGTTAACCCAACCCATTGTAACATAGTATGCCCTCCCACCGATCAACATGGAACCTGACACGAAAGTCCTGCAAGACCATTTTACTTTTAAGGGACCCCCTCTTTCAGGTTCCGTGTCAATTGGTGGAAGGGTATTTTACATCTAGTTTCTTTGTATGGTCAAAGGCCCGGCTCTGCCGAGGCGCCGGAGGCCGTGATGAAGTTCGCCAAGTCGCCGGAGCAGGGCGCAGAGACCTCCGTTCTGCTTGCCACTGCGGCGGCCGGGCGGGCCTCCGGCGGCTACTGGGTGGATGGGAAGCGCCTTGGAAAGCGAAAATCCGTTCTGCCGACGGTTTGGGCGAGCCACTCCGCCAATTGCCGTGACGCGCGTCCTGGGGGATCTCTTGCATCAGGCTTTGGAGCTGATTGTAGGGGCTAGTTTCTGCGATGCCGCGGAAATCTTCTTCAAGGTGATGCAGAAGTCATGGGCGACAGCAAGTTGGCGTGGAAGTTGACCAGCTTAAACGAATCGAAAGGAACCTTTTGGCATTTAGTGGGTGTCCAATGGGGGTTTTCCAGTGAAAAGGGTTTCCCCAAACAGCCCAGCTCTCCTTCTCGGTCCCAGGTTTGGCACATGTTGGGACCACTGGGCATTTGGGCGCACGCCAGGCCTGTTCAAGCGGGATGTTCCTGCAGGCTCCTATATGAACAGAACGAGACTCTCCGAGTGATTGGTTTTTGCAAGTACCTTGCAATTGTTCGAGTTACATGTTTTCAGGCAATCTATTTATGGGTTTCCCAGACAACCAAGAAACTCGAGGAACACAAACAGCAACAAAGGCAATCTGCCAGGTTCGCAAACAAAAATCAGATTGAGAGAGAACAAACAGGCAAAGGACAAGTTTGCCAGGGGAAAGGTGGGGGCAATCAAACACTCCCTCAGATCCTTTCTTTTGTTTGTTGCTTTTTCTCGCGGTTTATTGGATTGCTGGGACAGCACCTTCCCGCTGGCAGATGTTTACTTTTTGTCCATTTCTGCAGTTCTGCTCGGTTGGCTTTGCACATTGGCTTTGGATGCTTGGCGGTTCCGGGTGGTTGCGGCAGTCCTGCTGTTTCAGAAGACTTCGCTGTTTCTTCCCTGGATGCCTGATTGAAGATTGGAGATTCCTCGAAAAGCAAGAAACAAAGAGATCCCGCCAATCCTGGAAAGCCTTTAAAGACCTGAAGGGTTTCAAAACACTCTTGAGACGCCATTTCTCTGCATTGAAGATTGGAGATTGGCAATTTACCAGATTCAATCATTCAAGTTTCCTGCGAGGAGTACCCAATTCGATCGTTTTTCAGGGCAGCAACATGACAGGAACCACGCGGATAGGCACTTTATTTTGCAGTGTTTTGCCAAGGCACATATTCATGTCGTTTGACACGCTTTCCTGTGGCTTGGCTCAGTTCGTATTGAATGAACATTTGAATGGACTTAGAAAAGGACGAAGCTCAATTTGATTCTAGTTTCAAAGCGCAGTCTCAAGAGGAGGATTTGCCAATTGTGTTTTCAAGTTTTCAAGCATGATTTAGTTAGAACTGACGTCGACACTTATCAGGAAACACAATCTGTTAATGAAATTGAGTTTGGCTTGAAGTGAAGCAGCAATTCAAGCTGGAGTTCCTCGCCACAATTGATTTCCAACAGAGTTCAATGAACAGCTAGATCGAATCAGATAAGCAATGTATGTATAACTTAGATAGGATTTGCCTTCCGTTTTTACGCATAGAATAAACGCACCGCGTGTGCGATTGAGTTGGATTTGAATATCGCTGCTGCTTTACATGAAGAAATTCATTACTCTGGAGGTCCCCCTCTCTAAATATATAAAGTTGGTTGTTTCCTTTCGGTTTCCCCGCAAACAGTAATTACCCAAACCGGGTGCCAAACGACACAACCGTTTGGTGCGTGAAAGCAGCCGCGCTTGCCTCACGCGGCCCAGGCGCGCGGAGAGCTTGGGAAAAGGGGCGTCGCCCCTGCCGCTGAACAAGGAGCTGGCTGTGGAGGGGTGCCTTGACCTGGATTCTGCCTGTGGCTCTCTCCTGCCAAGCTCCTGGTGAACCCCTTGATTGACAGGAGAGCATCCCATTGGGCTTGGGGAAGGTTCTCACTTTTGGGGGGAACACCCTGAGGTGTCCAAGCCGCAAGGCCTGAACCACTGTGGCCTGCTTGCTGTCATGCTAAAGGTTCACACTTTCGGATCTTCAGCATGTGCATGACGGGTTGTATTTGGAGTATTGAACCCTTGCAATGGTTGATGTCACCTTTCTCGGTGCAACATGAACCAACGAAGAGGGGCCCCTAGGTTTGACATACAGATGGGCGGATGCCTAGTGTGGGATCTTCCAAAGCCCCAGGGCGCATGTCCTGCGATGTGTTGGGGTTCCTCCGGCTGCTGAGGCCTTCGTGTGAACTTTCGCCCTGTTTAAGGGCTGGGCTGAGCAAGGGTTTGGTGCTTAGCGGCTTTAGGGACGGATTAAACCGGGCCAACCCTCCATTTTCCCCTTTGTTCCCTTACCGGGTCAAACCCCGGCTCAGCTTGATGGGCCCTGAAAGCGTTTGAGACGGCACACGTGGGAGACCCGCTGGTTTTTGGTGAGCCTCCGACAGTGGTGGAACCTGTCCAGCTTTTGTAAACCCAGCGACCGTCAGAATCATGTCACGTTTCCGCTGGCAAACTTCCTTTTCTCCCAGGAAAGAGTGGATTGCAACCCAACTCAAAGCGCCCCCCAGCGCTTTTCAGCTCCCTTTTTGCAGTGCTACTGATTCTTTCTGGCTCGGGCGCCGGCAAGCGCCGGCCAGCGGCAAGCCTAAGGACCACGTCTTATGACCCCAAGGTGTGGGAAGCCCTTTGGCGCCGCAGCGCTGAGCTGGTGAATCTCAAGCAGACGATCTGAGGTTTGAATCAAACCCCCCAGCGGGCCAGACGGGCCCAAGAAAATTTGAATTGGGACGTGGGGCCCTCGTAGGGTTGCTTGCTCAACATCCACCCTGAATTCTCGTGCCAGGGTGGTGGCTTCCCTTGTAGTATCCATCAAGTTCGGGGCTTGCATTTTGATCAAGCAACATAGTTAGGGGTTTTTAGCAGACCTCAGTTGACGATGCGCGGTTGAAAAGCAGCGCGCACTGGCCGGCCGGACATTTCAGGGCACCTTGCCAAAAAAGTGCCTTATCCACGTTCCCCCTCAAGCCCAAAGGAGCCCAAATGAGAGATGGGAAGAAGCAATGAGTTGCTCAAATTGGTTGCTCACTATCGAAGCACAGATCACTAGAGACCGCTAAAACAGCACCATTTAAGGCACGCCTCGCTTGGGGGGGACCAACAAGAACAGCAGCTGCACAGCAGCAGCACAGCAGCAGCACAGCAGCAGCACAGCAGCAGCAGCAGCAGAAGCAGCAGCAGCAACGACGACAACGACAATGATAACACAACCACAACCAAAACCACCACCACCACCACCACCGGCGAAGACGACGACGACCACAATGACAACGACGACAACGACAACAGCGACAACGACAGCGACAACAACGACAACAACGACAACAATGACAACAGCGACAACAACGACGATGACGACAAGAGCGACACGACAACGACGACAAGAGCAACAAGAGCAACAAGAGCAACAACAACAACAAACAAACTGTAGTTTGCAACGTGATGTATTTATCAACCATGTAAAACCCCAATGCATGAATGTCTCACTTGTGCAGTCTCATCATTACGACTGCATATGGCTCAAGGAAAAAGCGCGCTGAGTACAGGGTTCAATTGTGACCCTTCCCGGTTGTTTAACCTGTTCTATAGGTTATCAGCCGTAAGCGGCTCTTTGTACAGAGTTGTACGCCATGGATGGCGACCCTGGACTACCCCATACCGAGGTGCGTCCCACACCTGATGAGCCCGCAGGCGATGAAGACGCCTCGCAATATGAACCGACTAGTCGAGCAAACTCCCAAGTGGCCAGGGAGCTCATCAGGAAGGGACAAGCACTGAGCAGTCAGGGCCCCGAATCACTCCGATCCCGGAGTGACCGTGGGAGGGCTGGGCGGTCTGGTGCTCGATCTCCTTCACCCGTTGGATCAGATCGGCATCGGCATGGTGACATCGTCATGTACGACCCCCAGACCGATCTCGCAAGGGGAAACCCTATGCCACAGTCCATGAATCAGTTCAACCAACATGTTGCAAACGTCCACCTCGATCCTTCGATGACGATCAACCAGGACGTGACGAACTATCAGCAGATCAACGCTACCCAGAACAATGCCCAATTCAACCAGTTCGTGAATCAGGACACCGGTCCCATGGTCGCCCAGATGGCGGAGGCAAGGCATGGTGAGATCATTGCCGGTCTCCAAAGCCAGTCGGAGGCCATGAGACGCGAGATTCAGATGAATGCTGAGCAGCGTGTGAACACCATGAAGTCAGAAAGAGAAGCCGAGATGAAGTACCAAAACGCCATCAACACGATCAGCGAGCAGGAGAGACAGATCAGAGAGCTAAGGGCTATGGTCGAGCAGATGATGCAGAATCAACAGCAACCGCCTGCTCAACCTGCTCCTGCCCCTGCGCCTCCTGTTCAGCAGGCACCAGCTACCCCCTTGGCTATCCCGACAGTTCCTTTGGCTGCATCTCCACCCGGACTTTCGAATGCTTCCTCGCACAGTTGGACGAAAGTCGGGAGCGACCCCTACGGCAAAGACGGATCCGTTCCCGCCGGGGCCGTGGACGATGCTGCTACCGGAGACGGTTGGCCTTGCGATGATGGTGATGGTGGAAATGACAAGGACAAGAAAAAGAAGAAGAAGAAAAGAAGAAGGACCGTAGCCGACGCCGGCGACGAGATCCGTCATCTTCTCCCTCGTCATCTTCGTCATCAACTTCGACTGCATCGGATGAATCCTTTCGACGAAAGCTACTGAAGCACTTAGGTAATTCGAGCGATCCGACAGCGGAACGCGTTCGTGTAAAGGAGGGTGACAGAATTCAGATTCCCCGATTCCCGAAGCCCGAACAGTACCGTAATTGGAGGATCAAAGTTAGGGATGCTGTTGTTGCTACTTCCGACCAACCCGAAAAGGCATTCGAATGGATTGAGGCAACTTGGATCCCAGGTCAAACTGTTGAAGTCCTTCGTGATTCAGGAATGTTTGTCCATCTTGATGCAAAGCTGGCATCGGCGTTGACGAATATCTTGGAGGGCGACCTCGCGCGGCAAGTTGACATTTTCAAAGAACAAGAAGCAAAGGAGAAACGCTATGCGAGGGGGCGCCAAATTCTTCTGATGGTTCACAGCACTTCAGCACGAACATCAAACATGGTGCAATTTACGACTTTGAGGACTTGCTCTCTGTCCAGCTCATCAACGAGGACCTCAGGAACTTCATGACGAGATGGGACACGGTCATCGCTGGAATGGGCAATGAGCAAAATGAGAAGACCCTTGAAGCGCTGTTCCACCGCCAGATTCGAAAGTTTCGGCCCCTCAGTCATGATCTCAATGAGTATGAGCGAGCTGAGGAAGGGACAGAAAAGCACTCCTATAAATTCTTGATTGACGCATCGAGGAATTATTTGGAGCGCAAGAGGCTTGTTCACATGCGGGATGCTATGTCAAGCAACACAACGGGGCGTGGCAGGACTCCATCGAACAACCCTGCAGTTCCTGGAATCCCCAAGGGTGTATGTATCAAATTTCAAACTGGCCAGTGCACCTATGGTTCAGACTGCCGATTCGAACATGTTAAAGCACCGAAAGGTAAGGGGAAAGGCAAGAAGGGCGGGTCCAGACCCCAGACGCCAAGGAAGTATCGTTCGCAGAGTCCCCCTGGTTCGAAGCCCCAGGTGTGCAAGTTCTTCAAAGCGAACAGATGTGAGAGAGGGAAAGATTGCCCATGGCAGCACCCCGCAACTTCCAAGGCAGCTCCAGCCCCAAAGGCCGAGAAGACCGCTAGTGGAGACACCCCCAAGACGTCGCCGAGGGACAAGAAAAAGAAAAAGGGGAAGAAGGATAGCAGGCCTTCTTCTCAAAGATTCAAAGGGTTCTCAGTCCCTCAAGTCTCTGCGATCGTCAAAAGGCAGCAATGCTGCGGTGTGCCTCCTCCAGGCGATGGTGTGCGCCGCGACCCTCGACTCGGTCGCCTCGCATCCTTGCTTGCCTAGTGTGACTCACGATGTTTTCCAGAGTATGCCATGTATCAAGAAGTGCGTGCAATTTTCTGATTACCCATCCATTTCGAACTATGAGACTGACGGCGAGCTTTGGCCCTACACTGCCTCGTCGAGAAGGTTTGCACACGAGTTTCCTGTTGATTATGTTCCGAAGTTCGATGAGAGAGCCGTCTCTGACGCAACTCTTATCGGCACCATGCATGAAGCTATGATGAAGGATTTGCTCAAAGGCACGAAGACTCCTTGCAAATTTCAATGCGACTCTGATTTCGGCTGTGATTCCTGCATCCCCGCAGGCCTAACGGCCGAGCCAGAGAAGCCCGTGAACTCCCCCAAAAAGGGGCTTCTCAGGACTTGCTATCGGGAACCGATGCGGAGATGGGATGTATTTACGAATCGTCTCAACCTCTGAAATTTTCCACAGCCAATGGGAATATTATCGGTACCAAGCAGGCCAGGGTCAAGATCCAACAGACCGATAGTGTTGTTCGGCCATATGTTCTTGACAAGGCTCCATCCGTGTTATCCGTGGGTATGAGATGCCTCAGGGACGGATATGATTTCGTTTGGAGAGCCCACAGCAGACCTTATTTCCGACTTCCGGATGGTTCACGTATCAAGCTCGAGGTCAAAGACAATGTTCCATTCATTCCCCCAGCAACTCAAAATGCTGTTCCAGCTTTGTCACAGAGCATTCCAAAGGTTACATCATTACCATCAGCTCCCATTGAAATTGAGGATGAAGTTCTAGTCATTGACGAGGAACCAGAAGCTGTTGAAGAGGTGCTTGTGACCAATGAGGATGATGGGGATGAATTGGGGAACGATGATTTCTTGCTTGAGGACGCTATTAGCCAACCGGAAGGTGAGGTCATTGAAGAGTGCCATGACATTCCCTCCGAAGATGCGCCTAAGGTCATCGCTTCCGATTTTGTGTCAAAGCCTATTTTGAAGGACGCCCTTCGTGAACGCGGTGAAGCAGCTTTGCGTGATGAGGCGACCTCACTCCAGCACTTGATGTGTCACACTCCCAAGAACCCCTTTTGCGAGACTTGTAACAGGGCGAAGATGTACAAATATCCATCAAGACAGAAGGGAGGTTCCACTCAAGTCGAGGCCAAGAAGTTTGGTGATCACCTTACGGCGGACCATCTTATCACATCAGATGATCGTGAAATCGGCATTGATCAATCTAGAGTTGCACTTGTGGTTCGAGATGTTGCCACTGATTTCCGTTATGTTTATCCAGCTGCACGGAAAACCTCTCATCAGTGTGTGATGGCATTCAAGCACTTTGTCCGCACCGGGGAAACCGTGAACGTGTTTTACAGTGACCGGGCTCCTGAACTTGTGAAAGCGGCGGATCAATTGGAATGGAAGCATGTTCAAAGTACAAACTACATTTCCAAAACTAATGCAATTGCTGAGAGGAACGTCAGGGCGATTATCGAGGGCACGAGGACCAACCTGGAACAAGCTGGTTTGCATCATTCGTATTGGCCACATGCGGCCAAGCACTATTGCATGGCGCATAACATCACGGACCACCCAGATTATCATTCACCATGGAAGGTACGTTTTGGAGAAGATTTTCCCGGACCATATTTGCCCTTTGGTTGTCAAGTCAACTTTTGGACCGGCCCGAGGAATCGACCCAACAAGCCTTTGAAGTTTGAACCTACTTCCAGGGCTGGAATATTTCTGGGGTATCCCATCCATCCTGACTTTCTTTGGCGTCACGAATTTCTCGTTATTCCTTTGCGAGATTTGATGGAGAAGGACTACGATCAACCTATTGCTCCTTTGAGGGTAAATCAGATCAAATGTCCGGATGGTGAATTCTCTTTTCCAATGGTCGAACGGCACTTATTGCACATGAATGGCGTAATGCCGGGGCTTGAATATGCTCCTGAAACGCCCGATCCAGCTGCATTGGATGCGCCGCTCTTGGAGGAGGATTTGCCGGCAGAGATGCCAGGCCAGGATGACATCGATGATCAGGAACTCGCTGAAAACCTCGGAAAGCTGATCAAAGATTCCCCCAAAAAGGGACCCGCATCGGAGGAGATGGTCAAAGTCATCGATTTGAAGACCAGCAAGGACACCTTTGTTCCCAAAGATGGAGGTGCTCATTACGATGCGGGGGGTGTGAAAGCCCGAAGGTATTCAGGATCGAGCAAACCCGACAGTATCCCACCTTTTCTTTGGAAAACAATGTCAACAAAGCAAAGGAGACTCGCCATCATCAAAGATGAACGAGAGAAGGCTCGCGAGGCTTTACTCGATGAGCCCGTCTCCGAGGACCCGGAAGCTTCTTCATCCAAAGCTAGGCCGGCGACCACTGCAGGATTGGAAGATGAATTTTCAAACATTCCTCTTATGCCTGTTGCATCTTCCGTTGGGGACCATTCTAAAGAGGAGACCGTTGAGGACGCGCTGGATGTTGTAGTTTTGCCTGCACTTTCTGCGAATCCCGAAATTGGTCAACATCGTTGCAAAGTTCTTCAAGCTCACCTTCACCCTGTTATTCATGCTATGGTTGCTAGACCAGTGGGGCGGAAGGAGATTGAAAGCAATGCTGATGCTCAAAAGTCTATTGACGTGGAGTGGCACAACCTTGAGAGCAAGGGCGCATGGGATTACAATACTGTGCGTGAGTGGTCGCAGGTGGTCAAAGAAGCTAAGGGGAAAAGTGAAAAGGTCCATGTTGGCAAAATCTTTGAAATCTGTGTTGAGAAAGGGAGTGAACTTCAAAAGGGAAACCCTCTTCGCAAGTTTAAGGGGAGGACTGTGTTTCAGGGGAACAACGTTAAAGACGAAAATGCTGAGCAAGCTTTATTGGCTGAACTTGGATCGGCCCCTTCCACCATGGAAGCTGCCAAAGCCATCGATGCTTATGGAGCTATGCCTGGTAACTGCACCCAACAATCTGATGGGCGACAGGCATATACTCAGGCATTATACAAGGGAATCAAGACATGGGTGCGCCTCCCAAAGTATCGCTGGCCGAAAGGTTGGGCCTCAAAGAAAAGCGATCCAGTTGTGCAGCTCATTCTTGCTCTTTACGGCCACCCGGATTCGGGGGGTCTATGGGAAAAGCACTGTGAAGACATCCTCTTGTCCCTTGGTTTCCGTCTTGTCTACCCTGGAGCCTGGCCTTCAGTTTTCTGGCATCCGAAACTTCGACTCCTGCTCGCAGTGTACGTCGACGACTTCAAGATGTCGGGACCGGTTCAGAATGTTGCAAAAGGTTGGGAACTCATTTCTTCCAAGATTGATATGGACCCACCTTCGGCTGTTGGTAGGTACCTCGGATGTGAACATGTTGTCACGGAGAAGGTTCAACTTTCGCCTGAACATCATCCTTTCGCTCATGTTTTCAATCATGACCTGGAGGATCCATCCGACAAGAATGCAGCCGCAGCTCGCCGAACTCAGGATTACTGGGAACACTATCCAGAACATGGCGTGGTTGTTTGTCAACACGAGCAGCCAAGGCGCAAATTTCGCCGCACGCCTAACGGTGTTGCCAAAGAAATTGGGTTGGGCGGGACGCGGTACACAGAGTGCAGTCCATGTTTTGATAAAGATGGTGCTGCTCAGCAGTATTGGCATTTCGATGAAGACGATGATCAGATTCAGACTGTTCCTTTTCTTTGGGTTGGGACCACGTATTTCTTTCATGAAAACGTTGGAAATGCCCGCCTAGCGGCTGCGGCCGTGAAGAAGCTCAGGGACAAGACGTCCGCCAAGAAAGCCAATCGAGCCAAAGGTTTTTCGTATATCGATGAACTGTTTCAGCACCAACCTTGCATGGACAAGCCCGTCACGCTGGTTACCTATGACATGACCGGATTCCTTAAACAATGCCTTGACAGGTATGTTGAGCTTGCGGGGGGCAATGTTCAGTTCAAGAAGGTTTCCACTCCATTTCAGGATGACCGCATTGCAAGACCCACCAAAGACGATACGGAGAAGAAGGGTATTCTTCAACCCATCGCCTCCAAAATCCTCATGAAGGTCCTGTTTGCTGCGCGGATGGCCCGTTTTGATCTCTTGAGAGCGACCCAGGGACTGGCTTCTCGCGTTACCAAGTGGTCCGTCGACTGCGACCAGGCGCTCTTCCGGTTAATGTGCTATATCCATACCACAGTCGATCGGAAGATGCACGGTTTCGTTGGTGACCCCTCATCACGAACCCGACTATGGTTGTTTGCGGACTCAGATCATGCTGGCGAACATGACTCCCGCAGTACATCAGGGTGCTTTCTTGCATTGATTGGCCCTAATACATTCTATCCTCTGACTGCATTTTCCAAAAAGCAGACTTCCACTGCGATGTCGTCCACGGAAGCCGAGGTGATTGCAGCTAATGTGGCATTGCGTGCTGTTGGACTTCCGTCTTCCTGCCTCTGGGAGATCATACAGTCGGCGGGGGGTGGTACAGAAAACCCAACTTGCACTCTCACCCCATCAAGAACTTCCGATTATTGGATCAACGACACGGTCAATGGATATATAGTCAGAGTCCACAATAAAAGAAGAACCCAGTTGTTTGTTCCATCGAACGACGACTGCCCGGTTAGAACCGAGGCCTTGTCCAGCACCAGATACACGGTTCAACTCTTCAACGATGGCAACATCAATCTCAAAGTTTCTCGAATTTGCCCAAATGATCCAGAAAGCCAAACCGACTCCGCATGGACAGGCAAGACGTATTTCTTCATGCGGGGGGCCGGCGAGGCAGATCTCGAAATCGAGGCCAAAGAGATCAGGGACAACCTTACCGATTTTGAGTATGTTGGGGATGAACGTGTTGGTAGCGAGGGTGTGACTCTTATCAACAATGGTTCTTTCGAAGGCATTTTTCTCGAGGACAACCAGGCCACTATCCGTATTCTTGAAAGTGGTAGATCTCCGGCCTTTCGCCATACCGACAAGACCCAACGTGTTAATCTTGCTTGGTTGGCGGAGCAATTCAGGCGGAAACACTATAAGCTTACGCACGTGTCCACCGAACTTCAGGCTGCAGATATTCTTACGAAGCCTTTCACAAATGCTGAGAAGTGGCAGGGAGGGCTCAAACTCATGAATATTGCTAGCAAATTGGATGTCCCAGGTATGCCGGCTGCCGTTTCGCCACGCCTGGAGAAATCCGAGGCCAGGAATACGGGGGGTGCCCCTAATCGTATTCTGGTTGAAGTTTGCTGTTCACATGATTCCAAGCTTGGTGATACTTCGCGCCGACCCGCTTTTGGCTGCCACGTGATTCGGATTACCCAGGACGATGATATTCTTTCTCATGCCACTCGTAAGCGTGTCGTTGACGAGGTGAAGCATATCCGCTCTATCGGCAACAAGGGCTTCATTCCTGTTTTATTATGGGCAAGTATCCCTTGCACTGGCGGAACTGCTTGGTCTCATATTAACATGAATCATGACACGGCGAAAGAGAAGGTGAAGCGACATCGATCCATTTACAAAAGAATTTGGTCTGCCTTCGTTGACCTCGTGAACTCAATGGAATTTGCCAAACCGTTGATTGCTATTGAATGGCCTAGGAGTTGCACTTATTGGGACGATAAGGCTGTTGACAAGTTTGTAATTCGAAACAACATGACTTCTGTTAAATTTGATGGTTGTGCTGTTGGTGTCAAAACTACCGATGGGATTCCTATGAAGAAACCATGGACCGTGAAGACCAACATGCATTGCCTCCACAATTACCTCGATGGAAGAGTATGTTCTTGCGCTGTCCAACATGCTGAAGGTAGGGGACGGAATCTCAAAAATACTGAATCCTACACTTACATCATGACTGACTTGATTCACAAGGCTTTTGCTTATGCAGTGTCGGTTCAAGACAAGGTTGTCCAAACACAGATTCTAGTTGCGACCATGGCCGAAGCACTGCCTGTGGAGAAGGCCTTGAAGACGGTACGCTCGGCGTTCAATGCGAGGAACTACAAAGATGTGCCGCTCGCTCGAGTTGACTACGGCTCGGACTACATCCTGCACGATGGGAAGGTGAAGGCCGAGGTCATCCCCGACGAGCTGCGCGTCGCCAACCGAGAGGCTTGGTCAGACATGTTCCGTGATGCGGCAACTCAATCATTCATCGTCAAGGACGTGAACTCCGGTGTCGACCTTGCCAAGATGAGTGAACGCACCGATGCGCTGGCTCTCGCCAAGAATGCCATGTCATCGTTGACAGGTACTGCGGGAATTCTCAAAGAGGCTCCGGCTGAGGCTTTCGATATCCTCTTCTGCCCGGGGAAACCCGCGGTCAACTATCTGTTTTTCGGCGACTCCTTCAATGCATTGGTCAAAGATGGAGCAAAGACAGATGTTGGCACCATCATCAAGGAGAATAAGCGGACGCTGTTTGGGCACAAGCACGAGGTCTGGTCCGAAATGACATGGGGCAAAGGACTGGCGGAATCTTGATGCCGCTGAGCGGGCAATGCTAAAGCTCGCCGAAAGGCCTGAGCCCCGGCCGTACGTCATCGTGATCTCCTGGTCTGGAAATGATGTTGTCGGTCGTAACGGTTACATCGACAACCCCGCCGCCCTAGCGGGCTGGGCCACTGACTCCGAAGCAAAGCGCAAGGCTGCGATGGACATCATCGAAAGGAACGCCCGAGCGGTGATGACTGTCCGTGACCGGCTACGACATATTGCTTTTCGGGAAGACGTGGTCCAGGTCGTGCTCATCGTACCCCGGGACTTTGAGACGTACGGATTGAGTGAATCCTATAAGACTCAAATGGACGGTCATGCACGTTTGTTGCACGGTTCAGCGGGAATCACCGTCCTCGACCCCCAGACTCTCATATCCAACACGTCCCGGGCAGACCGCATCCACACCGATGACACCGAGCGCAACAGAAAACACTACATCAATTTCTATGTGGCCGCCGCGAAGCTCGGGTACTGCATTGGCCAAATCAACCGCTTCGAAGGGGCGATGAATTGGTACCGCCTCGAAAGGGAATACCTGAACATTGACACATCCATCCCTATCGTTGGCGGTACACCCCAGGAAACTGGCGGTCCGGCAATTGCAAAGAACCCTGAGGACCCTTTCGACAATGAGGTCCGTGAGAGGGAGTTGGAGGCGATCAACGAAATCGCCGCGCAAGAGCCGAAGCGCGAGGTTTTCCTGGAGACTGAAAAGGAGGCAAACCCCCTCTACCCCCTCGACACCGTCAAGGAGGAAGCAAAGATTTTGCAGATGATGCAGCCCGACATTCACGCGGCGACCGTCAGCGGCCTCAACGATGTGATTGATTGGTCTTCTTCTTCGGATGAGGAGGACCTGATCAGCTTCGGTCCCTGGCTCTCAGCCTAAGGTCAGCCGGCCGAAAGGCCAGGCCGTTGAGGTTGCCGCAGTGGATCCGAACGATATCGGTGAGGACGGCCAAATCAAGCTTATCCTCACTTCCAAACGGAAAAGTCATAACAAAATGACTGCAGCTCTCAGTGCTGCGACACCAAAGGTGAAATCAAAGGCAATGCCAATGCCTGCTGCCTCATCCAGCGATCAGGCGCCCGTGGCTGGGACCAGCAAGACTCAGCCCGGAGAGATCCGTGGCCCGGACAACATCCCCAAGGCGAAGGCAGTTTCCAAAGCTGCTGGAAAGCCCGGGGAGACCCGTGGCCAGGCTGCTG
>CAUJNA010000216.1:85000-92500 GCA_963377175.1 Effrenium voratum | reverse complement strand
ACAATCGGCCTTCGTGCCTGCTTTCCGGTCAGCAGCTCCTTCCTTCTTCCAAGGCTGCCTCCCGCCAAGTACCCTGCGCAGTGGTGCCATGCAACGAATGCGCCGGCGAGCTCAGCACGCTCAGCTCTTGCATGTTTTGTCCACTCTCATGTCTTGACACTTGTCTGAGCCATAGACACAGACGCTTCTACAAAAAGGCATGCATACATACAGATCTGTCATAATGGCATGCACGCATCACGTTACGTTGCATTGCACTGCAGTACGCTGCATTGCGTTGTGTTGCGCTGCATTGCACTGCGCTTCACTAGTTGCGTGACTGCATTAGGTTGCATTCGGCTGCATGCATAGAGATATGCAGATATACAGGCATATGCACACAAGCCCACAACTAAAACCTCTTGTTCCGCTTTGGAGGGGCATGTTGGCCCATAGGGAGGTAAGGTGAGATGAATCCCGAGGTGCGCTTCTTCCCACCGCACCACCGACATTACGAGGCATACGTGCAGGCGAGTCACATGCTTGGAGCTTCATGACTTGGATGGAAGGCTTCCGGTGCTTCCAATTTTGAGCACAGGTTTTGGGGCGTTGATGGGGTTCTCCTTCGGGATGTTGAGAACCCCCAGAAATGACATTTTTGGGGTTTGCTCCATTGGCATAGGAATGTTGAGAACCTTCTCGGGGTGGTTTGCACATCGCATTTTGTCGGCTGAAAGAAAATGAGTTTGACGAAGCTGGGAACTCTAGAGAAGCACTGATTGGACCCGTTTTTTTTTTTTTTTTAAATCGAATTGGCGTGTGCCGGTTCAACATTGCATGGGGTGGGGTCTTCGGACTTGAATAGCAGCGTTGCGCTGCGCGGGCCCATGTCATGTTCCAGGGAAAAGGCCAGTGATTTGGGACTTGTCGTGCAGTAGGTTGTTCCAATTCGCACAGTTTGGGTCAGGTCAAGGTGGGGCTGGGTTTATGGTTTAGGGCGAGTTTTGCTGGTTAGGGTGGATTCGGGATAAGGCAGCTTCAACTGACAACGTTGCAACCCACTTTTCGCCCCCCTTTTCAGGCCCTTCAAAACCGCCCTGCCTTTTTCGCCTTTTTGAGAGCGAGGCGCTGCTTGCAGATGCCAATGCGAGAGGGGGCAGGCGAGGGTTTTCCCGGAGCCTACCATCCCGTCCCAAAGCAGCCGAGTTGTGACCGGGCGTCCCGGGACATGGGCTGACACCATTTGGGGGAGGTGCGTCGTTTCTTCCCAATGGCAGCAACAAGAAGCCACCTGATTTGGACGAGTTGAGCTAGCTGTGTGAAGCAAAGAGTTGTAGCTGCGAATCAGCGGCGCATATCAGATTTCTGGAGTCTCATGTTTCAGCTGGGCACATCGCCCCCAAAGAAGAATCTTTGCGCTGTGGCGTTTACAACTGGGGACTCCAGCCGCGGGGTTAAGCACCGCTGGACAGGTTCCAACGTGGCTTCCTTCAGCGCTCGCCCTTCTCAAAAGTGGTGCTGGCGCAGCTGCCAGGGACAGAGGAAGGGCGCCAGATGCAGCAGCAGCTGCAAGTGCTGCAGCAACAGCAAGAACTGCAGCAGCTGCAGTGGCAGCTGCAACAACAACAGCAGCAGCAACAACAGCAGCATCAGCAAAAGCAACAGCAGCAGCAGCAGATGCAGCAGCAGATGCAGATGCAGCAGCAACAGCAACAGCAGCAGAAGATGCAACCGCAGCATCAGCCACAGCAACGGCAACAGCGACAGCAACAGCAGCCGCATCATCAGCATCACCAGCAGCACCAGGTGCATCAAGAGACCCACGACAGCTGTGTGGCGCTTCAAGACAGTGAGCCGAGCACTGAGGTGGCCCACCTGTGACTCAAAGTTGCCGATGGAAAATGAGCCTCCGGTGCGCAGAAAGCCCCTGCTAGTTGACCCAAAAGCGGAGGGAATGCATATCAACCCTTGAACCGGCAGTCTGGTTGTCATCACAGAAGTTCTCAGAAGCTCTCATGAACAGCAGCAAGTCTACTGCTCCAAATTACCAGGCTCACCTTTCAGATCCACGGCCTGAATGCGAGATGGAGAATTTGGCGCTGCTTTCATCTTTTGTAGTTTTGTGGTTGTTTTGTCTTGTGTATGTTGTTTTTGCCCACATCCTTGTGTAAAACTGACAGCCCGCTGCCCTTGAAGCAACCGCATGAAGGCCTGACAGGTCTTGTACGCGTCAAGTTTCCATTGGACGATGTACAACTTAGTTGTTCCATGTGTTGTAGAAGGACAAACATCTACGGCAACTGTATGCTAATTGTACGCATATGTGCCAAATTGCTTTGTGCAGACTAGAGTGGATCGTTTCATGCACTGGTGCGATCCACTTGCCGCTAGGTTTTGCTCGGGCGCGCAGCAGGGACGCACGAGGTGTACGGCGCATTGGCGCACCGCATGCAGCAACTTGAGCGGGGGCCAGCCAGCCTGACCGCACTCAGAAACGGCCGTTCAGGCCTGATTCACGTTGCTACGGGCACAACTGAACAACTGATATGTTGCGTTGCTTGTGTCTCGTTTGGTTTATGGGGTAATTAAAAGTTGCATTTGATACATTGAGCCGATTATTTATGTTTTGTGGTTTTCCCCTTGTGACGGAGATCTCATCTACCAATTTCGGGCTTTTTGTTGGTAGTCCTTTTTCTTTGGCCATTTAGTGTTGATACTTAGTCACAGCTCAGCATTTGGGTGCGCAAGCGCCTGCGCTTCTCGTAGCCTGCCTGCGCATGGTGTGGCGATGCTGGAGCCGAGCGCGATCCACAGCTATGAGCCCCCAGCCTACCGCAGCAATCCACCTTCCCCATCGGAGGACGGAATGTCTGTTGCGTTGTCGTGGGTTGCGTCTCATTGGTTGGTGGCTTGGAAGTGAAGTCAACATACACCCCACGACTTGGGGGTTACGTGAACCTGTCTCAAGTTGGCATGAGCGGAAAGATCGACAGCGAGTGTAAAATGCAAGGCTCAGCATGATTCATGTGGGTGAAGTTGCGGCAGGGGGTTAAATCATGACACGCATTGTTGTTTTTATGGCCATGGCTCAATTTGCCTTTCACGTACTCACCCATTCTCAGTAGTGAGGCCCTTGAAATACATGACAAAAGTGGCAGCTAGAAGGCTGTTTCGACTTGCTATTCATGGTTGGTGTGTTTATGCTGCATTCCCGATGTGAGGCTTGCGGGCAAAGACGCCAGCCATCGACTGGCTAGACCGGTTTCTTCTGACTAAGTCAAACCTCAGTGACAACTCCAGACTTTGTATCAAGGTTTTGGACCAAGCATGGGTGTGTGTCTTGTTTGGTGAAACGAAGCACCCATTTTCGAGGCTTTCTAGTATTGAAAGTCCACACCTCAGTTTTTGTCTGGCTTGTCTTTTTCCATTTTGCATACGATTCTAACCCCCGCCCCCAGTTCCAACAGCAAGGCCCGAACACCAGCAGATAAACATGTAGCCCACAACCTCCCTAGTTCGTAGAGGGCGACCATTTGGGAACCATCACCAACTTGTGCGAAGCGGATGTTGTCCATCCACAGTATGACATTCGTCACAGCCAAGGCATCGGTTCACCTTGGTTTCAAGAAGAAGCCAAGGGAAACCTCCCCCTATTTTGACACCTATGAACCTACCCTCATTTTCAGGGGATGACATTCGTCTGAGGGCCTGCCCCCGAGCTTGCCCTTCCACTGCGCTGTGTTGGAGTCTGCGGACGCCTGCGGCGGCCCCTCACCGGCGCTGCTGCACTCCCTCCGAGAGCAGGGCTGCAAGCTGATTCTGGCGCAGGCTTCTTGCTTTTCCGTTGCTTTTGGCCGGTTGGGCTGGGTTGTTGGTTTGGCTGGCTGGGTTGATTGGTTGGCTGGTTGGTTGGTTGGTTGGCTTGCTGGGTTGGTTGATCGGTTGGTTGAGTGTTTGATTGCTTAGTCGGTTGGCTTCTTGGTTGGTTGCCGGGCTGGGTTGGCTGGCTGGTTGTTTGGTGGGTCGGTCGGTCGGTGGTCCGCTGTGATTGGTCGGTCGGTCGGTCGGCTGGGTGGGTAGGTGGGTGGGTGAGTGGGTGAGTGGGTTGCTTGCTTGCTTGTTTGATTGGTTGGTTGGGGTTGGGTTGGGTTGGCTTGGCTTGGCTTGGCTTGGCTTGGCTTGGCTTGGGTTGGTCGGTTGGTTGGTCGGTTGGGTGCGTTGGTGGGTTAGTTGGTTGGTTGGTCGGGCTTGCTGTTTGGCTGGTTGGTTGGTTGGTTGGTTGGTTGGCTGGCTGGCTGGCTGGCTGGCTGAGTTGGTCGATTGGTTGGTTGGGTTTGAGTTGAGTTGAGTTGAGTTGAGTTGGGTTGGGTTGGGTTGGGTTGGGTTGGGTTGGGTTGGTTGGTTGGTTGGTTGGTTGGTTGGTTGGTTGGTTGGTTGGTTGGTTGGTTGGTTGGTTGGTTGAGTAGTTGGTTGATGGATTGGTTAGCTGGCAGGGTGGTTGGTTGATGGATTGGTTAGCTGGCAGGGTGGTTGGTTGATGGATTGGTTGGCTGGCTGGGTGGCTGGGTTGGTTGATGGGTTGGTTGGCTGCCTCGCTGGGTTGCCACGGGGGTGCGGCAACCTCTTTGTCATTCCCATGACGCCCATAGCCACTGGAAGCTCTTCATTGTACGTGCTATAGACCATCGTGTTTAATTATGCTCGCAGACCCTCGCTTTGCCACAGGAAGCCACGGCTGAGTGTCAAAAAGAGCCGTCAGGTGGAGGAGAACGATGACGGGGAGGAAGAAGAGGTCTTGGAGGACGGGGCAACTGTGAAATTTGGCAGTGCCAAGCCTTGCGCACAGTCAGTTTTTGATGGACATGTTGTGGCGTCCCACCTTTGGGTTTCATGGGGTTGGCGGGTGGTTGACGTTTGTTTGGAGCAGTCTTATGGAAACGCACACGTCAAATAGTCGTTGGGTGAGGGCGTTGACGCAGGGCGAGCATGATGTTTAAAGTAGATGGCCAAAATCCCTTTTTAGTGGGTCGGGGAGATGAGTATGACGTGACATGAGGGATGTCTGTCACCTACTTTCACGCGGCACGTTTGCTTGGCTTCCATGGGAAATTGGATGCGAAGGTGGACCGGAGCCCCACGGAGTGGAGCAATCCCAACGACTACAGCCCCTACAGCCCCCTGAAGCGCCAGAGCACGCCCCGGGCCTACCGCCCCAAGGCGTGTCCCGCTCGCCGCTTTTTCTATTGCCGGGGGAGTCCAAGGCTTGGGGGCAGGAAGGAACATAGGTGGAGCGGTTGAAGGGCAAGTGAAGAAGACTTTGAAGCTGCCTTGCTGCAGATGAAAATGCGGCATGCTTGGGTCACTAGGAGGAATCACTTGCATGCATTGCTTTAGGCTCCCTGTTAACTCCGAAAAGGGCTCTCTCAAAAACAAACGGCCAGCTCAAAGTTCACGCAGGTCGGACACAGCGAGGCGAGGGCTTTGTTTCAGCAGAGTCCCGATGTTACCTGCACAGCCCACAGGTTAGTTGCCTTGATCCAGAAAACCGGTGCGGTGGAACATGAGACCAGCGCAGCGGCACACCCCAGGCCAAGTTCAGAGTGCAAGCGAGGACTAGGCTCTATCCAAAGTAAGTGCCCTACACCAAGCTGTGTCCGACGGCCACACAGGTCCCCCTTGTGGTTTTTCCCCCACGAATCTCTGCGCGAGTTGAACTTCATGCGCATCCGGGTATTGGCTCTTTGGCGCTTAAGCGCTGCTTAGCTTTTCAATCTCGGGCTCAGTCACGCGAATCCAGCCGCCAATGCGGGATAAGGGTCCGTGAGAATTGACTCTTTATCGGGGCTCAGCGTTTCTTAAGTCTCAGTAAGGCGCGGGCAGAACTCGAACATCCAGATCCCTAGGCCCCTTTTTGAAGACCCTGTTTGGGGCCTGTTCAAACACATCTTGTCCAAAATTCGCCGGGGCTTAAACCAACCCCTGGCGCCCTTGAAAGGGGAATTCCTCGAGGCGCTGAACAGGGAGTGGTTTGACGCGGTCTTTGACAAGGCAGGGCTCGTCCCCCCCCCCCCCCCCTCAGCCTCGCCAAATGGGTGTGGCTCAAAATTCGAGAACTAGGGTTACGCAGGTGCTATGTTGCTTCATTTCTTGAGCCACGACCAATGGGTGTGTGTTTTTGAGGGTACCTTTTTCCAGAACTGTTTACAGAGAACCCAAAGCCAGGACCACCATGTTTGGAGCTTCCCCATATGTTGGCTTTCGTTTTGGTAAGCCTTTTGATGCCAAAGAGGGGCAACCTCAAAAAGGACGCCCCCCTCGAATCCCATGAGACTTTTCCTTTGCGATGGAGAAGGGCACTTCTGGTTTTCTCTTCTGGTGAGGGGATGTGGGAGTTCCTCCTGAGTCGTCCCAAACTGAGACCTCCACAATTGGGGTTCGCATTCAAAACCAATCAACAGGAGGTCCCCCAGAGAGCAAATGGCTTGGTTTAACCTTGAACGTTGGGGGCAGTAGTTGCCCACATGCCGGCTGGTGCTCCTGGAATATGACTCAAGGAAGCTTCCATTAGCTATGGCTTTCGTTTACAATTTAATGGGTAAGAGCGAGTGTGCCCCAGCCCTGTGCAGACGGTTTCAAAGACAAAGGCAAACCACCAAGGAGGTCCCCAATTTCATGGATGATCGACCTGGATGCACCCATCAGCACGTGCCAAAACCAGTTGTAGGAAAGTCTTCCAATTGGGCGTCCGTACGCCAAACCATGTTTCTTGCTGGCAGGGCGCCTGTAAAAGGTTAGTGGGGCATCCGTCCCTTCTGGGGGAAACCCCTATTGATCTGCCAGGTTGGTGAATCCAGGTCTACGGTAACAGGGAGGAACCAGGGGTTTGTCTCCAAATAGGGAAGCTCTTAAAACAGGCGGAGCCCCTTCGGCAAAGCAAGTCCAAACAGGTTTCTGAGAAGCAGGCCATTTCCATGACACAGAGAAGTGCTGGGACTCACTCACCCACCCGTCCTGGTGTTTTGGAGGTGCTGTCCATCACCGGGGAGGAGGGCCGGGGCAACAGCCCGCTGGAGCGCTTCTTCGCCGACGAGGGCCTTCCGGCGGCCCAGGCGGTGTGCTTCGCCTGCACCGACGCAGGCGCGGGCGCTTGGGGGCGCGTTGGGGGGGGGGGGGTTAGCGTTGGGTCGGCGAATCCAAATGCATGGGACGCTTCAAAACGAAGTCAGCATATCATGGATACTGGACCCAACAAAAACTGTTTTCCGGTTACTGGTGGTTGTCCCTTTCCGGGGCCCGTGCTTTTGATTCCCCCCCCCCCCCCAATTTCAGGACGTCCAATGGTAAGCCGCAAGGCAACATATTTGAAGGTCAACCGGCTATCCCGCAACTGGAAACTGGAGCCATGTGGCTGAAGAGGTAGCCCGCAGGGATCGGCCACCGAAAAGCATCCGTGGGTGTGCTCCCGTGAGGCGGGGGTGTGCAATGCACAATTCTCGGTGGTAAGGGGAGTAAACTGCTCAC
>CAUJNA010000216.1:57500-80000 GCA_963377175.1 Effrenium voratum | reverse complement strand
CTTGTGTTTCTTGTCTACCTAATCTACCAAATCTATCTATCTATCTATCTATCTATCTATCTATCTATCTATCTATCTATCTATCTATCTATCTATCTATCTATCTATCTATCTATCTATGTATCTATTTGTCTGTCTGTCTGCCTGTTTGTCTGGCTATCTATTTCTCTTTTTATATACCTATCTATTCTATCCTATCTATCTATCTATCTGTCTGTCTGTCTGTCTGTCTATTTATCAATCTATCTATTTATCTATCTATGTATGTCTAATCTATCTATTTATCTATCTATCTATCTGTCTGTCTATCTATTAATCTTTTCTTTCTATCTTTCTATCTATATTTCTATCTATCTGGCTATCCATCTACGTACCTATTTGTCTAATCTATTCATCTATTATATTTATTACATTTATCTTTCTACCTATCTGTTTATCTATCTACTTATCTACATATCTAGCAAGCTAGCTAGCTCGCTATCTATCTAGCTTGTCTACTAACTTTCTCTATCTTGGTTTTCATCTACGAGTCTATCTCTCTTTGCTAATCTATCTGTCTACCTATCTATTTATCTACCTACCTACCTTCCGAAAGCACGGTGCCTGCGACAAAATCTTGCATCTATTCCCCCGCCCCCAATATCCCCGCGCACATGTTCAGATCCCAAAGCTGGTACTTTTGTTTGGTGTGTGTGTGTGTGTTCATGTTTTCTCTCGTGTATGTGGACGTTTGGTCAGACATCCAATTATGAGGTTCCCACAGCTGGTCTCCTTGAATGGTTTTGATTTTTTTGACATTTCCGGGATGTCTGACCCACATTCCAAAATTCCTCGGAATTTCCATGCAATCCACACTCACATGGACACATGTTTGGACCCACATGGCATGATTGTTTGATTGGGCTTTACATACCTTGATGGCACCCAAGCAAATCACCACATGGACAAGTGTGTGGGCCGAAGTGGCACAAATGGACTTTGTAGGTTTTCTTGTTTTGGATGTCTGACCGAACATCGCGCAATGCAACTCGATGAAGCCTGAATATCAAAAACATGTTCAGATCCTAGTAGTGCTTCCTGGTAGTTTCTTTTTGACATTGCGAATACCATCGTTGTTATTCGTTATCGTTATGATTGTTACTCATACTTTCGGGATTTCTCAGGTTCGTCGTTCTCCTGATCTCGTATGGGCGCTTGTATGCTCTGTTTTCCAGCTGTTGCCTTTGGAGATGTGGCAAAGCAAATGGTTATAACAAAATATCATGGTGGGTTGCATATGTATTCTTCAGGATGTAGAGAAGCGCAGTACTCGCAGCGAATTCTGACAGAAACGAAACAGATGTTGCAAGTTCGTCAATTGCTCAAGGTTTGGGTAAGGCCTAGCGAAATATGAGGTAACGAGTACCTGCTGATCTTGCTCTAAAAATGTAGCCGCCAGAGTCAACACCTGCTCGCAGGCAGCGGAGAAGGAGAAGGAGAAGGAGAAGGCCCACATCTTGAAGCCTCTTTGGGGCGGATTGGAGCCGAAGCAAAACCAAAGGGTCCGTTTCCATTGCGCGTTGCACGATTGTTTTCAGGGATGTAGAGAACGACAGTGCTCACAGCGCTGCTTTGAGGCACAACTACTCGGGGCGGGACATATCCCTGAGATTCTGACAGAAATGAAGCAGATGTTGCAAGTTCGCCAACTTCCCAAGGTTTGGGCAAGCCCATCCAGATTGAGGGTCGCTCACATCAGGCGAGCAAAACTGGATTATCTTTGTGTTTCTATGCTTCATTTCAATGGCTTCACCAGTTTTCTATGATAGCAATGATGACTTGGCAGCCATGAAAAATGGACCGGCTGATCAGCCATGTCAACCCTTGGAATCTGCCCGCGAAGAACCGAGCAGAGTTATCCGACCACAAGAAGACACGACGCATCCGGAATCCGGAAACTTGGCCTGCTAAATATTAGGCAACGAATACCTGCTGATCCTGCTCTAAAAATGTAGCCGCCAGAGTCAACACCTGCTCGCAGGCTGCGGAGAAGGAAAAGGAGAAGGAGAAGGCCCACATCTTGAAGCCTCTTTGGGGCGGGCTTCAGACGTAGCAAAACCAAAGGGTCTGTCTCACTTGTTTGTTGCATTGTTGTATTCATTGTGCACTGCACAATTGCCTGTCAGAGAGGGAAGCATAGCGCTCACAGTGCTGCTTTAGTCTTTCGCTCGGGAGGATTCGGGCGGCCATATCTGCCAGATTCTGACCTAAGTACAACAGATATTGCTCCAAACATGTGGAAGCCAGAGTTAGCAATTGCTCGCAGGCAGTGGAGAAGGAAAAGGAGAAGGAGAAGGCCCACATCTTGAAACTTGTTTGGGCGGACTTGAGCCAAAGCAAAACCAAAGAGTCTGTTTCACTTGTGTGTTTCATTGTCGCATTTGGTGTGCTTGTCTTGCGTCTTTGGTTGTTGTTTCCTCCGGCTTTCTGACCCAGGTGAAATGGAGGTCCAGGACACGTTTTTCTTAGCTCGGACTGGTGGGACAAAACGAGTGCCGGGAGGTCTACCCCTGCATGGCGCAGCTCGGTGAAGAGCTCTGCGCGTGCCCGGACTGGACGCCCCTGGAGCCCCGGTTCCGATCCAGGGGCAACCTGCAGGAGCTGGTGGACCTATCCAAGGTCGCCCGAGAGCGTAGCGTTTGCTTCAGATGCATTTCGTTTCATTGGTTTGGAATGTACATCGTCAGGGTTTTGAAGGGTGTGTTCAAGAGTATGTTCCTGGCGTTATTTGTCGTTGTTTTCTTCCCTATGTTCTCCGCTAGCTTGCGCTCCTGTTAACTTTGAATCTGAACGAGGACCCTGATCTGAAGAATCGGTCTCGGCTTTAGGGCATTGAGAATGTCAACTGCCGAGGAATCCGGAGGATTGAAGAGGTGGCAGTTTTTTCCGGCCAAAAAAGGAAAAACGCCGGAGTTGTGGCGAATCTGCTTGGTGTTTGGAGCTGCCAATGCCCGTTGTTGCGAGGTTGGACATGGGTATGGTCGATGAATCGGGAAAAGCCACGAGAAGAACGGTTTGACGTTTTGGTTCCCATGTCTTGCTGCCTTGACCCGTCGAAAATGCGGGAGATCGCTCCAAAGTCGGGCAGCCGAGCAGGTTGAAACCTACCACTTCCAGAGTGATAGTGGGAAGGTCAGTCACTATTTCTAGGTTTTGTTTTGGATGTATTTAGGTTTCCTTTTTGTCCATTTTAGCCAAGGTCCCAAAAGGTGATCGCAGTTTTATTGCCAGGTGGCAGGTAAGGCATCCAAATTTGTTCAGGTCCCAGTTGTTCTGTGGGTTCCACCCTTGTTACCTTCCTCATCAAAGTTGGAATCGACCTCCCAAACGTACTTCCTGCCAGGGTCACTCTCTAAATCCATCTTGTTGGTGGCTTCGGCAACTACTGAAGTTGGAATCAACCAGCCAAAAAATGGTTCTCAAATATTACCGGCTCACCGGTTGCCATCGGCAGGGGACATGTGTTTGTTTATATTCCTGAGGCAGACTTGAATCCAGGGGTTTATTTTTTTGAGGTACCCTTGTTGTTGCTGTTTTGAAGGGAGCCCAAAAAGGAACACCTCCATTTTTTTTCGGGGGATAAACTTCTTTTCTTTTCTTTTTTGGGGAGGAACAACACCATTTTCTGTTTGGGGGGGCCCTAAGGAAAGCCCCCATTTTGGGATTCTTCAGGTGGTGCTCTACTGCCACTCCCTGGATGTCGGCTTGGCCAAAGTCCATCACCTCATAGAGGCGAAGGACGACCGGGGCCACGTGGTGCGCGTCAGCAGAGCCGCGGCAAAAGCGAAAAGCTGGGGCGTGGTCTTTGAATCCGGGCCTCCAGTGGTCAGGGCCCCTCATTCTCCCCTTTTTTTGGTGGAGTTTATGCATCGCCTTTTGATGAATAATGTTGGCACTTGATTAATAAAGGCACTTGATTAATAAAGGCCCCCCCCCTGAACAATGGAGGCGCCAACATACTGGGGGCTCACTTTTGGGACGTCCAAACAATGGAGGATTTTGGGGCCCAATTCTACTTTAGTATTGCAGCCACTTCCTTTTTGTAATTCTACGTTAGTATTGCAACCACTTTTTCCTGAGCAGACTTTTTGGAATACTACTTTAGTATTGCAACCACTTCCCTTTCAGTTCTTTCTGTAGCCATTCAAAGGGGTGTGCCACCAATTGAAAGGGGATGCTTTTAAGCAAGTGGGCCACCAATTGAAAGGGGATGCTTTTAAGCAAGTGGGCCACCAATTAAAAGGGGAATGCTTTTGAGTAAAGCAACTTATGGTTTATTTTCTGGGAGGGGGGGCTGGGGGCTTGCAATTCATGTGGTCCCCTAAAAGGATGACATTATTGTGGTTCAGTGGGGTCTGTGAGGGGTACCCTTGATTGTTTGTTTTTTCTTTCTTTTTTTTGGGCATCTTTTTTTAAAACACGGTTTAATAAAGAGTTTGCAGTTTCAGGGCTGGGGATGGTTTTCAAATTTCAGAGGTTTCAGCTGGCTTTGGGTTCTGTGGTTGAGCAACCAATTGAAAGGGGAATGCTTTTATGGGCACCGCGGCTTCCCTACAATAATGTTGGCACTTGATTAATCAACCGGGCCGCAATAATGGCAAGTGTTTTTCCTTATTCTGGTTCGCACCCATTGTTTAGGGGGACCAGAATAATTGAAAGTTGTTTTGCCCGGGGGGGGACAATGGACCCACCTCACCGCCGGTTTTGCTGAGGATGCCGCCTTGTAACTTTATGAAGTAAAGCTAAGAGTGACAGCGCAATCGCGCCCTGATCGGGGCCCGACGGCACAATCGGGGCCCGATCGGGGCCCGACGTCACAATCGGATCGGGGCCCGACGGCGCAATCGGGGCCCGATCGGGGCCCGACGGCGCAATCGGGGCCCGAGCAGGGCCCGACGGCGCAATCGGGGCCCGAGCAGGGCCCGACGGCGCAAACGGGCCCCGACCGGGGCCCAATGGTCCCGAGGTGCAAGCGGGCTCTCACCAACCCCAGCCACCCATATGAAAGCTGAAGGCCGGCTTTCCTTAGGATGCGGCTGATTGGGCCCGACAGCGCAATGGGCCCGGCGAGGTTGGAACCCTTGTGGAGCTCAGCGTGAAACTTTGTTGGAACCTTTCCTCAGGGCTGCCCCATAGGTTTTGGAATTTTATTCCGTAGCCCTTGCAGCCTCGTGGAACCCTTGGAACCCAAAGCCCACCAAGTAATACTCAGTAATGCCAAGCATCTACTCTGCTACACAGTGAGTTTGCCACAAAGCCAGCGCGTTGCCTGAGCAAGTGAGCAAGTGACAAAACAGTGAAAGTGTGCTGAAAACCATTGATTTCGGTTTTGCTTAGTGTTCCGCCTATGAGCAAAGCGATCTTGTGAGCCCTCAATTTACTGCTCCGATGGCTTTTCAGACAGTGGGCGCACGACGCATTGCTTCCTTGCAGAGCATTTGTGGAACTTGTGGAGCGTTGTGGAGCCTTGCGACCCTTGTCGAATGTTTGCGGAACTGCTGCGAAACCCTTATCTCAGGGCCGGACCATCCCACCGCCCGTGGAACCCTGGAACCTTCATGGAACCCCCACAACCTTGCCAAACCTTACCTTGCAAAATCCGGTGGAAGCGTGGTTGACCCGCCCTTGCAGAACCTGGTGGAAGAATTACCAGGTAAAACCCTGGTGGAATTATCTCCTGGAACCTTACCTCAAACCACCCCGACCACCCCGCAGTCCTCGCAGAACGTGGTGGAACCCTGGTGGAACTCGTGGAACCTTACCTCAAACCACCCCGCACCCAGCAGACCTGGTGGAACCCTGGTGGAACCCCGCAGCCCTCGCAGAACCTAGTTGGAGAACCTTACCTCAAACCACCCCGGACCTAAACTTTGGTGCATTTTGCCAAGGATGTTAGGACTTTAACTTTGGCCAACTAATGGGTTGTCGATTAAACCACTAAAGGTTATAATTTTTTGGCAGGGGAGCAGAAAGCAACCGAGTAGAGGTGAAATATGCAGCCACAACTCCAGACGGGATGCGACGAAGAAAAAGTCGAGACCCCGCCAATCGTCAGTCTACTTTTATCATTCTCCTTACCAACCAAAAGTTCATGCATGATTCGTTTTGTATTTCTTGGTGCCCCCTTTGGTTTTTCTTTCCAAGAGGGGAAACGCAGAAGCGGAGCTCCCTTCGCCGCCTGCGATTTTTCACCCCGGAGCCGATTGGCCGCCCGGCTTAACCGAGGCAGCCGCTTGTGCAGCTTGTGCCGCGAGGGCATCGCCACGACGGAGATGTCTGTGACGTTGATGGCCTGCAGCCACCACGATCTCAAGGACGGCTGGGTTATATTCGGAGGGTAGGGAGGTCACAAAACCAGAAATTGGAGAGAGCGAGAGAGAGAGATCCGCACTCTTGATTCTTTTATGTATATATATATATATGTATACATATATATATATATATATATGGGTAGGCCACAAGGGTCCCGGGTTTTGAGAGTACGACCCGTCTGACCCCTCATGTGGCTTGCTGTCTAGAAATGGTCAATCCTGAAAGGGTTTCTAAAATTGGGGGTCGGGTGGGGGGACGAGGTAAATTTCCATCACAAGAGCCCCCTCCGGCGGAAGACTCAGATTTTCCCGTGTCCTGTCCGGGAGCGGAATATTCCAACGAGCTCGCCGGAATTCAGGTTGGTGCAAAACAGCCCGGCCCCCTTGTCAGCCATTTCCCCTTTTCAGCCGATCATAGGACTGGCCAACCACTTTGACAAGCCCAGGTCTCCCAACAGGTGCTTGCGCATTTCTTGGGTCTCACTTTGCTAGTTGCGGGTTCTTTTGCCCGGGCGCTGATGTGGGAATTTCTGGGATGTGAACTCTTGGATTCAAGAGGGTGCCGATCCGCGAGGAGTGGCCGGACATTTGCATCCGCTCCAGCCCGCCTCTCAGGCCCAGTCGGGCAGTCAGGCAGTCGGGCAGTCGGGCAGTCGGGCAGTGCAAGCGCGAGGCGCGAGGCCCGCGAGCTCAGCTGAGCCATGGGCATGTTGCAAGCGCAAGCTTTGGGCTGCCCAGTGGCAACCACTTTGACGGTATCCCTGACACCGGGTCTGAGAATGTAGGGAGCACTCCGCAGAATGTACTGCTTGCAGGGCCTTTGGGCAAGCTGAGAAATATGCCACCCGCCTCGACATTCGACATACATGCGCGGGCGCAATTTATCATTTTTCGGCCAAGGGAGCTGCGCAGCAAGGGCGGTTTCCGGGAAGTCAGGGCAAATGCTGATCATCCATAGCATTTTGGAGCCTGACCTGCCATTGGAATCTTGAAGGGGGCCTGAGCCATGAGATCCAGGAGGGGCCGCGCAAAGCACTCGCTGCAGACTTGTGGTTTCGGATTTTTTGGGCTTCTGGTTTTCGCAGCTTTTTGGGAAACCAATGGGCAGCCACTCATAAAGGGGGCCTTCCCGCCCACCGCTTTTGAGACACATGTGTTGAGTGAGGCCTGGATTGCCGCCACATGCCAAAGAACTTCTCCCTGTACGGCAAGCCCAAAGTGGAGGTCAGCGCGGGCAACGTGCGGCTCCAGGCTGCCTACCAGGACCGGCTTCTGCGGGTAGCCGGATGTAGTGGGTAGGTTTGGGCCTGCGAAGTGTCACCTAACAGGGCACAACGGTTCAAAGGTCTCGTCCTTTTTGGCTGGGCGCTGCCCTGTTTTCTTGATTGGGTTTCACCAAAGTGTGTTAGTGTTTTTGCTCCAGCGCAGGCGTGACAGACAGCCCATGACAGCCCAAAAGCCTTCAAGCCCTTTTGTCTACTTCTGTTCCGCGTTCCCTACAATCCTCTTCCGTTCTTGCAGGCGCGAATCTTTCTTGTGAGAGTGGGGCCTCTGGTTCTCTCCTAGTCCTTTAACTGCAGTGGCATCCTCACAATTATCCTCTATACTTGGTGGCTTGAAGGGAATCCACTTATAGTGACGGACAAACACTTAGAAACGCTTTTGGAAATTTTCTTTTGGCACCAGGTACTTTTTTCGTTTCTAAGTGCTGTCCCCAGCAGGTACCTTTCGTTTCTAAGTGTTGATCCGGACTGCTACAGCCCAATTCAACACTTAGAATTTCTTTTCAACACTTAGAAACGTTTTGCAGCACTAGCCCAACAGCTATATACGATCGTTCAGGTGTTTCACGCCTTGTTTGATGGCCCCACCTTGCTCACACACGTGCTGACATGTATGGAGGATTGGTCATGTATACACACAAACAAGTCCATGGGGGGGGGGTTGGGGGAGGCGTTTCTAAGTGTTCACCCCCAGCTGATGTCAAGCTTCCAGCAACCCCAAGATAACACCGATGCCCCCATGACGAAGGTCTATATCTATATATATATATATATTTATAAATATGCGTGTGTGGTTGTGTAAGTAGATCATGCCTTGCTCACACACGTGCTGACATGTATGGAGGATTGGTCATGAAAATATACAAGCAAGTCCAATTGGTAGACTGGGGGGTTGGGGGAGGCGTTTCTAAGTGTTCACCCCAAGCTGATTTCAAGCTTCCGGCAACCCCAAGAAAGCACCGATGCCCCCCAGGATGAAGGTCTATATACATATATAAATATGTGTGTGAGTTTGTGTAAGTAGATCACGCCTTGCTCACACACGTGCTGATGTATACACACAAACAAGTCCAATTGGTAGACTCTGGGGGGGGGGGGGGGTTGGGGGAGACGTTTCTAAGTGTTCACCCCCAGCTGATTTCAAGCTTCCGGCAACCCCAAGGAAGCACTGATGCCCTGAGGAGGAAGGTCTACATATATACATATACATAGAAATATATGTAAGTAGATCATGCCTTGCTCACACAGTGCTGACATGTAAGTGCCGGATTTCTGGGTCTTGAAGCGTGCATTTTGAGCCGTGAAACATGTCAAAGGATGCCCCAGGAACCACAAGAAGTGAATGTGCCACAACAAGGCCTTCTTGGCACTTTCCTGTTGTTCATTTCCGGAACGCGGGTGCCTCGAATGTGGGGCAGGGAAAAAGATGTCTTTTTGCCTAGGTCACATGGGTGTTTGTGTAAGTAGATCATGCCTTGCTCACACACGTGCTGACATGTATGGAGTATTGGTCATGTAAACACACAAACAAGTCCAATTGGTAGACTCTGAAGAGGGGGGGGGTTTGGGGCAGGTGTTTCTAAGTGTTCACCCCCAGCTGATTTCAAGCTTCCGGCAACCCCAACAAAGCACCGATGCCCCGAGGAGGAAGGTCTATATATATATATATGTGTGTGTTTGTGTAAGTAGATCATGCCTTGCTCACACAGTGGTGACATGTACGGAGGATTGGTCATGTATACACACAAACAAGTCCATGGGGGGGGGTTGGGGGAGGCGTTTCTAAGTGTTCACCCCCAGCTGATTTCAAGCTTCCGGCAACCCCAAGAAAGCACCGATGCCCCGAGGAGGAAGGTCTACATATATATATATATATTTATATGTAAGTAGATCATGCCTTGCTCACACAGTGCTGACATGTAAGTGCCGGATTTCTGGGTCTTGAAGCGTGCATTTTGAGCCGTGAAACATGTTAAAGGATGCCCCAGGAACGACAATAAGTGAATGTGCCACAACAAGGCCTTCTTGGCACTTTCCTGTTGTTCATTTCCGGAACGCGGGTGCCTCGAATTTGGGGCAGGGAAAAAGATGTCTTTTTGCCTAGGTCACACGGGTGTTTTTCTAAGTAGAGCATGCCTTGCTCACACAGTGCTGACATGTAGGGAGGATTGGTCATGTATACACACACAAACAAGTCCAATTGGTAGACTCTGGGGAGGGGTTGGGGGAGGCGTTTCTAAGTGTTAAGCTTCCGGGAACCCCAAGAAAGCACCAATGCTCCCAGGATGAAGGTCTATAAATAGACATACATATATAAATTTATATGTGTGTGTTTGTGTAAGTAGATCATGCCTTGCTCACACACGTGCTGACATGTATGGAGTATTGGTCACGTATACACACAAACAAGTCCAACTGGTAGACTGTGGGGAGGGGGGGGTTGGGGGAGGCGTTTCTAAGTGTTCACCCCCAGCTGATGTCAAGCTTCCGGCAACCCCAACAAAGCACCGATGCCCCGAGGAGAAAGGTCTATATATACAAATATGTGTGTGTGTGTAAGTAGATCATGCCTTGCTCACACAGTGCTGACATGTAGGGAGGATTGATCATGTATACACACAAACAAGTCCAATTGGTAGAGACTGGGGCGGGGGGGGGGGGGGTTTCTAAGTGTTCGCCCCCAGCTGATTTCAAGCTTCCGGCAACCCCAAGAAAGCACCGATGCCCCGAGGATGAGTGTTTGTGTAAGTAGACTTGTTACACACAAAGTGCAATTGGTAGACTCTGGGGGGGGGGTTTGGGGGAGGCGTTTCTAAGTGTTCACCCCAAGCTGTTTTCAAGCTTCCGGCAACCCTAAGAAAGTATCGATGCTCTGAGGAGGAAGGTCTATACAAATTTGTGTGTGTAAGTAGATCATTCCTTGCTCACACACTGCTGACATGTAGGAAGGATTGATCATGTATACACACAAACAAGTCCAATTGGTAGACTCTGGGGGAGGCGTCTCTAAGTGTTCACCCCCAGCTGATTTCAAGCTTCCGACAACCCCAAGAAAGCACCGATGCCCCCAGGATGTGTATATATATATATATAAATGTGTGTGTGTGTGTGGGTTTGTGTGGGTGTGTGTGGGTGTGTGTGTGTGTGGGTGTGTGTGTGTGGGTGTGTATGTGTGTGTGGGTGTGTGTGGGTGTGTGTGGGTGTGTGGGTGTATTTGTGGGTGTGGGTGTGGGTGTGGGTGTGGGTGTGGGTGTGGGAGTGTGTGTGTGTTTAGGTAAGTAGATCATGCCTTGCTCACACAGTGGTGACATGTATGGAGTATTTGTCATGTATACAAACAAACAAGTCCAATTGGTAGACTCTGTTGGGGAAGGCGTTTCTAAGTGTTCACCGCCCAGCTGATTTCAAGCTTCCAAGCTTCCGGCACCCATAAAGAAAACACCGATGCCCCCGAGGACGAAGGTCTATATATACAAAAATATATACATATGTGTGTGTAAGTAGATCATGCCTTGCTCACACAGGTGCTGACCTACATGGAGTATTGGTCATGTAATATACACACACATACAAGCCCAATGGGGAGTGTTTCTAAGTGTTCACCGCCCAGCTGATTTCAGGCTTCCGGCAACCCCAGAAAACACCGATGCGCCGAGGATGAAGATATATATATAATTGTATACATATGTGTGTGTCTAAGTAGATCATGCCTTGCTCACATTGGTGCTGACCAACATGGAGTATTGGTCATGTATACACACAAACAAGTCCAATTGGTAGACTCTGGCAAGGGTTGGGCGAGGCGTTTCTTTGTATTCACCCCCCAGCTGATTTCAAGCTTCCGACAACCCCAAGAAAGCACCAATGCCCCCAGCATTTATATATATATATATATAAATGTGTGTGTTTGTGCAAGTAGATCATGCCTTGCTCAGACAGTGCTGACATGTATGGAGTATTGGTCACGTATACACACAAACAAGTCCAACTGGTAGACTGTGGGGGGTGGGGGGGGGGGGTTGGGGGAGGCGTTTCTAAGTGTTCACCCCCAGCTGATTTCAAGCTTCCGGCAACCCCAGGAAACCATTTCATTAACCTTATGATTTGTTTCATGATTGTCCATGGTGTCGCGCAGTTTTTTCTTGTTTTTTCCTGCTGAAACAAGGAAGTGATGAACACATGATGAAAAACAGATGATGTTCATGGGAAGTTCTGAAAACCAAAAAATGCAAGCAATTCATCATTTGTTTATCATTGTTCATTGTTTCATCATTCTCAGAATGTGCTCATCTTGGTTCATCATTGTTTCCTCATCTCGTCATTTGTTTGTCCTTTTTTAGTCAAAAACGTTGTTTTTTCGTGATTTGTAGGTTGTCTTTTGTCTGGCTGCCCGAAGATCTCTTAAGTCTATCATGTGTGCTGTGTGCCTGATTCATTGTGTATATATATATATATCTAGTTCCGCTGTTTTTCTTGCATGGTCGACTCTTTTCTCTTTCGGGGCAACGCCCGTGACCAATGCTTAGAAGCCGCAGGTACCTCTCGGGCAACACTTAGAAACGTTTCTAAGTGTTTGACGGCTGGTAATATGCATCAGAATCGCCATAAAGGCGAAAAAAAACATTTCTAAGTGTTGATCGGCCGAACCGTTTCTAAGTGTTGAATTTACTGTTTTTCTTTTTTTCGTTTCTAAGTGTTTGTCGGAAATTTTGGAAACCAAAACTGTTTCTAAGTGTTTGTCCGGCACTATACAAGTAAAATTGGGAACCTCACAAGATGCGCCATGAGGCGCCCCGGTTTCTCGCTGCAGGATGAGCAGGGCCAGATCTTGCTGGTCCGCGCCTGGCACCGGGTCTGCAAAGACGACGGCCGGGGGGACGTGGAGCTGAGCGTCAGCTGCGACACAGGCGGGGCACGGTGGGTCCAATCGAGTGAGCATGTCGAGGGGGTGTCAAACTTGCTGGGGGGAAGTGCTTCCCTATAGGCCACAATGGCCAGAGGTCAAGAGGGACATTTTGAGGATCCTTGGGGCTGGGGGTGGGGGCTTGGGCGGTGTGGCCTTTGACGAACCTTTTTGGTGTGCGCCCTCTTTTCAAGAATCATGGCAGCGGATTCAGCGGATGAGCGTTCCTCAGTGAAGTGGTCTTCGAAAACCCTCTTGTCAGCTTTCATTGGATTTTCAGAAGCGGGTCGTCAATGAAACTTCCAACCTTCTTCAAGAGCTTCTGTTCCACTCAATTTTCGAACTGCTTCCGGGAACCCATAGGGATCGAAAGGGGTCCCTGTCCAAGTCTGCAATGAAGGTGGCCAGGGCTTGATGATGGGGCTGTTGTTGTTCGGTTTTTGCAAGGCTGGGATGCTTTCCAGGGGCTGGCAACGAAACGTGCGAGCAGCGTTGTGTTTTGGAGGCTCAGGCAAAAGCATGTCTGTTGGACACGCTCGGCGTATTTGGGCCTTTGCTGCCATTTGCGGTTGTGGGGGTATCTCCTCATGTTGAAATGAGCCTGGATGGGCTTGTTTGCTAGTTTGGTTCACGTTATCATGTAGCTGTGGCTTTTTGGGCCCACCCATGAAGCATGTGTCCCCGCATGCTATGAGTAAGTGAAGGGAGTAGTCTACAGTAATCCTTGCCAATCTTGCTCTTGTTCTCCCCCTCCCCCTCACGGCCAGCGTTGAGGTGTGTCGCCCGTCCACGCGATGAAGGCAGACGCCTCAGCTTGTCTCGGAGCGAACTGCTCCCTCAAGGAGTTTGTGTACATCCAGGTATAGATGGAAATTCATAGTCAAGTGCGTATGCCCATACATCATGATGCGCATCAAGCTTTCAAAGAGCCTTACCAGAGTGCCAAGCTTGGAAGCCATGTGTGGGCGAAGATGCGGTGGCCTGAACCGGACGTATCTGCGCATTTCTGTGGCTGAAATATAGGAGTAACCCATTTTGCCCGAGTGGGCTCCCTTGATCACGAAATTGCTGCGCTGGGAATCAAGCAGTGAAAGGATCAAGCAGTGAAAGGATCAAGCAGTGAAAGGATCAAGCAGTGAAAGGATCAAGCAGTGACAGGGTCCACGGCTTTTTTCCTATAGACACTTTCCTGGCTTCATGTTGCTGAGTTCGGCTGCTTGCGATCTTGCAGGCATCGGGCTTATGCGCGTGAATCGGTACTTTTTGAAAGGGAGTGGCCCACGGCCCTTGGAACCAAAGTACTTCTTTGGCTTTGCGGCAAGTCCGGCCGGCTGTGACAAACAAACTGCGCTTCTCCTGCCACTCTGTCAAAAAGGTTCTCTTCACAGGTGTCCCTGTTCTCTGGGCTTCCTGCATGTAAGGCATACAGTGCAACCAGTAGCATTGGATGCCTGGGGTGCACACGTCTACAGTGCGTGTGAAAACTTGCAATCGCCCCCTCCAGGAGGTTGGAACCTTAATTTTCCATCGCCGATGTCCGAGAAACGCTTTCCATGGCCTGAGTTTGCAAGGAAAGGCTTCCAGAGAGAAATCAGCGCGGTGAAACGGATGCAAAGTGCATTTCCTAGCTCCCCTAGGGCCCTTCGCCCTTCGGCCTCCAAACGGCACGAGGCCAGCAAGTACTGGGGAAAGCTGCGGAATGATTCCTGCGAGGCGCACGGGGAGCGGTCGAAAAGCCAAATCGTATGTGGGACTCCATTTTGCGGCTCTTGAGGCTTCGCGCTTGCGACCTGAAGCAACTCAGTTGGACATCACTTCCTGGCACATCTGAAGCTTGTTGAAGCTTGTCTTCCAGTTGCTGCTTCCACTAGGTTTCCTATTGATCGAAGGTTCGACGTGCAAGACACTTGAGAGGTCGGAGCCGCCGCTGCGCAACATTGAAAGGAAAGGTTTCCCACAGGTCGGTAATTAGCTGCTTCGGCAGTCAGACCTTGAGATACTGGAAAGAGAGAGAAAGAGAGAGAGAGAGAGAGAGAGAGAGAGAGAGAGAGAGACAGAGAGAGAGAGAGAGAGAGAGAGAGAGAGAGAGAGAGAGAGAGAGAGAGAGAGAGAGAGAGAGAGAAGAGAGAGAGAGGGAGGGAGGGGGAGGGGAGGGGAGGGGAGGGGGAAGGGAAGGGAAGGGAAGGGGAGGGGAAGGGGAGGGGAGGGGAGGGGAGGAAGGGAGGCGGGATGGAAGGGAAGGGAGGGAGGGAGGGGGATGGAAGGGAAGGGAGGGAGGGAGGGGGAGAGGGAGGGGAGGGGAGGGGAGAGGGGAGGGGAGAGGGGAGGGGAGGGGGAGGGGGAGGGGGGGGGGAGGGGAGAGGAGGAGGGGAGAGGGGGGAGCTCTTGAACGTTTGAAGGGCGCGTAAACCACGTCTTGGAGCAGCCGCACTGTTTTACATACACAAACTGTGTAGGTCCTTGTCTTCCAGCTTTCTTGCTGAAGCTTAGTTGGGCCTGCCAACCAGAAGCAACGCTTGCTGACAACGCATCAGGTTTTCAGAAAAGATTGACCCTAGATTACTAAACCTTGCGGATGGATGAGTTGGGGTTGTCGCCAAAGTGATCCGAATTCTGTCTTAAGTGGCACTCAGATCTACGAAAACATCAACCAAGAGCGTATGAATTATGGGTTCCCATGTAAGGGTTCGTCCGTGGCATGTGTTACTGGATGTTTCTGAAATTTTGCCCGCTGCCTGTCAGAAGCAGTTGGCAGCGATTGTTGCTCAGATGGTGGCAGAAGAAAGCCAATTGGCATTGTTTTCTTGCATAGCGTGAATGACGACGTCAGGAAATCATTCTTGTGAACATGTTGCTTGGATAAGTGTGGGATACCTGCACATAGAATCTTGCGCAGGTGACGCAAAGGGGGGGAACTCCAACCTTGTCCAGATTTCAAGCATACGGTCGATACGCGCGCGAGGTGGACATCATTTTCACCAACCCTCGACGAGGAACGCGCTATACTGTTGAGAAGGCCCCGCGCTACGCCTTCGATCCCCTTGTTCGGTGGCATCCTTTCCCTTTCATGTGGTGGTGATTTCTCGGCCAATGAACCATTTTGAGAATGTGCCTCTTGTTCTACCAGGTTCACTGGGCCACTGGCTCAGGGAACGGATCATTTTTCAGCATTTGTAGGATGTTGAGCTGAATTGTGAACAGATGATTGTCGCGTATTGGGTTCGGCCGAGGCTGTCTGACCTTGGCATAGTTTCTGGAGCTTGCAGTGGCTGACTTGGTAAGGCGTTATGAATCCATGAGCGGCTTGTTCGTTCCTCACGCACCATAGAGCATGCCTTTGCATGCCCACTTCAAAAGTCTCTTGCGAGAGTGAGGGCCGGCTCAGCATGCCAGGCCTCGGCCTGTGAAGTGTGAGAGGGCGACCAAATGCCCAGCTCCGTGAAGAGTTTTGATCAGGACTTAGTAGCTTCTGGTAGGTCCGGAGGACCTGCCGCCCTGGGCGGCCTTCTAACTACGAGATGGTACACCTCCCTCGAATAGTATGGTCCGCGGATTCACCCAGATTCCATGAACATGTAACATGCTGTAACTCCTGCTCTCTTCTTATAGATCATTCTTTTCAGACAGCACTCCAGTTCCCTCCACCCTGGATCTGGGGCTTTCCTTTTGACCCACTGGTTCGAAAATAACAGGCGCCTTGCAAGACAGAGGTGCCTGTACTTTTTGGAGTCCCGATCTCTTCAACCTGTGGAAGAAAACGCCCGAGGTGGTGTCCGTCATTGCCAACAGCGGCCGGCGCGGGGCCCGGCGTTTTGGGGGGGTTTCGGATCTGGGAGCGTGGAGTTTTGATGCTTCCTCACCTGGGCGCCATAAAACGGGTTTTGGGCGCTGCTCGGCTTTGAGCTTCGTCACCCTTAGTTTTTCCAAGTGGTTCCGTTTTTCCTAGGTAGTCTTTTCTTTAGATCCTCCCAGACAAACGTCCCGGCGGCTGTTTCGTTGAAGGCGATGCTGCGGATGGTTGGAAATGGGAACGGTCGCTGGTCACACCCGCCAGTTCAGGGCACGTTTGGATGGTCATCAACCATTTAATGGGCAGGGCTGCTCAATCCTGGGTGCTCAATACCCCTTCCTCTGTTGTACTGGCAAGCGCTTCATTTGGGCTGGCGTGGCCTTCGTTGTGTTTGAATATGCGAAGGGCCTCTAAGCCCCTTTACCTTTGCAGTCTCACTTGCCGCTTTTGGGGTGGTCGGGGTCATGCTAAGCTTGGGCAACCATGTGAGAAACGAACCGTATTGCAATTGCAAATGTATTGTTTTGAGTGTGCCCCTGGCGTCATGTCGCGTAGTCATGTGGACGCATTCGCCGCCGCCCATTTCTGGCCCTGAACTCGGATGCCCAGCACGGGGTCATGGTGCAGCCAGCCATGCCCAGCACGATGCTCAGCGGGAGAAAACCGGATTTGCTTTCCCGCAAATTGACATGGAACCGACAAATCGTGGTCCCCCAAAGTCTGGAACTGCAGCTTTTTGGGGTTACTGTTAATCAGAGGAGTGGGCCATTTAGGAGGGGTCCTAGAGATAAGCGCCGCAGGGGCCTTGCATAGACAAGGCATGGCGGCATGATCCAATCACTTTTTGGATTGACTTCCGTTTGGATTCATGCTGCGCGTCATGCTGGGACAGCACTGATTTTGCGCCTGCAAGGAGTTTCTCGTTCTCGTCCGCGCCCAGGTTTCTTAGTCGTCCGTTGACCTTCAGGACTACATATACATTAGGATCAGGCCGGGCCTTGCCAAATTGCACGCCGAAGGACTTGACTTTAGCTCGGAATCCTCATCATTTGATACTTCGGTCCCCAGGCAGATGAAACCAAGGATGTTAGGCGACAGCGCGCCGCACAGCTGGGCTGCAGGGAGTATGACACAAATCTTGGCTCTTGACTCCAAATTGGCAAAACACGTTGCGGGAGGATTGAGTTCATCAACATCCTGCCACGCAAAAAGTCCAGCCACCATGGCCAACTGAGCACATGCAGCAATTGGGATAAATCGTTTCGCAATCGAGCTCACCCTTTCAGATTACACAACCAAATGAAAGATGCCGTTACAACACAACACCCACACCAACTCAAAACGCAAGCGAGCCACAAACCATTTCGCTCAGGAGGCGTCCACGTGGTTTTTCCGGCCGCGGGGGTGTGGGTCTTGGGACTCATGCCCTGGAGGACGGGTGGCCGGGGTGATGTCGGGTCGACAGATGCCATGGCTCAACGGAGGTGTCCGCCAAATTGGAAAGGGCGGAGTCCCCTTCCCCAAAAGTCTCGCCGGTTTTTCGAATGGGCATGTGAAGTAGGATGGCACGCTCCGGACTCTAGGAAGCCATTTGGAGGGTCCTAGGCCTGAACGTTCAAAGACTATCCAGTCTAGAAGTTGTCAACCTGCTGCACTTGAACCAACCGCGCGCTCGCACAGACTTTTACCTTGAATTTGATGTGTTCCACGCCTTTCGGCTTGATGCACTCCATGCAGAGATGCTCCGCATGAATATGTTTGCCCCCTGAAGACGCATTGCTGGGAGGCGTGCAGGTTGCCTGTTGCTGGTTTGGCATCGCCGTGCTTTTGCCCTACGAATTGCACATCTTTCAGTCAACGGTTCCTGTGTGGCTTGCCACTTCATGGATCGCACAGGGCGGGTGCCTCCGCGATGTCCACCCGTAAAGGTTAACAGGCCGTAGATTTGCATCGTGAGCCCTGGAAATTGTTGCATCTTTGCGTTTGACAAACCCAATGGTTCAGTGGATTTCAGTGGATTTCACTTTCTCTTTGTTTGATGTGTCCCCTGCTCAACCCAAAGACGATTCTTTGTCCAACCGGTGAATGGGCAACTGGGCAACCCCCGGCAAAGTTGCACTGATCTTGGCATCTTTGGTTGTTTGGCTTTGTTTGGGTGAGTGCCGCGAGAAATCCCCAAAAACGATTCTCTCATTGGAAAGTTCAGTGGCATGCCTCCCGAGGCATGTCCTGCCGCTAAATGAACCGGGGAGAGAGGCCCAAACAAAAGAGGCCCGGAGTCAAGCTTCATGTTAGAAGGTCAGCATGAAGCCAACCTGTCATGGGACTCTTCAAGTGCCTCCAAACACTTTTTTCGTTAGCCTCTCATGAGCGTAACGAGTACCAGGCTCAGAAAAAAGCAGCCCAGGACAGCCTTCTACTTGGCCCTTGCGCAGCTTCTGAGCTTCGGAGATGCCTGGAGGGACACCTACCCCTTGGAGGACCACGAGGGCACCTCGGCTCAGCCACACGAAAGCAGCGCCGCACACCACGTTGTCGCACGCATTCGGGACATGGGATGCGTTGCAGCAATGCCCACGCCGCAGTGCCAGCCCCTGGGCATGATTTTGATCCCAGGTCCCACTTTCATGATTTTTTACATGCTCATTGCAATCGGAGACTCTGATATTCTTACATCCCCTTTTCCTGGGCCTCCAGGAGACTCGGAGACGACAGCCTGCTGCTAGACACCTGGGTTTGTCCCTAAATAGGGACCCCCCCCATACTGGGTTTTCTGTTGAGGAGCCGTCAACAAAGGGTGCTAAGAGAGAAAGACACCGCGGATCCAAACAGCAGTCAGAGCGGCTCTGTGCTGTGTCTTTGACCGCTGGCTTTGGCAAGGGAACTATGGGTCAACAACCATCACCAACTGCAAATGGTCTAAGGCTCTTTACTTGTGTTTTGCCCGATGCCATAACTTTGTGGACAACTGCCAGAAACAACAAGCAGCTGACAGTCGGATGCGTTGAACGCTGTGTAAATATGTGTCATGTTGCAAGTGGTCGATGGGGAGCCTCGAGCCTCCCGTGCTTACCCCGTTTACGATTTAAATGTTACATTTTCTCTGACCATGCCTTGTGACTGTTCATGGGGCCCCGAGCGGCACATGAGAAGCGATCACACTTGTGACAGGCCCAACCGTCCTTTTGATCCTTTACCGGTGGATAAACTCCAACTTCAGTCCAGGCTTTGATCGGATTCGAAGAGCGAGCTGCGAAGCCAAGGGATGCCCGAAGTGCCGGAAAGATCAGCGCCTCGATGGGATGGGGCCCAGGCAACCCTGGCGGGGCAGGGAGGTGCCATGGTAGACCTCCTATTTCGCATTGAGGTGCAACATGAGAAGCCGGAAGCCCCAAGTGCACTTCAGTGGCGCAATCCGAAAGATTGACAGCACCCCCACCCAAAACACCAACACTGTTGTTCGGCTTGTCGGAGGCCCACCCCTTGAGCTATTTGCATGTGTCCCAAGGTTTTTCCCGGAAGCATTGCGAAGGGTTCTTCTTCTAAAAGCGGCTGCCAACTTCACCTGCCAACTTCTCATGCCAACTTGTCGAGAGTTACTTCACCTGCCAACTTCTCATGCCAACTTGTCGAGAGTTACTTCACCTGCCAACTTCTCATGCCAACTTGTCGAGAGTTACTTCACCTGCCTACTTCTCATGTCAACTTTTTGAGAGTTACTTCACCTGCCAACTTCTCATGTCAACTTTTCGGCTGTTATCTCATTCTACTAAAAGCACAAGCTAATTTGTCGGGTGTTACTTCACTATCCTAAAAACACAAGCTAACTTTTCTGTTCTACCTTCACATCTCGACTCTTAATTCTTCTTCTTTTTATGGCGGGGGTAGGCCCGACGGGAGCTTACGAAACGCACCCCTCTGCGGAGATCGTGCGTGTCGAAGCGCTCTCGCTGTGGCGCCGTGCGAATTTGTCTTGACCGGCGAACCCTCTGCGGAGATCGTGCGTGTCGAAGCGCTCTCGCTGTGGCGCCGTGCGAATTTGTCTTGACGCGGCGAACCCTCTGCGGAGATCGTGCGTGTCGAAGCGCTCTCGCTGTGGCGCCGTGCGAATTTGTCTTGACCTTGGCGAACCCTCTGCGGAGATCGTGCGTGTCGAAGCGCTCTCGCTGTGGCGCCGTGCGAATTTGTCTTGACCTTGGCGAACCCTCTGCGGAGATCGTGCGTGTCGAAGCGCTCTCGCTGTGGCGCCGTGCGAATTTGTCTTGACCTTGGCGAACCCTCTGCGGAGATCGTGCGTGTCGAAGCGCTCTCGCTGTGGCGCCGTGCGAATTTGTCTTGACCTTGGCGAACCCTCTGCGGAGATCGTGCGTGTCGAAGCGCTCTCGCTGTGGCGCCGTGCGAATTTGTCTTGAGCCCGATGAACCCTCTGCGGAGATCGTGCGTGTCGAAGCGCTCTCGCTGTGGCGCCGTGCGATTTTCTTGCTCGCGAAACGGCTTTTGGAAGTTGTCTCGTGGTGTGCGCGCCTGCTTTCGCAATCCCGCGGTCCCGGGTTCGATTCCCCCCTGGTCCGCGGCAGCTCCGGCTTGAAAATCGCAGCTTTTAAGTACAAACGTAGTACGCGGAGCGTGCTCCTGCAGCTCCGGCTGGAAAATCGCAACTTTTAAGTACAGACGTAGTACGCGGAGGCTGCTGCAGCTCCGGCTGGAAAATCGCACTTTTTAAGTACAGACGTAGTACGCGGAGCGTGCTCCCGCAGCTCCGGCTGGAAAATCGCAACTTTTAGATACAAATGGCTGGAAAATCGCAACTGTAAATTGCAAATGTAGCACGCGGAGCGCCTCCGCCGCTCCAGCTTTTTGAGGGTTAATTACTTCACCTGCCAGTTTCTCATGCCGAAACTTCGAGAATTACTTCACCTGCCAGCTTCTCATGCCACCTTTTCGAGAGTTACTTCACCTGCCAACTTCTCGTGCCAACTTTTCGAGGAGTTACTTCACCTGCGAGCTTATCATGCCAACTTTTCGAGAGTTACTACACCTGCGAGCTTCTCATGCCAACTTTTCGAGAATTACTTTACCTGCCAACTTCTCATGCCAACTTTTCGAGAAATACTTTACCTGCCAACCTCTCGTGGCAACTTCACCTGCCAACTTTTCGAGAATTACTTCACCTGCCAACTTCTCATGCCAACTTTTCGAGAAATACTTTATCTGCCAACCTCTCGTGGCAACTTTTCGAAAAATTACTTCACCTGCCAGCTTCTCATGCCAACTTTTCGAGAGGTACTTCACCTGCCAACATCGCCTGCCAACTTTTCGAGAGTTACTTCGCCTGCCAACTTCTCGCGCCAACTTTTCGAGAATTACTTCGCCTGCCAACTTCTCATGCTAACTTTTCGAAAGTTACTTCACCTGCCGGCTTCTCACGCCAACTTTTCGAGAGTTACTTCACGCGCCATCTTCTCGTGCCAACTTTTCGAGACTTACTTCACCTGCCAGCTTCTCACGCCAACTTTTCGAGAGTTACTTCACCTGCCAACTTCTCATGCCAACTCTTTGAGAGTTATTTCACCTGCCAACTTCTCATGCCAACTTTTCTCTTGAGTTACTTCGCCTGCCAACTTCTCATGTCAACTTTGCGAGAATTACTTCACCCGCCAACTTTGCCAGCCAACTATTCGAGAGTTACTTAACCTGCCAGCTTCTCATGCCAACTTTTTGAGAATTGCTTCGCCTGCCAACTCCTCATGCTAACTTGGCGAGAGTTACCTCACCTGCATCAACTTGCCTCTATGCTTCCGGGCCACTCGTCGTCTAGTTTTCCAACCAAGAGGGAATGGCACATGTTAATTTGTCCAAGCACCCCCCCGGCACTCCAGCACACTCCACTTGGCTCCTTTGCACTGTGTGTGCTTTAGGGATTAGCAGCTGGGAAGAATGAGGAGGGTAGAATTCAGGCAATGCGCTGCATACGAAAGGTCCTCCAAGAGTAGCATGAGTGCGCTGAAGCGACCCCTGATTGACCAGCTTAGCTAAGTGACCGTCTTGGGCGTGGGGTTCCTCGCCGCATGTGCACATTGCTACTGAAATTGCTGTGCTGAGCTCTTAAAAAGTGTAGGGAGGAGGTTCCGTGGAAGCATCCAATTGTGCAGCCTCGGGCTTTTGTTGGCCTTC
>CAUJNA010000216.1:25000-50000 GCA_963377175.1 Effrenium voratum | reverse complement strand
TTTGGACTGGTTTTTCGCCGGTGATGCCTTCAGACTACGTAGTTCGTGGTGCAAGGTAGTAGTACGTAGCATGCCGAGAGCAGGTTTTGCACGAACATCCGCGAAAGGCCGACATCTGGAATCATCACCTTCGCATTTCTGAGGCATATAGGCAACGGATGCCCCTACCGGGTTTGCGGCATCAGCCTCAAGAAAGGGTCCCATCTTAGCGTTCGGGCCACTGAGATGGACAAAAGCCAAGCCCCAGCTCGTTGGCCGTGTGCCAAAGCGAGTATCCGTGCGCAGGCTTGGGTGGATTCAAAAGGTCTGTAATTGGCAGAAATGCAAGGAATTGCTTTGCATGGTGTTGATGACTTATGGTCATGGTCGTGACTTCAGGGTGAAAGTGTTCACTCGAAGGCGTCCTTCCTTGTTGAACGTTTCGCGTTGGCAATTGTTCTCGTTTTCTGAGCCCGGTTTCCAAGCAGAAACAAACACATGCACTAAGGAGAAGGAGCTGCAGATGAACACGGAGCTGAAAGCTAGCGTGGCAGCCCTGCACAAGTTCTTCAACATCTCCGCAGCGCGGCGAAACAGCACGCCTAAGGTGATCAGAGAATGACCCTGCCTCCGACTAACATGGAAGCCCGCCGTAGGCTACAAGTCAAGCTAGCGACCTCAGGGCTGTGGCTTGCGACTGGTTCGCGCTTGAAGATGGTTCTTTGAATATTAGCTGGCTTCACAATTACCGTCAGCTCCTTGACGTAGGATTATTTCACGCAAGTGTTGCTTTTGTGTTTTCCCGAAAACAACAAAACGGGACGTCCAAAAAGTACATAGTTACAAAACCAGAGAAACACATGAACAATGACACGATACTAACCTCGGAAGGAATGCACCGCAGAGCAGCAGTTTTGACGCTGGCTCAGATGGGAACCCTTATAGTTTGAGGTGTTTTACTTCCCTCAGATAGGACCCCCTAGATCCAAGAAAGGGCTCAGTTCGTTGAGGTTTTGGATCCCAGGCGAGTTACCATCACGGGGACGTTCCCGAACCAATAGGGAGGTGAAGATCCGACAATTCCGCATGGTAAAGGACAATCCTGGGATTGCATCTTTGGGAGATGCCCGATTTCCGATTTCAGATGTCAGTGGACGTCGGATCTTTCGGGAGGGGCTGCGCTCATTAGGTGAAGGCAGCTGGATTCGATGGAGGGGAGGAAGCAAGGCAGCAGGAAGACGTATCTCACGTGCTGAAGTCCGAGGTAATTGAAGCAGAGGGGGGCTTGGTCAACCCATTCCCCACATCCAACTACACCATTCGAGGCATATCCGCAAAGGGCCGCCGCGGCAAGAAAGAACAGCCGCTCTTCAGAAGATTGCCGCCCTCGACTGCGGAAGAACCTGCGCGCACAAATTCTGAAGAGGAACCGGCGTATGCAAATACCACGGTCGCTTCACCAGAGGAGGTTGCAGAGTCGAAAGGCGAGGGCGAGGAGGAGGCAGCAAAGGTGTCAGTGCACGTTGGCCCCCCAGTAGTCTCTAGGCAGACTGCAGTACCCGCCGGCTTGCCAAAGGTTCCAGGGTCAACCCCCAGCAGCAAAGACAATACCCTAACGCATGAGCATCAAACTCTGACAGCAACATCTGAAGAGGAACCGGAGTATGCAAACACCACGGTTGCTTCACCAGAGGAGGTTGCAGAGTCGAAAGGCGAGGGCGAGGAGGAGGCAGCAAGGGTGTCAGTGCACGTTGGCCCCCCAGTAGTCTCTAGGCAGACTGCAGAGCCCGCCAGCTTGCCAAAGGTTCCAGGGTCAACCCCCAGCAGCAAAGACAATACCCTTACGCATAAGCATCAAACTCTGACAGCAACTTCTGAAGAGGAACCGGAGTATGCAAACACCACGGTTGCTTCGCCAGAGGAGGTTGCAGAGTCGAAAGGCGAGGGCGAGGAGGAGGCAGCAAAGGTGTCAGTGCACGTTGGCCCCCTGGTAGTCTCTAGGCAGACTGCACAGCCCGCCGGCTTGCCAAAGGTTCCAGGGCCAACCCCCAGCAGCAAAGACGATACCCTGACTCATGAGCATCAAACCCTGACAGCAACTTCTGAAGAGGAACCGGTGTATGCACATGGCGAGAGCGAGGAGGAGGCAGCAAAGGTGTCAGTGCACGTTGGCCCCCCAGTAGTCTCTAGGCAGACTGCAGTACCCGCCGGCTTGCCAAAGGTTCCAGGGTCAACCCCCAGCAGCAAAGACAATACCCTAACGCATGAGCATCAAACTCTGACAGCAACATCTGAAGAGGAACCGGAGTATGCAAACACCACGGTTGCTTCGCCAGAGGAGGTTGCAGAGTCGAAAGGCGAGGGCGAGGAGGAGGCAGCAAAGGTGTCAGTGCACGTTGGCCCCCCAGTAGTCTCTAGGCAGACTGCAGAACCCGCCGGCTTGCCAAAGGTTCCAGGGTCAACCCCCGGCAGCAACGACAATACCCTTACGCCCGAGCATGGAACTCTGACAGCAACATCCGAAGAGGAACCGGTGTATGCAAATACAACGGTTGCTTCGCCGGAGGAGGTTGCAGAGTCGAAAGGCGAGGGCGAGGAGGAGGCAGCAAAGGTGTCAGTGCACGTTGGCCCCCCAGTAGTCTCTAGGCAGGCTGCAGAACCTGCCGGCTTGCCAAAGGTTCCAGGGCCAACCCCCAGCAGCAAAGACGATACCCTGACTCATGAGCATCAAACCCTGACAGCAACTTCTGGAGAGGAACCGGTGTATGCACATGGCGAGGGCGAGGAGGAGGCAGCAAAGGTGTCAGTGCACGTTGGCCCCCCAGTAGTCTCTAGGCAGACTGCAGAACCCGCCGGCTTGCCAAAGGTTCCAGGGTCAACCCCCAGCAGCAAAGACAATACCCTTACGCATAAGCATCAAACTCTGACAGCAACTTCTGAAGAGGAACCGGAGTATGCAAACACCACGGTTGCTTCGCCAGAGGAGGTTGCAGAGTCGAAAGGCGAGGGCGAGGAGGAGGCAGCAAAGGTGTCAGTGCACGTTGGCCCCCTGGTAGTCTCTAGGCAGACTGCAGAACCCGCCGGCTTGCCAAAGGTTCCAGGGCCAACCCCCAGCAGCAAAGACAATACCCTTACGCCTGAGCATGGAACTCTGACAGCAACTTCTGAAGAGGAAGCGGTGTATGCAACTACCACGGTTGCTTCGCCAGAGGAGGTTGCGGAGTCGCAAGGCGAGGGCGAGGAGGAGGCAGCAAAGGTGTCAGTGAACGTGAGCAGCCCAGCAGCGACCAGGCAGACTGCAGAACCCGCCGGCTTGCCAACGGTTCCAGGGTCAACCCCCAGCAGCAAAGACAATACCCTTACGCGTGAGCATGGAACTTCGTCAGAAACTTCTGAAGAGGAACCGGTGTATGCAACTACCACGGTCTCTTCACCAGAGGAAGTTGCGGACTCGCAAGGCGAGGGCGAGGAGGAGGAGGCAGCAAAGGTGTCGGTGAACGTTAGCAGCCCAGCAGCGACCAGGCAGACTGCAGTTCCAGGGTCAACCCCCCGCAGCAAAGACAATACCCTTACGCCTGAGCATGGAACTCTGACAGCAACTTCTGAAGAGGAACCGGTGTATGCAACTACCACGGCCGCTTCACCAGAGGAAGTTGCGGAATCGCAAGGCGAGGGCGAGGAGGAGGCAGCAAAGGTGTCAGTGAACGTTAGCAGCCCAGCAGCGACAAGGCAGACTGCAGAGCCCGCCGGCTTGCCAAAGGTTCCAGGGTCAACCCCCAGCAGCAAAGACAATACCCTTACGCCTGAGCATGGAACTCTGACAGCAACTTCTGAAGAGGAACCGGTGTATGCAACTACCACGGTCGCTTCACCAGAGGAAGTTGCGGAGTCGCAAGGCGAGGGCGAGGAGGAGGCAGCAAGGGTGTCAGTGCACGTTGGCCCCCCAGTAGTCTCTAGGCAGACTGCAGAGCCCGCCAGCTTGCCAAAGGTTCCAGGGTCAACCCCCAGCAGCAAAGACAATACCCTTACGCATAAGCATCAAACTCTGACAGCAACTTCTGAAGAGGAACCGGAGTATGCAAACACCACGGTTGCTTCGCCAGAGGAGGTTGCAGAGTCGAAAGGCGAGGGCGAGGAGGAGGCAGCAAAGGTGTCAGTGCACGTTGGCCCCCTGGTAGTCTCTAGGCAGACTGCACAGCCCGCCGGCTTGCCAAAGGTTCCAGGGCCAACCCCCAGCAGCAAAGACGATACCCTGACTCATGAGCATCAAACCCTGACAGCAACTTCTGAAGAGGAACCGGTGTATGCACATGGCGAGAGCGAGGAGGAGGCAGCAAAGGTGTCAGTGCACGTTGGCCCCCCAGTAGTCTCTAGGCAGACTGCAGTACCCGCCGGCTTGCCAAAGGTTCCAGGGTCAACCCCCAGCAGCAAAGACAATACCCTAACGCATGAGCATCAAACTCTGACAGCAACATCTGAAGAGGAACCGGTGTATGCAACTACCACGGTTGCTTCACCAGAGGAAGTTGCGGAGTCGCAAGGCGAGGGCGAGGAGGAGGCAGCAAAGGTGTCAGTGAACGTTAGCAGCCCAGCAGCGACCAAGCAGACTGCAGAGCCCGCCGGCTTGCCAAAGGTTCCAGGGTCAACCCCCAGCAGCAAAGACAATACCCTTACGCCTGGGCATGGAACTCTGACAGCAACTTCTGAAGAGGAACCGGTGTATGCAACTACCACGGTCGCTTCACCAGGGAAAGTTGCGGAGTCGCAAGGTGAGGGCGAGGAGGAGGCAGCAAAGGTGTCAGTGAGCGTTGGCCGCCCAGCAGCGACCAAGCAGACTGCAGAGCCCGCCGGCTCCGGCTCCAGCAGCGAATCCAATACTCTTACGCCTGAACATAGAGCTGTGACAGAGACTTCTGAAGAGGGGCCAGTTCCTTCTCTTCAGGGCAATGTGCAGGACGGGTGCGGGAGTCGATTGCGGTTTGCAGTTTGCGTGATGGGCTGGCTCGCAAGAGGGGCTTTGTGGGCTTACCTTTGAGGGTGTTTTACGTGCGCGGGCACGCCAAAAACTCCTTCGTGTTGGCTTTGCAGGAGGTGGGCTTGTGCCATGTTCAAGATTTGGGGGTGGGTCAGAATTAAACCATCAGGGGACCGCAGGTTTTAGTCCATGGTTCCATGTACCAGGGTTTCATTTTGGGTACCTGTTTTTGACCCACAGCCATTTGGGTGTGGGCCCGGCTTGCTTTTTTTGAATGGCACTTCGGGTGGCCCACCTGTAGGCCCATACCACAATCTTAGTGCTGAGGGTATGGTATTCGCAGTGGGGGTGTTCGCATTCTTCTGGGGAATTCTGCGGAACAAATTGTTGCAGGTGGGTTTGTTTGTTGGTTGTTGGCCGGTTCTTGCTTGTTTATTTCTTTTGTTTCTCTCTCTTTGTTTGTTTCTTTCTTCGCGTGTTATTCCTTGTTTTCTTGTTTTCATTCTTTGTTGATTTGTTGATTTGTTTTGTTTATTTGGATATTTATTTGTTTATCTATTGAGTGAATCATTTTGTGTAGCTTGCTCGACTCAAAGTCCTGCAATTCATGATTCCACCAAGTGAAAAAATAAAAGCCACCAACCAGACAGCCAACCAACCAACCAACCAACGAACCAACCAAACAAACAAACAAACAAACAAACAAACAAACAAACAAACAAACAAACAAACAAACAAACAAACACACAACACCACGGACATACAAGCGAGCAAGAAAGCCAGTAGTCACGCCAACAAGCCAGCCAGAAAGCAGGCCAGCAAGCCAGCAGGCAAAAGCCAACATGGACACGAACACGTAGACAAACATATCAAATCACAAGTTCATCACGAAGAGCATTCAGTTTTGCCCCCGAACCGGACAGCACTGGCAGCGAGGAAAAGACCACTAAGACAACTGAGGAGGAGACATCAGGTTCGTCAGAGGTTCGCAGAAGTGCGACGGGCAACTCGCCCAAGTCACCGCAGACAGGCAAAAAGCCCAAGACCAGCACCAAGGAACGCAGCACGCAGACCAGCAAGACTGGGTCCGAACCTGACAGCACTGGAAGCGAGGAGACCAGTGAGACAACTGAGGAGGAGACGACAGGTTCATCACCCAAGTCACGGAAGGCAAGCAAAGCACTCACCAGCAGCAAGACTGGGTCCGAACCTGAACGCACTGGAAGCGAGGAGGCCACTGAGACAACTGAGGAGGAGACGTCAGGTTCATCAGAGGTCAGCAGCCGTGCGACGGGCAGCTCACCCAAGTCACCGCAGACAGGCAAAAAGCCCAAGACTAGCAGGAAGGAACACAACACGCAGACCAGCAAGACTGGGTCCGAACCTGAAAGCACTGGAAGCGAGGAGACCAGTGAGACAACTGAGGAGGAGACGACAGGTTCATCACCCAAGTCACGGAAGGCAAGCAAAGCACTCAAGGGCAGCACCAGCAGCAAGACTGGGTCCGAACCTGAACGCACTGGAAGCGAGGAGACCAGTGAGACAACTGAGGAGGAGGAGACGTCAGGTTCATCACCCAAGTCACGGAAGGCAAGCAAAGCACTCAAGGACAGCACCAGCAGCAAGACTGGGTCCGAACCTGAACGCACTGGAAGCGAGGAGACCACTGAGACAACCGAGGAGGAGACAACAGGTTCATCACCCCAGTCACGGAAGGCAAGCAAAGCACTCAAGGGCAGCACCAGCAGCAAGACTGGGTCCGAACCTGAAAGCACTGGAAGCGAGAAGACCACTGAGACAACTGAGGAGGAGACGTCAGGTTCATCAGAGGTCAGCAGCCGTGCGACGGGCAGCTCACCCAAGTCACCGCAGGCAGGCAAAACACCCAAGACCAGCACCAAGGAACGCAGCACGCAGACCAGCAAGACTGGGTCCGAACCTGACAGCACTGGAAGCGAGGAGACCAGTGAGACAACTGAGGAGGAGACGACAGGTTCATCACCCAAGTCACGGAAGGCAAGCAAAGCACTCAAGGGCAGCACCAGTAGCAAGACTGGATCCGAACCTGAACGCACTGGAAGCGAGGAGACCACTGAGACAACCGAGGAGGAGACATCAGGTTCGTCACAGGTCAGCAGCCGTGCGACGGGCAGCTCACCCAAGTCACCGCAGACAGGCAAAAAGCCCAAGACCAGCAGGAAGGAACACAACACGCAGACCAGCAAGACTGGGTCCGAACCTGAAAGCACTGGAAGCGAGGAGACCAGTGAGACAACTGAGGAGGAGACAACAGGTTCATCACCCAAGTCACGGAAGGCAAGCAAAGCACTCAAGGACAGCACCAGCAGCAAGACTGGATCCGAACCTGAACGCACTGGAAGCGAGGAGACCACTGAGACAACCGAGGAGGAGACATCAGGTTCGTCACAGGTCAGCAGCCGTGCGACGGGCAGCTCACCCAAGTCACCTCAGACAGGCAAAAAGCCCAAGACCAGCAGGAAGGAACACAACACGCAGACCAGCAAGACTGGGTCCGAACCTGAAAGCACTGGAAGCGAGGAGACCAGTGAGAAACCTGAGGAGGAGACGACAGGTTCATCACCCAAGTCACGGAAGGCAAGCAAAGCACTCAAGGACAGCACCAGCAGCAAGACTGGGTCCGAACCTGACAGCACTGGAAGCGAGGAGACCACTGAGACAACTGAGGAGGAGACAACAGGTTCATCACCCAAGTCACGGAAGGCAAGCAAAGCACTCAAGGACAGCAGGAGCAGCAAGACTGGGTCCGAACCTGAACGCGCTGGAAGCGAGGAGACCAGTGAGACAACTGAGGAGGAGACAACAGGTTCATCACCCCAGTCACGGAAGGCAAGCAAAGCACTCAAGGGCAGCACCAACAGCAAGACTGGGTCCGAACCTGAACGCACTGGAAGCGAGGAGACCAGTGAGACAACTGAGGAGGAGACAACAGGTTCATCACCCAAGTCACGGAAGGCAAGCAAAGCACTCAAGGGCAGCACCAACAGCAAGACTGGGTCCGAACCTGAACGCACTGGAAGCGAGGACACCAGTGAGACAGCTGAGGAGGAGACAACAGGTTCATCACCCAAGTCACGGAAGGCAAGCAAAGCACTCAAGGGCAGCACCAACAGCAAGACTGGGTCCGAACCTGAACGCACTGGAAGCGAGGAGACCAGTGAGACAACTGAGGAGGAGACAACAGGCTTATCACCCAAGTCACGGAAGGCAAGCAAAGCACTCAAGGACAGCACCAGCAGCAAGACTGGGTCCGAACCTGAAAGCACTGGAAGCGAGGAGACCACTGAGACAACTGAGGAGGAGTCGTCAGGTTCATCACCCAAGTCACGGAAGGCAAGCCAAGCACTCAAGGGCAGCACCAGCAGCAAGACTGGGTCCGAACCTGAACGCACTGGAAGCGAGGAGACCAGTGAGACAACTGAGGAGGAGACAACAGGTTCATTACCCAAGTCGCGGAAGGCAAGCAAAGCACTCAAGGGCAGCACGAGCAGCAAGACTGGGTCCGAACCTGAAAGCGAGGAGACCAGTGAGACAACCGAGGAGGAGACAACAGGTTCATCACCCAAGTCACGGAAGGCAAGCAAAGCACTCAAGGACAGCACCAGCAGCAAGACTGGGTCCGAACCTGAAAGCACTGGAAGCGAGGAGACCAGTGAGACAACTGAGGAGGAGACAACAGGTTCATCACCCCAGTCACGGAAGGCAAGCAAAGCACTCAAGGGCAGCACCAACAGCAAGACTGGGTCCGAACCTGAACGCACTGGAAGCGAGGAGACCAGTGAGACAACTGAGGAGGAGACAACAGGTTCATCACCCAAGTCACGGAAGGCAAGCAAAGCACTCAAGGGCAGCACCAGCAGCAAGACTGGGTCCGAACCTGAACGCACTGGAAGCGAGGAGACCACTGAGACAACTGAGGAGGAGACGTCAGGTTCATCAGAGGTCAGCAGCCGTGCGACGGGCAGCTCACCCAAGTCACCGCAGACAGGCAAAAAGCCCAAGACCAGCAGGAAGGAACACAACACGCAGACCAGCAAGACTGGGTCCGAACCTGAAAGCACTGGAAGCGAGGAGACCAGTGAGACAACTGAGGAGGAGACAACAGGTTCATCACCCAAGTCGCGGAAGGCAAGCAAAGCACTCAAGGGCAGCACCAGCAGCAAGACTGGGTCCGAACCTGACAGCACTGGAAGCGAGGAGACCAGTGAGACAACTGAGGAGGAGACAACAGGTTCATCACCCAAGTCACGGAAGGCAAGCAAAGCACTCAAGGGCAGCACCAGCAGCAAGACTGGGTCCGAACCTGAACGCACTGGAAGCGAGGAGACCAGTGAGACAACTGAGGAGGAGACAACAGGTTCATCACCCCAGTCACGGAAGGCAAGCAAAGCACTCAAGGGCAGCACCAACAGCAAGACTGGGTCCGAACCTGAACGCACTGGAAGCGAGGAGACCAGTGAGACAACTGAGGAGGAGACAACAGGTTCATCACCCAAGTCACGGAAGGCAAGCAAAGCACTCAAGGGCAGCACCAGCAGCAAGACTGGGTCCGAACCTGACAGCACTGGAAGCGAGGAGACCAGTGAGACAACTGAGGAGGAGACAACAGGTTCATCACCCAAGTCACGGAAGGCAAGCAAAGCACTCAAGGGCAGCACCAGCAGCAAGACTGGGTCCGAACCTGACAGCACTGGAAGCGAGGAGACCAGTGAGACAACTGAGGAGGAGACAACAGGTTCATCACCCCAGTCACGGAAGGCACGCAAAGCACTCAAGGGCAGCACCAGCAGCAAGACTGGGTCCGAACCTGACAGCAGTGGAAGCGAGGAGACCAGTGAGACAACTGAGGAGGAGACGACGGGTTCATCAGAGGCTAGCAGCAGCGCAGCAGGGTCGAGCGTCGGCTCTGGCGGCAAGTTGCCTCACAACATTCTCACTGTTTCTGCCAGTGGCCCGGAAATTCTGCAGGACAGCTCGCGGCAGCACGCGGAAGCACCAAATTCGACACAAACTAGCCGGCACCTGGTTCACTCGGCTGTCGGCAAGAATGCGACGAACGCCACAAATGCCACGCGGCTCAGCTGCACTGATGTTTTCTTGTTTTGATGTTCGACTTGCTGGGCTGTTGGGCAGGCCTACCATGCGCCAGCCAAGCAAACAGATGCTTTACTTGATTGTTTTGGCATTTTTCAATCCTTGATCCAGACCAGGAATGCCACTTCCAGTGTCACGCCCAATGCGACTGAGCCAAAGGCGGCAAAGGAAGACTGGGAGCTCGTGCGCAAAGTGGGCCAGACGGAGCAGCAGATCCAAGGCTCGGCTTCCATGCCATTTGAGTCGCGGGTTTCGGCGGTTTCCTTTGAGCGACATGGGCGAATGACAACGAAATGGCTGAAACGACCGAAGTATCAGCGATTCCGCCTAGAACTCGAGAGGTAGCAAGCTTGCTTGTTGGCTGGGCTGGCTTGCTTGCTGACCAGCTGGGCCTGAGGCCGGAATAGCTTTTTCCCAGCAACGGCATGTTCAGCCTCGGTTGCTTGCTTGGCCCGTTCAGCCCAAATCAAGCAATAAAGTGCTAGTTGCAACTGGACAAGGGGCCACTTTCCTCCAAAGGCTTGGCTGCTGTAGCCCAAGCCGTTTGTAGCGGAGAGAGGCAGCTAGCAAGCTCCAACATTTTGCGGCCCCCAAGCGTAGCAGAATCCCCGTGCTGGGGCTCAAGCCATTGTTGCCTATTTCGCGAGAAGGTTCTGGCTGCCAGAGTCCTGCCGCCGCTTGTTGCAACTAAAGTCTGTGAGAGCAACGTTTCGCCCTCTTTTTGGGCCCGACTCACGGGGGTGGGGACCCAAGGACGGCCTTTTCATTTTGTCAGCCTCGCACTCATAGCATGAAGGTTTCCAAGCATCACCCACTTCGCTGGTTGCTGCCGAGCAACTTGCAGAGGGGAAACCTAGGCGAATTGCTTCGGGGTGGCAGGCGCCATGTGTTGAGCAGCGCAGACGCGTGGGAAACTCGACCTTCTTTGGTTTCCCAGCATCACTTCGTCACATGGAGCATGGCTTCTCAGAAGCCCTGTCCTGACAGCTTCCGCCTGCTTGCTTGAAGCTGTTAGGGATTGCCGGCGGCCATTAGGTACATGTAAGGCTGTATTACTTGGTGGCTGCGGCGGGCTGGCAAAGTTTGGTTGTTGCATGTAGGCCTCCCCATGACTTTATGATGAAACGCGAAATTTTTGCTGCCACGTCACTGTGGTCGTGAGACGTGTTTGCACCTGCTCGTTGTGCAGGGTCCCCATTGGTTCCCTTATGTTCCCTTATGTTTTGTTTAGATGTTGATGGTGTGCAATTTATGGGTCCGACAGATGTCCTTGTTTGGAACAGCTTTGGTTTTGGGCAGAAACTCCGCACTCCCCGAGTTCCTGCACTTCAAAGCAAGGTGTTTAGACCACTGCAAGAAAGTTTCTCTCGGTTGGGGGACGGCTGAGAGGCAAAGCGGATTTCACCGGCCCCGTGCCGCATCCTCGATACGCTGGCTTCAAGGCGCGTGGAGGGGGGGATGCACTCGGGGTGTTGGGAGTTGCTTCCTGTTTGGACCCGTTTCGTTTCGGTGCCAGTCTTTGTGAAAGAACAGAAAGGCTCCTGAGTTTTGGATCAAGAGGCCCCTTTGTGAACACTTCTTTCTCTTTTGCTCGAGTTGCTCCTGTACCTTTCAAGGGCTACGCTAGGTCCATGGAGTTGTACCCGAAGTTTGTCTAAATGGGTACGGCGCACATCAACAGATACTGCTTTTTGAGGTGATTGATCAGGGCCCGTGTTTCTTCCAGGATGAGGTCATTTGGCGCCCCAGAACCCCATTCGAAGTAACGAAAACAAACGTTCCCAGCGCGACTCCCTGGAAAGCCCCAGCGAAATGATGCAGGGCCAAGAGGGGTGCTCACTTCGAATTCATAGGGAGCCATAGGATCGGCAGCATGGGCAGCGAAGTGCCCGCTGGCCACAGCGGACCTTGGAGCTGGAGACGGCCGAGGTTAGGGCCGCGACCTCGGAACAAGCCGGGGGGGGGTTTCTATTTATAGCCCCACCCCACACCACAATTGCAGTAGCAGAGGTTTTTGAGTTCAATCGAAAAGCCAAAGCCGTGCTCCTTTTTTTGCAGCCTTCTTTCGATGAATCCCTTTTGAGGCCCCATGCCAATTTGCAGGGGACATTTTGCTCAAGTGCCAGGTGCCGCATGACCCACGATGCTTCCCTTCCCAGATTGTGCAAAGTTGATGGCTGCCGGTAGGTTCCCCCAACACCCCCCAAACGCACAACAAGTTGTGATTCTTCAGAGAAGTTGCCGCGCTTTCCAGGGAACGTGGTGATGTTCTTTGTTGCCAGCTTGTTTTTCTTCTTCGAGGGTGGCCTTTGCAGGGCAGGAGCCAACTGCATTTCCGGATTTCTTGGGCCAGCGCTCTGGTTGCAGGCACTTGGCGCGCTCATTCGCCGCGAGCCGAGGACTTGACACGTGCGAAGCGCACCGTCCAAAGTGAGGCGGGGTACTGGGCTTCGCAGAAATTGTTCGCGGGGCAAACCTGGTGGATGTTTGCGGGGTTTCAAGGTCAACCCCCAGAACCGTCCTTTGCTTTGCAGGAACGCTGCATTTTTGGGGAAAAGCCACCTCTAGGAATAATTTTGCCAGGTCGGTTAAGCCAGTCAACACCATCAAGTCCAAACTGTTCAAACGGTTTGAAGGAACTTTGAACCGCTACGTTGTGAAGGCGGCAAAAAACACATGCATATTTCCCAGAAATTTGCAATGTGGAACCCACCACAACTTATCTCTGGAAGACTCACGGAACTTCGAAATGGTCCTGAATGTACTTCATCGGGTGGGATGGGCTCGCTTCAGGTTTTTCCTTTTGTTGGTCGCACACGCGCGCGGCCCAGAGCGCATGGCACGCGAGAAAGCACGTACCCTCTCGCGCACGAGCTTGGCGATGATGATGGTTCCTTCGTGGGATTCTGATCTTCGGCGTGGTGTTTTCTCAAACGCAGCAGGTAAGCACCTTTGTTTTTTGAATCCTTTCTCAGATTTGGTAACCCGTGGTTGGCCCTGGCCCAAAGGCACACCCAGTGCACCCCGGAAAGGGATGTTCCCATGGGGTACACTAATGATTGAGGCTTCTTCTGGCACCTTGAATGGCATCCGGGTAGGTTGTGTCAGCCACAGTTGCGCGCCCTTTCAGATGCTTTGGTCTGGATTCTGGATCAAATTGCCACCGTGTCATGCCTGCGAGGGAGGCGGATTCCCTGTGAAGGGGGGAGCGGTAAGTCATTGGAGGCTGTTGTTCGCGGGGTGCATGTCCCAAGCATTTTATCCAGCGGTGTTCGTCTTAACTCAGGGCACCCTAAACGGGTTCTCGGGTTGCAGCTGACACCAAAGGATCATGTGTGCATACTGGGCCTATCAATGCGCATATTTCCAGCGACTGCCCGCCGCTGTTGCGTTTAGCAATGTCCAAAAAAACAGTCAACGGGCATCCTGGCGAGGGATCCAACATTGCTTGTACACAGCGGTACCAAACCCAGAAATTTGGGACCATGCTTGCAACATGTGCGGGCTGCGTGTTGTTTTTCCGCAGCGAGGCTGAGGGCGAGAAGCACTTCTGGAACGCCTGAGCCGGTGAATCCGCTCGTGCGTTGTGTGGATCTTTGGGACAACTGTGGAGTTCTTGGCGCGGCTGGACGACTTGAACGTCCAAATTCCGAGCATGGAAGCCGTGCAAGGGGCCCATGGGCTTTTTCTTGCGAAGCGCACTGGGGGAGACATAGAAGAGTGGAGAGAGCTGGACGGAGAAAAGGGGTGCGGAGGATGGTAGGGCTGGTATAAACACACAAGGGATCCTGCTTTGGGTCCTGGTCAATTGTCAACTCGCTTTTTGGCAGATCATTTGAAAGCTTCTGGACTGCTGCTGAGCGATTTTGAGTCAGAAAGGGAGACCAGCCAAAGGGAACGGGCGACGGAAGGTTGGTGGTGCGGGGTTGCTCATTGGTTTCCAGCTGCTTTCTGGCAGCCACAATGAGAAGGGCATCTAATACATGTGTGCTTGCTGAAATAGAGGGTTCGTTTCAATTGGTTTGTTTGTTTTGGGAAATCCCAAATCATCAAAGCTGGATTCCACGACAATATGCTGAGACAAGATTCGACAATCACATGTTGATCCGTATGCCTTACCATTGGGGACATTTGAAGAGTCGAGTTTCGGGCATCCTCGTGCTTCATCCTTGCAATTGTATGCGCATGTATAACTATGTCTATATGGATATGATATAGATATTACATATATCTAGCGTAGTTATTTCTGCAGATTTTTTCTTTATTTGTTTCTTTGTTTTTTTTTGTTATATGTATTCATTTATTTGTTTGTTCGTTTCTTTGCTTATTTATTTATATTTCATTTATTTCCCCGTTCTTTTTTATTATTTCTTTCAGTCTTTCTTGAAATATATGTATTTGCTTGTTTGTTTGTGTGTGTGTGGGCTCAGCCAATTCCAACCAGCATCCCCCACAGGACAAACCTGGGGTTCAGGGCTGGGACCCTGCTCAGCGCAAGCACACAAGCACGTGCCCACGTCAAGGCAAGGCCGGCCCCACAATCAACACAAGCACGCGCTTCTTAACTTGGAGTCCCACGAGCTAGTCAGGCCCGCCGCCCGCATTCGTGCAGAAGAGTCCACCCGGGCCGGCATAAGGGCAAGACGGCGTGACATCCTAGCCAGCGAGGCAACCCAAAAGGCTCTTCTCGCACTGATCTCCCGCTGCAGTACTAGGCCCGGAAACGTGCAGCTTGCAGAGGGAGAGGGGGCAACCTTCAGCATCTCAAGGTTATGCCCCGCACAGCAGCAAATGAGGGAGGCCTCCTCCACCAACCGCACAGGCAGCAGTCCCCCCTGCGCACGGCACAAGCATGATGCGCTTGGCGTGACGGGTGCTGCCCCACAGAAATGGGCACCACCCCGGACCAAATGGGGTTATTTGTTTGCTTATGCTTGTGCATTTGCATGTTTATTTACTTTTGTTTGTATGTATCTATTTGTTTGTTTGTTTGTTTGTTTATTCGAGCAGTTATCTATCTAAACCTAATCTATGCATCCATCCATCCACCCATCCATCCATCTATCTATCTATCTATCTACCTATCTACATGAAACTTATTCATGCTTGTTTGGCCAATTGTTGTTAGCTGATTCGTTTGTTTGTTTGTTTGTTTGTGTGTGTGTCTTTGTTTAATTGCCTGTTTGCTTGTGTATTTATTTCTTTATTTATTTATTTATTTCCCCCTTGCCACCCACAAACTGGCGCGTCGGAGGCGCTGGTCGGTGAGGTTCTAACCATCAATAGGGCCGAAGGTGGGGTTAGCGCGCTTGTTCCGCCAACAGTAGACTCCTTGTTGGCTTCCCTTTGCATCCCTGAGCTGCCTGGTGACCGGAATGGTACGCAACACCAGATTGTTCGCAGTGCAGAGAAGCAGCAAGAACAGGCAGGGGGCATGATCCATCGAAGGTTACGCCTCTTCCAGGGCGTCTCCATGTCGGCGCACGCCTTAGATTGGCGATTGAAGGGATGGGTGCCCTTCCGCAGGACTGAGTACGTGGGGTTTGGCCCTGCTATCACATTTGCATTCTCTTGTTTGCTATTCGGTATTCTTCGACAGCAAATGCGTTCTACACCGCTTCAGTCCGCCACTGCAACAATTGAGGGAATTCCTGCGATCCATTCCCCAAACCCCCCAAAACCAGCATTTCGGGGAGTGTGGTCACAGCCTTGCCCCGGCCACCAGGCCTAGCATTTTCGTTTTAGGCAGGCGCGAGTGACCCCATGCGTCCCACAAGTGAACATTAAGGGGGTTTTCAGAAAACTATGTTTGGGCGTGGTTCTGTTTGCAGCACCATTTTAAGGATCATTTTGACCTTCCCCCAAAAAAGTTAGAGGTGGCTCCAAACGGAACCTTTCCTTGGCTTCACCAGCGCGGAGCGCTCGCGCCACGCGTGCCGCGGAAGTGCCTTGCTCCGAGACCAACCGCTTCCAGAAGTTCCTCCAAAGGAGCGAGTCCGAGCCGGAAGGCAGGGCCTTGTTGCGTGCTGCGAGTAAGCGGCAAAGATGCGAAGCCTGGCCGTGTGGTCCCACCGAATGTTGGACAGGCCGTTTTCCTCCAGTGTTGCCAGGTCAGAGGTGCAACAGACAGGGCTTGTAAGCTGCGTGGTTGTATTGTGCTAGATGTTTGTCACCTCTCAGTGGGTTTGGGCAAATTAGAGCGACCTTTGCGAGGGGCTTTGCAACCTCACCCATCATAAAAGGTCAAATGATCCACCGAGGTGTGCGAGCCATTTTGTCCTAAGCTTAGACATGCGCTGCCCAAGTCGAACTGCCCTGTGGCCGGCAATCTTCTTTTCGGTCCTGGCTGCAAGCCATCAAACGTGCCAGCACATGCTCCGCCCCCGCTCGTTGCTTCAAAATGCAACCCCAACACTGCAATAGTGTGTGAAAAGTGCCGACAGCATCACTAGAGTGTTTGGGTGGGTTCTTTGGAGGGTTGTGTCGCAGCGGAACCACTAGGGAACACCCACACGCCTCTCAAACGTGCAGGTACAGATGGGGAAGACGAGCCGCTAACTCTTCCGGAGGTTGAGGAGGAGCACTGCTCAGCCAGCTGCCCAGCGCAGCAGAATCCCATGTGCAGCTTGAATCTTTGAGCCAGGGCAGTAGCATCAGCTGGGGGTTGTCAAAATTATGGCCGGTTTCTTTTTGGACCTGCCGCCCAAGGTGCCGCCTTCAAAGGAACCAGACCAGACGCGTCCCCAAAGCTTTGAGAAATGAACATGGATTTGACACACCACACTCTGCGTGTCTCAATACGCTTACGAACACGGCTCACCATCCATGCCTTGCGCGAAAGAGAAGAAGCGAGGCTGTGCCTGTGCAGGGCAAGGCTACGCTGAGCAGGGCCGCGCAAAGCAAGGATGTGCAGGTTAGAGCTGTGCAGCAAGGGCTATGTTAAACGTGATGTTCGGCAAAGGCATGTTGAGATGTGCTGTGGAGCAGGGCTATGCCCCATGCTGAGATGTGAAGCAAGGCTTTGTGGAGATGCGGTGTGCCTTGTTCCTGTTTTGGTTGGTGTTGGCATCCGGATCGAAAGGGAACCCGCTTTGAGTAGCTCCTGGTTGAGTGCCTTGGACTAGGAATTTGTTGGGGTTGGTCTTATGCGCGTGTTTTTCATCCCAACATGGTGGGATGACAAAAAAAAAACAGGCCGCAGAGCAAGATACCAGAGTCCTGAACAGGGAGCCCAATTCCCTCACCTGTCCTAGTTGCACAGCTCTTCATGTTCAAACGGCAGACACGCAAAATACATCTCCACACTGGGATTGAACCTTTCAGTTTTTTGTTGTTGTAGCATGCCGCCGGGAAGCATTGTGTGGTGCCCCGTGCTTTGGCAACTGCCGGAGGGTACGTACACACCTGCCTGCGGGGAGAGAGGTTGATCTACTTCAGCCTCACATGGCTTGCTCTGTAATCCGAAGGTGCCGATTTGGAGGGTGGCACGGCCACACTGGACCTGTAGACCAGCTGTTCTGCAGGTGGGCCTGGGACAATCCGGAAGCAACCTTCACACCCGATCGCCAAACGGTCCTGCCTTTCACGAAGCCTTCGACAACTTTTGCCAAAACAGAACACCACATAAAACCAGGATTCCACCCCTGCCCTTTCTTCCTTTCTTGTTTGGGTGGTTCGCCATGTCCGCCACAAAAACACCAAAAAAGCAAATAGTCACGCATCCCAACAGGGTTCCATTTGCCTTGGGTCGCGGATTGTCCAGCGCGCGCCGAGGCCTGGCGTGCGGAATGGGACAAGGCGGACATCGAGCTCGCCCGGGATCTATGCGGTTGGCTGGGGCAGACGGGCGGGAAGAGAAGGGTGGCAGGGAGTGCCCCAAGATGGGGAACTCCAAGTTTCATGCCCCAGAAAGGGATTACCACATTGAGCTTGCTGTCCCCAACAGAACCCAAGGAGCAAACCCTGCACCCGAGGTGCAAGCAAAGATTAGATCCGCAAAGGAGAGGGGAGTTTGTGCGAATGTCCGTTAAAGTCGGCCCACCCTAACCTCCCAGCACAGAGGCTCGGTGTTTGTATGAACTTGTTGAGATGCTTTTCAGAATGCCGAACTGACGAACATGATTTGCTGCACTTCCGACCCGGAAGGTGCAAGACGCACTAGCTTTCTTTTGAAGTGGAAGGGGTCCAGTGCCAATTGTTGGGAAATGCGGGTGCAAAGAAGTTGCAGGAATGGCTCGGCTGCACAAATCTCTCTCTGTGTGTGTGTTGGACTATCATCATCATCATCATCATCATCATCCTCATCACCATCACCATCATCATCATCATCATCATCATCATCATCATCATCATCATCATGAGTCTTGCGCCACTTCCACTTCAGTTTTCAAGGCTGGTGCATGAAGAAATCACTTGGGAGGCCCCTGGCATGAGGATCGTTGGGGATATGAGGCAAATTGACAAGACACAATTCACAGACCTAAAGGCCCTCGGGGTTTCAGAAGGCTTCTGCAACTAGCCTGATGAGGAAAGCAGCGCGTTGGGCAAAAGCAGTCAAACAATCAAGCCATGGATTTTTTCCAGGGAAACTCAAAGGACACGTTTTCTTGGCTGGGACGAATTTCAATGGGCAGGCCGTCTCAGACTTCATTCCTGAAGCTGCCAAACGTCGCCCGTGCTGATCGCCCAGCCAGCTCTCAATGTGGGTGAGAGTGTGTTTGTGGTGAGGGGGTAAGGGGAACAAAGCCGAGGTCAAGAAACCAGTGGAATAGAGGCCCTGCGAATCCTGTAGCCCCAATGGATGATCCCCCCGGAGTTTCCTGTAAGCATGAGGGCCTGTGGGATTCCATGTTGGCTGCGAAACAAGGACAACTAGAGAGCGACAAGCGGGGCTTGGGGATTGAGGTCAGCTTATAAAGCAACATGCCTCTAAGTGCATTGCTTGCCATTATGCTACAGCCCCAGCACAAACAACCAAGTGGTTAAGAGGAAAGGCCATGAGATCTATCTATATATATATATATACACTAATAAACATTTATATCTGAACACATGTTTTTCTAGATGCATATACACATGCAAGGGATATGTATATACAACATGTCGGAATACATAGATCCTTAAACACTGCACGCATGCTACAGGGGCATTGGCACTTTCGTGCCGGAGGTTTCATTTGGGAGAGGATGGGCCGAAGCGGCGCATGGCCCAATGGGCGGACGGTGCATCATTGACATCTTGCTGGACACCCAGGTGGATGAGGGATACGAGGCTACTCAAGTGGACAGCACGCAGGAGGACGGCCTTGGACACTTGGGGCTTTGAGGCTTGGTGAATGGTATGATGGTTTCCTCGCCCGTCCACCCTTCCTTTTATTTGGCCTTTAGAGTCTCCGGAACTCCCTGGCTCAACAATGATATTGGAGACATACTTGTGTAAGCACTGGAGTCTCAGTCAGGGTGTCTTTCTTGGGGGAGGCTGCTGGCTAGTCTTAACTGGGTTTTGCGCGGCGGCGTTGGCGAGCTGTTGGGCACTGAACTTGGGCGCCCCCAACCCAAAGTGAGTGATCTTGGGCGCTGACAGCATCCCCTCAAAGGCCAGTGTTTGCATAGGGCGTACATGTGCAATATACATATTGCAATCAGCACGCGAAATATACGGGTGTTTTTTTTGTGGCATTCATTCACGCGTGTACTTCGCTGTTCAGGGTATGCGTGTTTTGTTTTTGTGGACCTGTGGCACCACGTCCGAATCTTGGTTAAGACACCCCCCTTCACTTTCCCACTGAGATGGGAGTAGTGTTGACACCATATGAATCAACCCCAGTTTATTAAAAGGGGCGTTGTCCCCGAGTTTAGTGGGGAATCATCAAGTCATCACTTGTGGAGGGGCCCCCATCCCTCTATTGATAAACGGGTTGGTGGATTGACATGGGGTGAACATGAAGTTCTGGCAACTGCGCATGTGGACGGCGGGTGTAAAATAGGGCTGCCCCCACCCTCCTATTTATACAGGGCTCCTTAAACGATACATGTTGCCCATTTGAAGCATGGCTTTTTTCCACAAAAATAAAAGGGATACCACCATTTACAAGGCAATGTTCAGGTGTATAATGTAAGGATCCCTGTAATAGGCTGGGGTTGATTGACCTGGGGTCAACATGAAGCTGAGTTCTGGCAACCGCGCGTGGTGCAACATAGCTCCCGCAGGACTCGGCCAAGCCCATCGAGGTGGTGGAGGTGAGCACGGATGAAGATGTGGACACCACGGCCAGCGAGGGGGAGCTGGCGGCGGCCCGGCCGAGAGGGAGGGAGGGAGGGACCGAGGCAGAGAGGGAGGGAGGGACCGAGGCAGAGGGGAGGAAAGGGAGGGAGGAAAGGGAGGGAGGAGGAAAGGGAGGCAGGGAAAAGGGGTGTATTTGGTCTCCACCCTTGAAGCAGGGGCTGCCAAGACAAATTGTGAAGCATTGGAAAGCGCTCAGATCATGATGATCATTATTCAATTTGGAGGGGGAAGCCCTGCACCTCTGCGTGATGTAGAGCCTTAAAAGCCACCATAAACCAATAACCAACAAGGGCGAAAACACGGGAACGGGTAGGCCAGGCAAGCTGGGGGCATGTTTCTCGAACACGCGTGCCCAACGCCAACCGAAAGACACGTGTTTGCAAGCACCTTGCCAGCCAGGCTTTGGGCCGCAGAATGCCCGCGTAGTAGGGAGAAACCCTTGCATACATCAATTGCACGGCAGCAGAAACATGTTTTGGAAAGAGTGCACGAAGACAGCTCGAAGTCTGCGAGACTCGGGAAGACAAAGACTTGGAAGAATATGGGGCCACTGGAAGGCGAGAGAACAGGACGACAAGATGGCAGAACTCCAATCTTCGTCATCCATTTGACCACAAGGGACTTCTATCTACTTTCACCCTGGGAACCCTGGTGTAGAAGTTGGCGTCGGTTGTTGTTTGGGGGGGTCAGCTAGGACGAAGGCCTGCCGGAGCTCTCGTTGCGTCTCTTGCGCTTCTGCGGTGTGCGGGAGGGAACTGCGCTCCACCCGCCGCCCCCGAGGACGGGGAGAACTCGTTTTCGGGGAACCTGGCTGCCCAAGGCGGTGTCAATGATTGAAGCTTGGGATGTTCCCTCTTGCCTTCCTTCTGACTTGTTCAGGAGTCGTTTCCTGAAGTCTTGACCCAATTGGACTTTGCCAGGGCCCTCTTGGCCCTTTTTGGAGTGATCTCCATTTTCCTTCAAGAGGGCTCCTTGTAGTATCCTCCCTTGGCTCCCCCAGAGTATAAATTCCATCCGACTCTCCAGGAGCTTCCACCGCCAGGCGGAGGCCTTGCGGTGCCTCGAGTCGCTGGCGGCCAGGGGCCTGTGCCCCGGGATCAAAGCACGTCCAGCCGAAAGACGTCAGCCTACCAACGGGAAGCATGTTTTATTGGAAAAATCACCCAGCAGCTGAGGCTTATTTAAAAGCAAAGGAACACAGATGAGGACGTCTTTCGCTGTGGTCTTCGCCTTGAGGGTATTTATGTGGTGCCGGCTGATGCTGGCATCAAGCATTCTGCCGGCTGATGCTGGCATCAAAATCATTTCCGAATTCCACTCTTGCTTCTTGATCTGTCGCACATGCCTTACCAATCCATATGCTGAGCAATGAGAGTCAAGCCGTTTGCCAAGGCCAAACCACCCCTTGGATGAAGACACCAACAGGAGGTTGCTCAAACAATGGTCATAGATGTTCAACCAGTTCCTAGAAGTCCAGGGATTGGAGGAGAAAGTTAATGTTGGACTCCAATTGGAATAGTATCCGGGTTAAGTAAGTACTGTCCCACACAGACCCGCAGGATTTTCCCCAAAGAGGGTCCCGCTGGTTCCACTTCTCAGGGAGGGCCATGTAAAGAGGGTCCCATTTTTCTTGAAGTGGCTGGCCATGGATATTGGGGGAGCGGGCTGATGAGCACACCCTTTCAAAGGGGGAGCTAAGGGAGCTGCAACGATAGGGATCTCAGAAGAAAAAAAGGGAGCGAACTTGGAGGGGATAAAACGAACCAAGACGAGGAACCAAATAGGGTTTGTCTCAACATCGGGTATCCCCGAAACTGGTTGGTGTCCGATTGGTTTCCCTTTGCCATCCAAACTGACCTTTCCGTTCGCCTCACAACAGCCGCAGGCATTAAAACCAAACACAGGTTTTTACTCCATTCATGCCCTTTTTGACGTGGGCCCCGGCAAAAAGTGCCCTCAAAAAGTCGGTGGACCGCACTCCCCGGACCGCGTAGGTACAGCCCCCACGAGCTGGGTCTCTTCTCCCGGGAGTTCACCAGCACCGGGTGCCGCAGCTTCTTGGTGGACACCTTCCCAGGCTTCGCCCTGACCTCCGCACCCAGGCAGCTGCGGCTCGGAGCGTGATCTGTTGGTCGTGTTTCGTTTGTTTTTTGTGTTTTCCCCTTGTTTTTTGTCCCCCTCCTTTTTTTTTGTTCTTTCGTGTTTTGATTTGGGGGAAGGTCAAAAACAGGAGTGCAGGGGTCCTCTTTTGTCAAATATGGTTTTATTTATTCCTGTGTTCTTGTGTATGTTATTTGTGTTTGGGGAGATGTCTCCAGAGGTGTTTTGGGCTGTGGTTTTGTTTAATTAATTACTTCCCAAAACCAGTGTTTCAGGGTAAAGTTTGGTCACCTTTGGGTGAGGGAATTGGATTCATTCGGTTGGTTCATCCGCCTTTGGAGGGTAAGGGTGAGAATGTCGCTTTGATGGACCCAGCTTTGGCTCCGGCTTGGAAAGTGCCAAAGCAACCATCGGATCAAGTCCCGGCAGGAGAGAAGTAAAGAAACGAGAAGCAAAAAGAACCGCGTCTCTGGGAGATGGTTTCGGCCGGGGCAGACCCATTTTCGCCTTTCGATGCCTATTCCCTTTGTTCCTTCTGTTCGAAGCGAGTTTCACTTTGAAGTCCACAACGGAAGATACTCTTTTTCCCCTGGCGACTGATTTGGACCATCATGGAGTCACCAGGACCACACATCATGCAATTATGCCGCCTTCCCCACTCCACGGGCTCAGGACTGGCGCGCCACTGCCAGCGCGCCACTTGTACGAGGTCTTGGTGGAGAAGAAGCCTTGCTGGCTCTACTTCGACTTGGATTCTTGGAGCCAACTTCTTTGCCTGGATGCCTCAGAAGTTGTTCTCGAATTCAGTAGAATAAACAAAGCAGCATATGTATATATATATATATACACATATGCAAACAAAGAGCTGGACTCGTACCCGCCTCCTTCTCCAAGCCATGTTTAAGCTCTTGGATTCGGGGTGAACCTGCAGAGTACTTGAGCCCGACCTGGTACGATCCAAGAATGAAATGTTAAGTACCAAGCCTCGGTATTTTCAGTCACCTGGCCTGGGCGAATCCAGGGAGCGGCTGGGCGCGTTTTAATTGTCAATCCCGTGCTTGTTCCATCCCAAGCTGGAGGTGTAGGTGTAAGTGTCGGCGGTAGTGTAGGTGTAGGCTAGGTGTATGTGTGTGCGTATGTCTGTGTGCATGGGTGTGTGTGTGTGTGTTGCGTGCGTACGGGTGGGCGGGTGGGCGGGTGGGCGTGCCTGCGGGCAGACAGGCGCGCGAGCGCGCGGGTGTGTGTCTGTGTGTCTGTGTGTTCTGTGTGTGCTGTGTGTGTCTTTGTGTGTCTTTGTGTGTCTTTGTGTGTCTTTGTGTGTCTTTGTTTGTCTTTGTTTGTCTGTCTGGCTGCCTGTCTGTCTGTCTGTGTGTCTGTGTGTCTGTGTGTCTGTCTGTCTGTCTGTCTGTGTCTGTCTGTCTGTCTGTCTGTCTGTCTGTCTGTCTGTCTGTCTGTCTGTCTGTCTGTCTGTCTGTCTGTCTGTCTGTCTGTCTGCCTGCCTGCCTGCCTGCCTGCCTGCCTGCCTGCCTGCCTGCCTGCCTGCCTGCCTGCCTGCCTGCCTGCCTGCCTGCCTGCCTGCCTGCCTGCCTGTCCTGTCTGTCTGTCTGTCTGTCTGTCTGTCTGTCTGTCTGTCTGTCTGTCTGTCTGTCTGTCTGTCTGTCTGTCTGTCTGTCTGTCTGTCTGTCTGTCTGTCTGTCTGTCTGTCTGTCTGTCTGTCTGTCTGTCTGTCTGTCTGTCTGTCTGTCTGTCTGTCTGTCTGTCTGTCTGTCTGTCTGTCTGTCTGTCTGTCTGTCTGTCTGTCTGTCTGTCTGTCTGTCTGTCTGTCTGTCTGTCTGTCTGTCTGTCTGTCTGTCTGTCTGTCTGTCTGTCTGTCTGTCTGTCTGTCTGTCTGTCTGTCTGTCTGTCTGTCTGTCTGTCTGTCTGTCTGTCTGTCTGTCTGTCTGTCTGTCTGTCTGTCTGTCTGTCTGTCTGTCTGTCTGTCTGTCTGTCTGTCTGTCTGTCTGTCTGTCTGTCTGTCTGTCTGTCTGTCTGTCTGTCTGTCTGTCTGTCTGTCTGTCTGTCTGTCTGTCTGTCTGTCTGTCTGTCTGTCTGTCTGTCTGTCTGTCTGTCTGTCTGTCTGTCTGTCTGTCTGTCTGTCTGTCTGTCTGTCTGTCTCTGTGTGTTTGTGTGTTTGTGTGTGCGTGTTTGTTTGTGTGTTTGTGTGCGTGTTTGTTTGTGTGGTGTGCGTGTGTGTGTGGGTCGTGTGTGTGTGGGTCGTGTGTGAGTGTTTGTGTTTGTTTGTTCGTGCGCGTGTTGTTTCCGGGCACCCTTTACAGTGGAAAGCACAAGGACAACCACCAGTATTGGGTCCCCCCATTTTGACACACATACACACTTGCAGGCACACCTGTTAGTACATGTCTTTTGTGACCAAGATGTGGCAGTCCATAGAACATCCTCGGAACGTGAGGCTAATTTGCATCGTTTTCTGGGTTCTATATCAAAAAAAGCAAAAAACATGCGCTGACTAGTATCTTTATTTGGGTTGGA
>CAUJNA010000216.1:15000-22500 GCA_963377175.1 Effrenium voratum | reverse complement strand
ATCAGTCCTGGTCGATGTGGTAGCTTCGCTTGGTCCACGAGCAGGTTTTGGATGCCGTAGATCGTGAGGAGGCCAAATCACGTGCGCGGCGAGCTCGTTTTTCGCCGGGAGAAGACGGAGGAGGGGTGGGCGGAGCCCAATGATCAGGGAATTGTTCGTCATGATCAGTGGGAAGGTGTTCATCTGGAGCATCAGGAGGTGGCTCAAAGAGGTCCTCGAGGGGGGCCAGGAGGGGTGTTGGTGGTGAGTTGGTCAGGTCCTCAATGGCGGGGTTGAACGTGGCCTCCGGTGCCAAATCAGGTTCGGCAGGCGGACTCTCAGGGAACTCGCGGATGGTGGCGATGCCTTGTTGGGCAATGCCAAGGATGAGTTCGAAGTCTTGGAGCAGCTGGCGTGCTGTGTTGGTATCCATGCTCGTAACGGATTTTGGTCAAACAGTCAAACAGCTGCGGCGCGAAAATCAGGTCAAATCTGTCAGGATGCAAAGGCAGAGAAGAAAACCAGTGTGGTTCCGCAAAGGACGGTTTTTCTTCTCTTTGTAAGGTGAAACCGTGTTGGAGGTGCAACCTCTTCAACATTGCAAGACCCTGACCTCGCTGAAACTCAGGAAAGGAAACTCGGTTGATCAGCGTGCGTCCGGAATAACATCCAGATTCCTTATGCATCAGTGGTGCGGCTGACTTGACGGAGAGCATGTTGTGCTTCTCATGCGAGGGGATGAAGGAGATGGTGCTGCTTGTGAGGTTCAGTCGGAACCCCAAGAAGTCCAGGGCGGCTTCTGTGTCCAGGAAGATGTCTCCTCCATAGAAGTGTTCGTCGCACAGTATGTTGGCTGCCGGAGTCGAGAGCCACCTGGGGGTTGCGATCACGAGTCTGTTGTCCACGTAGCGGAGTAGGAGAGTATCTTCAACGGAGCGAAGTCCCGATGTGATGTGAGTGTTGGTCCAACATTGTTCGGCGACCGCGATCACCATCAAACAGAGAGCTGGGGACGCGGGGGATCCCATCGGTGCCCCACGTGTTTGCCTGAATGAACGAAGGCCGACAGAGAAGATCTGCATGTCAAGGGTGGCCTGAATGATCTCGGGGATGTCGTCGAGCCACAGGGTGCGTTGTGTGGGTTTGTGTCGGCGACGGCGTCCGTTGTAGACGCGGGTGATGGCAGAGGTGTCAAGTGTGTCCACTGTGAGGTGTGTGGTAGAGGAGTGTGGTTGTCGTTGTCGGTACCAGGTTAGCAGTAGTCGCCAGGCGAGGAAGGGTGCAAGCATCGGTCTCGAGGGGCCAGGTGGAATGAGGCCCCGGAATTGTAAACTGGATCGAATGGCGGAAAGGCATGCCTGGTGGTGTGGTTCAGGCAGGTGTGTGGCAATGCGATGAAGGACATAGAGAGCGGCGGGTGGGAAGTCTCTGGTCCGTATGTAACGGATGGCATCAAATCGTCGTAGAGTGTTGCTGCTAAGATCGCCCAAAAATCACCACAAATCCAGGCGGTTGTCCACGCGTTTGGCCAGGAAGGCCTGTTGTAGGGCGATGGGTAGTCGTAGTCGGCGGCGTTTTCGCCAGATGGTGGCGAAGCCCATGTGCCGGGATTGGGAGAAGTCCAATTGGCGTATGAAGCCCGTGCGTGGCCGGAAATGTTTCTCGATGAAGCCAAAATTGAGAGACGGTTGCAGTTCCTGGATGTAGAACTGTTCAGTGGCAAATAGGTCCGTTGCCGGAACGACAGTGTGAATGGGCACCGAGGTGTAGTGGTGGAAAAAGTCAAAATGTGCCCACCACCGGACTGCCAGTTCGGCATTGACCAGATGATGTCGCTGAACTTGGAGTAGTTTGCGAAGTTGGCTGCGGCCCCGTGCCATGAGGGAGGCGCGAGTGGCTCCGAGGTAGAAAAAGGCCTGCCACTTTGGATGGCTGGTGAATCTCAGATAAACCGCTGAAGGGACAAGCTGAGAAGAGAAATCGGAAGCAGGGTTGTCCAGGCCAAGTCGAGTAAGCAGGGCTTTCAGTCTGCCGGAACCACAGGAGAGATGGCAGACGTCAAGTAGCTGAAGCTGTGCGAGTAGCCAGGAGCAAGAATGACGTGCGGTGACGTCATCGGTTGGGAAGAACCGAAGAGTGAAACGGAGGACAGTGAGAAGTTGGCAGCAGTGGTGTTGCCAAAATTTGTGCTGCCTGGCTGTGCGTCGTTGTCGGTGTGCTGTTGAGAGTCACTGGTAGAAGTGACTCGCAGCGGCCAGGATGCGGCCCAAGGCCGATGACCCCAGTTTTGATAGGGTTCGCACCGGGATGCCCCATAGCACAGCGGCTCGTTCGAGTTGGGCTCTGGTGTCGGAGTCCAGTGTGGTTGCCCATTTTGCGCAGTCGTTGGACCAGCTTTTTAGGACTTGCTTGCTCTCTTTGCTGGTTTTCTGAGAGGTGATCCATCGCTGGACTTTGGTGTCGGAAATGTCGGGTGGGAAGTTGCTGGTGAGCCATTGGCAAACGTGGGGAGGTGGTTGGAGCAAGTCGCGGGGCTCCTTCCAAGTGGGTGGGGAGGGGAGGGGGGGAGGGGTCGGGGTGCCGCCGTGGGTGGAGGGGGCTGGAGGGTTGCCGCCGTGGGTGGGGGGAGCCGGGGGGGGTTGGGAGTCGTCTGCAATGCGAGTGGGCAGGGGTAGAGCGGGGGATCCGTCCTGCGGTGATGTGTCAGGTGTAGTCAACCGTGGTCGCTTTATGCCGAAGTCCAGGAGGGAGGCCTGAGATGGACGGGGGGAGGGGGGGGAAAGGGGTTGCCGCCGGGAGGGGGGGGGAAGAGAGCCGCCAAAGGAGGGTGGACGAGGGCCGGGGTGTGGTGGGTAACGGGGAATAGGTTGGCCGTAGGTCTGACAGGGAGTCGGATGTGTAGCTGGCGGTGCCGATGCCGTGGAAGAGCATCCGTAGGAAGGCCCGGACAGGGCCCCGCACGGGTTCCCGGCCATGTTGTTGCCGTACACGATGCCATGATGATGGGATGCCGTGGGCGAAGGCTGCGGTGGTAAGTTTTGCCTTTGGAGCGCCGTAACCAAACCTCGAGGGGGTTGGAAAGCCATGAGAAAACACGGGGGAAAAGGAAATGTTCGAACCACAAGCTGGTGAGCGGAATCAAGCGGGTAAGGTCACAAGGTGAGAGAACGGTCGCGGAAAGGCAGAACAGCAAAGCAAAGAAAAAAGGCGATCAAACAGTGCACCAATTCTTTTCCTGGTTGGGTGGAAGATGGTACAGTTGCGCCCCGCTAAGCCGGGCGCTGCAGCGCGATGCCTCTCAGCATCGCAAACTTGGAGTGAAGGCACCACTTTTTGCCTCGGCGGCATGCGAAGTGGCGCCGCACGTTGTGTTGATCCTCGTGGCTTCCCCCGGATTCGAGGATTTTGTGCTGATTGATGGAGCGTAGTTCCCCAAAAGCGATGGCGCCGAGTTGAGACTTTCCGATTGTAAAGTTCTGCAAGAGCTGGCCGAGCGTGTCGGGCGTGCATGCCGTGGGGGTGGCCTGAGCGTAGCATCCAAAGCTCGGGTAGTCATGGTTCTCGGGCCTCCAAGCAGCGGGTCGGATCATGTTCTCATGGCACATGCGGCGCACTCGATCCGGGGTGGTGCCGTGCACATACATGACAGCGTGATGGGAGGCCGTGCCGGATCCAGCTTCCGGGTCTCCGCCAGCAACTGGCCAAGGATGAGGTCGGGGAAACCAAGTGGTTGCGAACACCATGCCGTGTGATTCCCGTCCCAAGAGGTGGTAGAAGCTGGGATCGAACGGTATGGGATCATCCGTGTCCATGGTTCGCAGTTCCCAGCATTCCGCGAGGAGATCGGCATGTGAAGGTGGCAAAGCAGGGTCCAGGTCCATCAAAATGGCCTTAGTCTGTTCCACCCTGGAGATGTCCAAGGCTGGAAGCGGGTCCAGCTCCCCCAACTCCCTAGGCGTGGGAACTCGCAGCGGGTCAGTCTTGGCCGTGTCCATGACGTTTCTCCATAGATCAAGCCACCGGTTGTCGGAAGTGGTGGTGGCATTGATGTCCGCCTCCGATGGAGGGGGATCCAAATCACCGGTGTTGTCGAAGGGGGGTTGGGGAGGGTGAGGAGTAGCCGGCGTGGGTCGGGGAGGGGGAGGGGGAGTGGAAGTGAAGGCCGCCGCAGGTGCTGGGTGAGGGGGCAAGCTAGTGTTGTGGTGGCCGGTGCGGGAAGTGGGGTGGGGTTGCTGCCCATGGTGCTGCAGTGACCAGGACGGTCGTTTGCCCTGGTTGTTTCGGTGGCCGGTGTGGCTGGCGCCATGGTGGTGCATGTCCCAGCGGTTTTTGTTCTGTGGTGGGTATCCCCACGATTGGTTCCGCCAGTGTGAGGAGGACCATTGAGACTTGTTGGAATCCTTCCCGGAAGTGCGCCAGGAGGTGGAATCATGAGTAGTGTGAGTGGGTCGGTGCGAAGTCGTGGCTCTGGGTGCAGGGGAGTGTCGATGGTGGGACCTGTGTCGGGGGGAGCGGGAGCGGAGGGAGACAGTGGAGTGGTGTGCACGTCGGGAGTGGTGGAAGTGTCGGGAAGGGGAACGTGACCTGCTGTAGCTGCGGGATCGTCGGGTGTCGTGTCGTCGGTGCGACTTGTTGTGCCTGCGATGGTGGCTGGTGTGGGAGTGGGAGTGTCGGTGCTGTCTGTGGCGGGAACGGGATCTGCGAGAGTGGGGATGGTGCCGAGTGTCCGGGGGAGGGTGGTTGGTTGAGGAGGTAGCGGCAGGAGCCGCAGCGGCAGCTTCGGGCGCGCGCGCCGGCTGAGGCTCGGGCGGTGAAGATGGCATGCTGCTCTGAGTCATGAAAGGCATGATGGTGCCAGGTGCCAAGTTGCCGTAATTGGGAGGGCCACCGTAGGGCATCATGGCCATCGGGTTGCCAAAGTTCGAGAGGCCGCCGTAGGGCATCATGGGGAAAGGTGTGAAGGATGCCGTCTGCGAGTTGGGTGACGGTACAAGGTTCATGGGCTGCGTCATCTGGGATGACAGCTGCAAGTTCGGTCCACAATTGCCTGGTGAGCCGGACGCGGTGCCGGTCGCAATGCTATGCAGGAGCGAATGCATCATGTCATAGAGCTGGTGTCCAGCCATCTCGCAAGGGAGAGAGAAGGTTGGAAAGGGGTGAAAACAAAACCACAACTGCGGCAAAAATGCGTCAATGGTGCAAATGCATGCGAGCCAACTTCAACCTGCGAATCGAAACCAAACAGAGGGAATTCCACCAGGGGACCGCCAAAACCCCGCGGCAACGGCAAAAGTTTCCACAGAAATGCATGCGAGCACAAAGGGGTTCTCAGAGGTGCCTGTCAAGTGGCCTCATGAAAGTGCCTCATGTGGCTATGCCGATGAATCTGAACTGAACTCATCCGAGACGAAAGCTTCCATAAACGCCACGAATCGCAGAGTTGGTGTATGACCAACTCGTCACTGGCGCATGAAGCTTAGGAGCCTGAAACCTCGTGGGTGCAGCCTTGCTTCAAAGGCAGGCAGTGCAGGCAGTGCAGGCGCATGAAACCAGCAGAGCACCATTTGGGTGCGGAATACCTTAAGACCTCAAGCTGCAGCCTTGATCGTGGTCAAACGCGCTGAACTGAACTGCAGCTTGAACTTGAACACTTGAACGGTCTTCCCCTCGCAGGGGGCTCCCGCATATGGCGAGTCCAGCCCACAGCGCCATGTCGGACAGGCCGTGGGTAAACACACTTATCTCGAGAGGCTTCACTAGCCGAGATGCAAAACGCAGTCAGTAAAAATGCTTGAATGCAAATGCAAATCAACAGGTCACAACATCGACACCGAACAGGAAGCAACAGCGACAAACAGAAACCGCAAAAAGATCAGGAAAGAGGGTCAGGAAATAGGCAGGTACGCCGGATTGATCAGATCCGGTATCCCGTCGTGCCGTAGCTTCATTGGACTGGATAGGCAAATCGGCTCCAGTCCCCCTGCAATGTGGAATTTCCGTCCGTGCTCCAGGACGCTTCACACACACACACACACACACACACACACACACACACACACACACACACACACACACGCGCACGCACACGCACACGCACACGCACACGCACTTGAAAACGCACACGCGCTCGCACACGCACGCGCACACGCACGCGCACACGCGCACGCACACGCATGCGCACGCACACGTGCACGCGCGCGCGCACGTAGACACGCACGCACACACGCACACACGCACACACGCACACACGCACACACGCACACACGCACACACGCATACACGCACACAGACACCTTTACACTGACACAGACACACACGCCCACACACAGACACACGGACACACACGCTCACACACAAACCCACCCATGCCCGCATGCAAACATGCACCCACCCACCCACCCACCCACCCACCCACCCACCCACCCACCCGCACACACAAGCGGGCACACGCGCGCGCACTCGAGCATGTTGCTCGCACACGCACACACGCCACACGCACGCGCGCTCACGGGCGCACGCCCACACACGCGTGCACGCGCGCACATGCGCGCACAAAACACACACACAGACACACAGACACACACACACAAACACACACACAGACACACACACACACACACACGGACACACATACACACACAGGCACACACACAGACAGACACACACACACACACACCCACCCACGCACGCACGCGCACGCACGCACGCACGCGCACGCAAGCACACGCACACGCACGCACGCACGCACACGCACGCGGACACACGCACACGCACACGCACACGCACACGCACACGCACACGCACACGCAACACACAACACACAACACACAACACACAACACACAACACACAACACAACACACAAAACACAACACACCACACACCACACACCACACCACACACCACACACCACACACCACACACCACACACCACACACCACACACCACACACCAGAGACACCAGACACCAGACACCAGACACCAGACACCAGACACCAGACACCACACACCACACACCACCCACCACCCACCACACACCACACACCACACACCACGCACCACACACGCCACACGCCACATGCCACACGCCACACGCCACAAGCCACACGCCACACGCCACACGCCACACGCCACACACCACACGCCACACGCCACACGCCACACACGACGCACCACACACCACACACCACACACCTCACACCTCACACCCCACACCCTCACACCTCACACCCTCACGCCTCACGCTCTCACACCTTACACTCTCATCACACCTCACACCCTCGCGCCTCACACTCTCACACCTTACACTCTCACACCTCACACTCTCACACCTCACACTCTCACACCTCACACTCTCACACCTCACACTCTCACACCTCACACCCTCACACCTCACACCCTCACACCTCACACTCTCACACCTCACACTCTCAGACCTCAGACCTCACACTCTCACACCTCACACTCTCACACCTCACACTCTCACACCTCACACCTCACACCTCACACCTCACACCTCACA
>CAUJNA010000216.1:0-10000 GCA_963377175.1 Effrenium voratum | reverse complement strand
TCAGGCCAAGAGAACGCCTCGCCAAATGTCTGGGGAGCGGTCAAGCTTCTGAAGCCCATTTGACAACAAGACGGCATGTGACAAATCTGTGGATGCTCCCTGTTCGCGGCTTTCCGCGGACAAAGAGGAGACCACATGTTTTTGGCATCCCGCCGATCTTGAGACGTGCCCAAATAGCCTTGGGGGAAGACTGGCAGTGTGGAAGCCGCTTCCTTCAAAGAGAGCTCCTTTCTAGCTGGCGTTGAAGGGAGGCAACGGAGAAACCTGCAAAAACGTGTGCGCACACTGCCGAGCGTCGACTCAGTTCCCTCGTGCCTCTTGCTCAACCATTTTGGTTCATTTTGGTTCTTTTCCTCCCATCGGTTGGGAAGGACGCCGGTCGCGATGGCCTTTCCAGGCGGGTTTCTTCATTCGACGGTTCATGGACTTTGTGCGGGAGCAACGGCAGGCTGCGAGCGTCATGGGCTCCCTTTTGAGACGTGTCAGAGATCTAGACATGTGCATGCGCATGGCTCACTAGATCAATGGCAAGGACGGTTCAAGCTTCTCAGCATGCCACACTGACTGCCTGACATTGGACCTTTCAGGGGTTGGCGTCCCAAGGTTTTGCCAAGCCACGTGGCGTTTTGGTACATGACTTGTTTTCAATGCATCGGACAAGCATGGCGCCACTTGATATCCGTGCTCTTTGCTGCCATCCTTTTCGGTCAGAAATTGGCTCGCGTGTAGCCTGAAAGAAGCAAAAAGGTAGTTTGGAGACAGCTTGAAGCTGATGCCTGCTTGCCAACATCCGGACGGTCCCATACTGCCAATTCACCCAAAGCTTGCCCGCTGACGACCCATGGTGGCAGGTCTTTTGACCAGGGGATTTTTGACATCCACGTTTTGCAAGCGCTCGGGTTCCATGCTGGAAGGGTGCCAGCTGTTGAGAGGTGGCCTTTGGCCCCTCACGTTTCCTTTCAAAGCTTTCGCGGCTTTCGCCTTACATCCAGATTGGTTCATTGAGCCGTTGCGTGCGGCTCAGGCAGGCGACACCTCCGCCTCCCTGCTCTTTGCGCGGACGAAGCCCAAAGCCTCCGCGACCCTTGGCGAGCAACACCATGCGCTGGCAAAGCTCAATGTTAGCAAACCCTTTGGCTGGAAGAAAGGCGTTCCTGGGATTTCGTGGGCCTCTATGTTTGGCAGAAGCTTCTAGCCGCTGGATAGGAAGGAATCCGCTTGCCTGACCTTTGTGTCCCCTTGCCTTACAGGCCACCTCAATTCTCTGATTTGGTGGCACCCTTTTCCCTCGTTTGGTGGGTTGCCCGAAAGTGGTTAATCATGTTGACCCAAAAAGGGTGTGTTTGTTCTTCCAGGGTCATTCACGGGTGCGCGCCATGTTGCGAAGTCGCGTGTTCCAAGGAAGGGTGCCGAAAAGCCCGAGCCGGAGCCGGAGGCATCCATTGTGGACGAGTCTGTGAGCCTTGATCGACTTCAGATTCTGAAGCAGCCACACTTCCCGCCTTTCCAAGAGGGCGGGGCGCTTTTCAAGAGGACAGTCTTTCAAAGCCCTCTCAGCTTGCAGGATTCTAAGAGAGGATTGGTTTGGGCGCACGTGCGGTGTTGCTTCTGCAAAGGCTTTGGCAAAATAGGGGCCAGGGACCTGCGTGTAAACGGGCCTACCCAAAGCACTCCCTTGTCAAGGGCTAAGGCTTATGTTGGTCAACTTGGCCAGAATTAGGCTCATCACTCCCAACTAGTCTATCCCCAGATAGCTGAAAGCTATAGGAATTCTAACTTCTAATACAGAGGGAAAGCGATTTGCGAGACTGACGGGCTGGTGCTAGGGGGCGTGCAGTTTGGAATGCTGGTGTAGGTGCGGTTTGGGGTGCTGTTTGGGGTGCTGTTTGGGGTGCTGTTTGGGGTGCTGTTGGGGCGCTGTTGGAGGTGCTGGTGAGATTGACGGCTGGGTGCTAGCGGGCATGCCGGGTGACGGTGTGGGCGCGTTTTTGCAAGATTGACGGTAGGGTGCAAGGGGGGCATGAAGTTTGTTGTGGTGGTTGTGGTGGTGTTTTGGGATGCTGTTTGGGGTGGTGTTTGGTGATGGGGTGCTTGGGGGTGCTGTTTGGAGGGCGGGTGCATTTTTGCGAGATTGACGGCCGGTTGCTATTTGGGGCGCTCTTCGGGAGGTGCTGTTGGAGGTGCTGGCGTACGATCGTCGGCATGCTTTTCGCTATCCGGGGTCTATGCTGGTGTAATTTGGGGGGAACGGTATGTGAAGGCTTCTCGCGGCTTTTTCCGGCGCAAGTGACTTTTTGCATTGGGTTGTTGTGTCGCAACAACCATTGCAGTGATTGCAGTGTTGTCCAATGCACAGCAAGCTCAATCGAGGAAGGGAGCTCGCCCACAAAGCTCTCTTAAAGTTGTGTTGATTCGGTTCTTGGAGTCTAACAGCACCTTTTGGACACCGACTTGGCTTTGGACGCAGAAACGGCATTGTAGGGAGAGTGCTCCATGAAGGATCCTGGGTGCGCTTCTTGCTTTATGTTAACAAAACACGCACACAAACAAACGCAATTGTCCCGTGTCAGCTCAAATCTAACCCCACCCTGGAAACTCAGCTTCCTTGCCGTGCGTTGCCTGAGGTACACTCGGAATCGCTGCTTCCGCGTGCTGTTCAGCACAAAGCGCCTTGGAACAGCCCCCTTGTGGGAATCTCGCTGTGGTATAGCGGAAAGGGGCGCATCCATTTTCTTCAAGCACACACGGAGGGCCGGATTTTTTGGGGAACCACCTGTAGTAACAAGTAATAAGTTAGAAAGGGTCATTACCATGCACCTGATTGTGTTGAAACAGTGGAGTCGCCTGGCTCACTCAGGTTCGGCAAGAACCGGCCCCTTCTGCCCACCTGGTCAGCTGCCCCGCCTGCGCAGCAGCTGCTCGAAAGCCTGGCGTCCTGCGTCCCGGAAGGCACGCCCTTGTTCAGGCACGGCCGCCCGTTTGCATCGGTTCCCCTGCATAGTGACGCGGCTCCACCAAAAAGGAAGCCTTGGAGGGGACGCCAGAAGAGTTGCGCTGTGAGAATGAGGGGATGTTTCCCCCCCACTTTTGGGATACCAGGGAGCCTTCCCTGTCAGGTCAAGAAGTAGTCAAGTCATTGGGAGGCTCTTCAATTGGTACGCAGAAGTGGTCAATTCCCACAACCCTAATGGGTATTGGAGGGCTTTGTGCCCCGTTCGCTGAGGGCCCCTCAGTTGTGTTGGGACCAGGTGCCTTCTCTTGGCTCTTCCTACCCAATCGCAGGGCTACTTTTCACTTTTCTCACTTCCTGTGTGCGCTTTTGGGGCATCTTCCAGACCCCATTCTCTCTTTGGGCCCGCGCTGGGGCAACCACAGTTGCGCAGCCATGGGGACTCAATGAAGGCTCACAGGTATGGCAAAACGGGTGTGATATTTTTACTCACCAGCTTGACAACATGGACATCGAGCCAGAACGCATTATGAGCCCTCTCGCTGGCCCATCCAACCGCTGACCAGCAGAGGTTGTTTGGTCCCTCCTTGAAATTTGAGTTGGGCTTTCCTTTCCCTTGCAGGCAAGGCATCCCCTTCCGGATCAGCTCTTTTAGCCTCGTTCTGGCCTCGTCAGGCACCCAATGATCCCGCCGGACTGGCAGCACGAAGACATGAAAGTCGGGAGGTCCGGAAAGCGCCCGGACCGGCGCGAGCCCTCAGAGGCCAGGGTTGCAGCGCGGAGGGCAAGGGCGTGGCGTGAAGGGGGAGATTGGGGGTTGGCCGGCCTTCAAGCACGCCGCCTGACTGCTCATGTGGCGGCCTGTGGCGGCCTATTTGGCGACAAGCTCTGGACGTTGGCGGTTGTATGGGTGGAGTTTCTACAAGCCGGATGTGCAGCGACTTGTGAGTTCCAACGTGTTGCCGAGCAATTTTTCCGGCCTTGCAGAGTCAGGTTTGGGACCCGTGAAGGAAGGCCTTGGGGAGTCTGTATCCGGACTCCTCGTCTCTGTTGCTTTTCCACCGAGCTCTCAATTTTGAACCCACCCCCAGGCTCTTCTCAAGATATACATCCTGGGCAAAAGGACTTCCCGGGTGCTCTTTTCTCCTTCCTCTAAAAACAGCCCAAAAAAGCATATGCGGCTCCAGTGGCACCCTTTCAATCTTGCCAGGGAACGCTTTTACCATGATGTTGCATTTGAAGCGTTTGTCATGGATGGGCAATAGCCTAAAATAACTCTTTTTTGGAGGGGGCAAAGCTGAAATGGGTGCCCCACCATGGGTGTCCACAAGCAACCTGGGCCACCTGCCAGTGCGATGGCAGGTGGTGGAGGTGCCGTGCAATGCGTCCGAGCACTCTGCCCTCTTCAGGTGGGCGCGTTTGAGCCCTGCGGTGCTCGTTTCCCAAACCTCCAGTAGCTTGCGGGGGATCTGAGGACAGCTCAGAGTGGGTTGCTTCCTTCAATTTATTCCTTCCTTTTTCATGGGGTTCTTTTGAAAATCAACCGCCACAAAAGAGAGGGGCCCTGATTCTTATTGCGATGGCCACGGCCTGGGATTACGAAGGCATTCCGAACCTTGGTGAGTCTTTGCCCATTGCGATTGCAGAGTGTCACTGTGCGAACTGGGTGGGTCTGGACATAAAATCCACAAAGGAGGCAGGGCAGTAGTTTGGAATTTCTCTCCAAGGGAAACAGTTTGTCCAGAAAGGCACCACGCAACGAGGGGAAACGTCAGGTTGTCGAAAATAGAATGAACGGTGCAACAAATGGAGAATCAACCTCACCCGCTGGCGGGAAGTCTGAGCACATTACATCGCAACAAAGGTTTGGGTCGGCCGAATTCGCCCGAAAGGTTCCTCTCTTAGGGGGTCCATTCGTTGGTGAATCATCATGCTTCAAGAGTCTTGCTGCCAACTTCGGAGTCTAGTTACACCCTCAAAGTCGCAAATCCTTTGGCTTCCCTCATCCCTTTCCCACGTCTGGGATGGTGAACCTTTCCTACCATCAATCGCATGTCTTAATCAAAGGTTTCATGGCTGGTCACCAATGGTTTGAGTTGGTGATGGAGGAAGGTGGGCTTACCCTTGATAGCAAGAGAGAAGCCCATCATCCATCTCTTGTCTTTGGTCTGTCCCGCATTGGCGAGTGATAGGTAGGGAAGGGTAGACGAGTGAAAGGAAATCCGCTCACCTCCAATCATCACTTTCTTCCTCATATCCCGTCGCTCGGGAAATGTTCTCCACAAACAACAAAACAAGAGTTCTGTACTTCTGGAACCTCCATGAACTCCTAACAACTATAAATGGGTCTCCCAATCATTCAACTATAAATGGGTCTCCCAATCATTCAAATCTAATTTTGCATTGTTTATACCTTATGATTTACGTTTTTGCAAGTCATGGATCTCCTTTGAACACAACTTGCCCCCAGCGACAAGGACATACACGGAGCCCTGTAAAAGTCACCTGCAGCTCATGGCTCGGAAGCCTTGGAGGCATCTCATTGAGCTCTGGGACGACATCCGCTCCAAGAACGAGCCGACGTCCACTCACGTGCCCACACGGGTCCAGCGGAGCCTTCTGATGAGCTCAGGCAGGGTTAAATGTGTAAAGTTCTTTGCCTGTTGGATGCTTTCGTTTAAAGCCCCTATTTGACACCGGAGGCGGGAGAGCAGCACAGTGGCAGGTTTGGCCCCTGTGCTAGAATGAATTGGTTACGGCATTGCCCTGGGCAGACGAAAACACAACCGCACAAATCATCCCGTGAGAAAGGGATCCTTTCTTGAGGGGGCCATTCCTTGCTTCAGTTGGCGAATCGTAACTCATCCAGACGCGTTGCATGGTGCTTTGTTCCCAGACTACATGGTGGTCTCGCTGGCCAACAACCGCTTCTGCTTCAAGAAGGGCGTGTCACACAAGTCCAACGGCGTGCATCATGTCCAATAGCGAGGTTGACGCTTCCGCTGCGCATGTTACACACGACACACTCGTTTTTAACAATCATGGGAGCGGAACAAAACATTGTTCAAGAGGATTGTAGTTATTCAAGCCCCGTCATTGTTGGAAAGAGGGGAACACCCAGGATTTATGTTCATTCAAGAGGGCATCCAGGTTGATGAATCCGGAGTGAATACTCGTTCCCAAGCTCAGACAGTTCATTCATAGGTGGGTGTGGCTCAAAATTAAACAGGAGGGGCTACGCAGGTTTTGGTCCATGTGTCCACTTACCAGGGTTCCATTTTGGTCCCGGTTTTTTGAGCCACAGCCATGTGGGCCAGTGAGGTACCTGGTGATCAATCAAAAGCGGTGGGTGGCCTACCAGAAGTGCCACGATGTCGCTGACTGCCCTGAGTTCCGGTCTCACGAGTTCGCTCTGCCGGAGGCGGGGCTCAGCCCAAGGCGTCGGACCCCTTTCTCGCAATGCCTTTTTGTGGTCCAGACATTTCAACAACTCAGGGGCCAATTTTTCGGGGAAGGGGAGTTGAATTGTGGGCATGTGTCGAAACTCTGCAGTGGTTGCTTGAATTTGGTTCCTTTCACCAGTTGGCACAAACAGATGCCTGGTGTTGACGCACAGCACATGCAACGGGTCCAGGGATAGGGCTCGTGGGAGGGCACAAGGAAGGCATAGGAATTGAAATTTCTAGCGCTACCCCCCATGGATATGCAACCATTCTTTGAACAATGGAAGCTGTATTCATCGCAATTTGCAAGTGTGGGCAGTGCTCAGGAGTCCCCACCCTCAAGCAAAACATGGCAGGGGCGCGCACAATAAGAACCACCCCGTGTACGTTGCCTTTGTTTGTACCAACAAAATGCATGAAGTACCGTCAAAATCAACTTCTGTTGAGTTTAGTATTTGCCGTCTCATGCACATTGTGACATGCACAAAACCATGGCAAGCAATAGGGGGCTCTCAAGCTAAGTAGCGAAACGGCCGCAAGTAAGCAATTTCGACCGTGCCCTCACAAGTATAGGGGGCACGTTTTTTCCAGTTGGGGTGTGGAAGTTCCGAGTTGGCTGAGGAGCTGCGGCCGCCCGCTGAGCCAGACGCCGTGGCCGAGGATGCGGATGCGGAAGGCAAGGACGATCCCATCTCCCAGGACTCAGAGATCGAGACTGCTGTGCGTTTGGCATCTCTTGGGCTTTCCCGCTATGTGGTTTGGAGCAGGTGTCATGTGTGGCCTCCGGATTTTTTGGGAGAGGGCTGTTTTTTGTGATCACTTGGGCTTGTTCAGTAGTTTTTTGCATTTTAAGTGTCGCTAGATTTGGACCAAAGAGTCAAATGCAGTGGTGGGCAAAAGCTGAGGATCCGTTGAGAAGTTCTAGGGACCTCACAGAGAAATTTGGTCGTCCGAATTCACCCCGAGGTTAAAGTGCGAGCCTGCTCAGCTGTTTCTCCTTGGGTAGTGCTTGGCGTGCGGAAGCGGGTCAGATTGGCAGTGGAGTGATGGTCGCAGGTGCCGGGGCTTTTGCGAGGTGACAGGGACCGTAGTGACGAGCTAGATTACCCTAAAAGCTACCGCAAATCCAATGAGTTCTTACGCCCAGTTGTTTGTTTCAGGGCTGCAGTGTCCATAGCGGAACCAAATCTCCGTGCCGGTTCCTGCTGAAGGTCATAGAGTTTGTTCATTGCTTCGGCCACCCGCCCACCCACCCGCCCACCCCCTCCCTCCCTTCCAACCACCCACCCATCCTCCCTCCGGGCAACTACCGGCGTTGCCCAGCCAGACGATCGACTGGCCATTTCAGGAGTTGTTGACCCAGCTCATGCCAATCGAGGACGATCCAGTGACGCCTCCCCGACTGCCAATCCAAAGGCTCGAATGACCGAGTGTGGCGACTCATACACCGCGCCCTGCGCAGTGTTTTTTTTAGTGGTCAGCCCCTCTTGGTGGGAGCAAATTAGCGAGATATGGCTAGCGAGTTTTTTTTTGCGGACTTGCGAAGTGAACTACCCTGGTTGTCATCGTGCGATGGAACCCATCCAATCACAACTCATGTTGTGGGACGATGCCAATATATGACAATGAGGCAAGGGTGCCAACTGTGTGTCAGCATAAAGGGCAGGCACCAACCGAATGCTGTTGGCAGGCTTGCTTTGAGAAACTAGCGGACGGAAATTCAGCAGAAAGTAAGCCAAATCAGTATGTCATAATATATGTCCGCGCTGGACTAACCCTTGGCTGCAAGGCTGGAGAGAGCGCAAGCAAAAATAAATAAATATATGTAATATAGATGCACACATGGAATCATATTATATGGATATATACATGCATATTGTTTGGGGAATATTTGGCCAGCCAGCTGCAGTTTGTTCCGTAGCTGGCCCTTGTAAGGTGGCCAACAGACCCCAGCTACAGGCGTGCGTCCAGATCGCGGAGCGCCTCGCCCCTGGCGCCGTCGCGCAAGCAGCGCAAGCTGCGGAGGAAGAGGCGAGCGACGGGCCCGTGGAATTTCGCAGTGGACAAAATCCATCCGATCCATCAAAATCCATCAGTCGGGATGGATGGCCCCGATTGACAGCAGCAGGCGTTTGCCAATCCACTGTATGTCCGGTGCCTTCCATTGACCACCAAAGATTTAGACAAGCAATATTGTGGGGCACACCTATTCTGTTGTTCAAACCAGCTCAAGTTCGTGTGGGGTCGGATCTTGCGGGGAGCCTTCTACTTTTCGTTTCATGATCACTTCCAAGGGGCTCTGATTGAACGCTTAAAGGCGATGTTTGAATTCCGCTTTCTCCAGGTTTAGCATTTGGTTTGGGGAGATGGGGTTTCAAAACAAAGCCTACGATGGTGTTGACAAACACGCACGCGCAAAAAAGAACGCAAGCAACACAGGTGACGTTCCAGCCTGGTGCGCTGAGCCCAAAGCTTCCCTGAGATGGTTCAATCCTGTCACCTTCATTTCTGCCGGAGAGGCTGTGACGGGAGGGCTTATGTCGTTTCAGTTTGGACGGCGTTTCAAGGGTCGCGCCTTTGGGAAAGGCCAATGGGTGGTTCTCTTCTTGTGGGCTGATGAGGCTGGACAAACGCAGAATATATGTGAGAGCCCCGCCAAAGCGATCGGATTTGAAGGCTGTAAGGGCATGTAAGGCAAGCAGTTGGCCGGAGAAGGTCCTCACTGACCCCCAAGCTGCAACTAGGGAAAAGGGTGCAAAGTAGATTGACTCGCTTGTCAGCCATGCATGGAGAGGCATTCACCAGAGGATCGTTCGGCTGGGGAACCTCAGCCGAGTGGCCCGTCACAAGGGGGAAGGGACCGGCGAAACGAAAAGGGACGTGGGGGGGGGAAGAGGTTGCCTTTGCCCGCTAGATTTTCTGCAACCATGATTAAGTCTTGGGGCTGTTGTTTCCTGGAAGATTGCATGAGGCCTCCTCAAGGGCTGTTTGGATGACAAGATTCAAGGGCAACATGCCAAGAAGGGCTTGAAGCTTGGAATTCTTAGCGCATGCTTGTGTGATCCAAGGTGCAGAGGAAGACAATTCCACCGTGAGCAGTTGCTATTTGCATCGGCAAAAGTGCCTCATGAATCTTTGGCTGAAACTTTGGAGGGCATCTATTTTAGAGGGGTCCGTGCCAGTTTCCAAGGGGTCTCTGATGGGCGCGTGTCAGGTAGAGATGGGACGGGCTGTCAACGGGGGCCGCCTTTCCGGCGGGCAACCGCGACGGGGACCAGACTTTTCAACAAACGTCGCACGTGATGTTGCGCAAATTTGAGGAGGGATGCCAGCGGGCAATCCTGGCGCCGCAAAGTGGGTTTGAGCAAAGCCCCATCACTCATACAAATGGAACGGGCACCCGCCATTTGAGGGTACGTACTCAGCGGCCGCCGGCTTGGGTTCATGAAAGAACGTGGACGCGTTTTTGAGGGTTTGTTTTCGTTCTAACTCCAACAGCCAACCCAACCCACATAGCAATACCCTGAAACAGCTCTCTTTCTGGAAACTGGCACTCCATGCCTCATCCCGGGCCGCTGGCTGAGGCGGCTCCTTGCCTGAGTTGCAG
>CAUJNA010000215.1:266472-293464 GCA_963377175.1 Effrenium voratum | reverse complement strand
CTGTGGCCGCCTTCAAAAGGTTCTACGAGGAGGTCCAGGCGCTCATAGCAAAAGCGTTCATCGGGATGAGACCAGTGATTGGATAGAACGATGCATGATATACATACACGCATGCTTGCATGCAACCATACATGCATGGCATGAATGCATCCATGCATGCATACATATATGCATACCAACATGCCAACATACCAACACACCAACATACCAACATACGTACACATGAATATACATATATATATATACATGTACATACATATATACATAAACAGGTATACATATATAAGGATAACACATATAATTCGATTCTGGCTTGATAGGACTCTTCATCTTCATGTTTTGTTCCAATTTTTGACAGCTGATGAGGAAGCCAGCGGCGGTTTTCGGTTGTTTCAGGGCTTCCAAGATCTTTTTTCCTCCCTTGTTGGCTTGACCGGCACTGGGCTAACGCAAAATAGCTTTTGATCAGGCAGGTGGCGGTCTGACTTGCGGTATGTTTCCCGGGAGCATGAAGAGTTAGGTTGTTGGGTGGCAGTGGTTTGGTCACGAACGGTTTTTGGGACTTGGAGTTGTGAAGCTGTTGGGATACGCCCATGTCGCTTGACAAAGGAGTTTTTGCCAGTGCCCAAGAGGTTTACTAGGCGTGGACAAAGATCGATATTCTTCTGTGGCTGATGGAGAGATGCTTTCCATTGAGTTGTTGTGGACCATTGCTGGGCGAGTTAGGAATTCTTTTGGAGGATAAATTATTTGTCCCTTCCTACCTTTTGCATTTGGTCTTGTTGGGGTTGGCTGGTGGCTCTGTGCCCTAAATCCACCCTAAGTGAGCCGAAACGCCCAAACAGTCCTTACGCCTACACCAACCTTAAACTCGCGCTGAATCCACCTGAAATGCCACCTCAAGCAACCCCTCCTCCAACCCGAATAAATTCCACAAAGAAGCCCTGAACTTGACGAATCCGAAGCCAGACCTCAACCCGCCTGAAGCCCCATCCTCAATGAAGCCTAACTTGATCTATGCCTATCACCGGCCTCGCACCAGCATCCATAAACAAAGGACCAAACTCAAGCCCTGCACGCACCCTTGCGCCAACACCTCCGCGCTATCATCATTTCTTGAATCCGATGGCGCAATTGCATTTTTGCAGCTCCGCCTGGGCTCCATGTTTTCTGGCTTGCCTGCAACCTTAAGATGCCCTGTGTTGGCACCTGGGGTTGATCAGCGAGAATGAGCCTTTTGTAGGCGAAAATGAGCTATCGCCGGCGTTTCAATCAGCAAACTCCGAGCCAACGAGCAAGCCCATGGGTGAAACGCGCTTCGACCTTGCGTCGCTGCCGTTGTGGAGCTAAAAGGTCAGTTGCTCATATTATCTCATATTGCTCTTCTTGCTTTCGCCCCACCATCTAGCCAAAAGCAAAGCATGATCCCGTGCAGAAAAAGAAAAAGAGAGCGTCTTGCAATTTCTGCTCTCCAGGTGATTTTGCTGCTTCCGCGGTTTGGCCTGGGCGCCAAGACAGGACCCAAAGACCTCAAGCTGGGAAGGCGGTAGCCGCATTCCCGAAACATTACCAGCCAGGGGAGAGAGCGCGCCACTTGATTCCAGAAAATTCGATGGCCAGCCACTTGAAAAAAGGAGCACGCCTGTGACAGTTGCAGCGCATTCGATTTGCCGCATTGAGGGCTGATGCCGCCTGAATGGCCTACTTGCCAGATGCTTTGGAATCACCGGTGGGAGTTGCCTTTCTTTTGGGTTGTTTTTGCCCGCTGGGCAAAAGCCGTGCTGTTTTTTTTCAGCTCTTTTTATCGCCCTCAACGATATGCACCAAGATGTATGCTGTATGCACCAACAACCAAGGTAGGGGCTAATGCCAACCCAAGGCCCAAAAGCCCAGCTCGGCTTCTGAGCGTTAGGCCCTCGTGCGCGTCTTCGTGCGCTGTGGCAGAGCCAGCAAGGTTGAAGGAGCTGGGCTCAGACGGATCTTTTTAAAGCTGTCCGTTCGCTCGCGGTAGCAACGCAGCGGACTTGCCTCCCTCAGTCATCTCGCAAGGACAACGTGTCTGAGGCTGACGGCTTCGCTCGGAGGAGGAAGAAGAAGAGGCTACGGCCGTGCCGTGGGGGCAAGGGAATGGGCAAGGGGGCTAGGGCCAAGGCCAAGGCGAGGCGAAGGCTGGGGCCGCACCCAAGCACCGCCGCCTGCCACTGCCGCCCGACGCCAAGATCGCCATTGTCTTGGGGTCGCGGGAGGACGGTGGACGCAGTGCGGCTGGGGCACCCGACCGCGGCAAGCCCATGCAGATGCGCTAGCGGGCGCCAAGCTGCAGCTGTGAAGGAGAGCCAAGGGCTTGGCGGGGCAGGCGAGCCATGCTTTTCGCGGTCTCCGCAGAAAGTGGCTGGGCCACGAGGGGGCCGAAGAGCATGGAGGAAGTCGCCCTCCTCCTCCACTCGTCGCAGGATTCTACTTCACCCTTCCCGCGAGGTCGTCGCACTGTCTGCGCCCGTGTCAATCCCCGCAAGTCCGCAAAAACCTTCTAGAGTCACGCCAGCGAAGTGGCTCGACTTCTTGGGGGCACTGCGCAACGCTGAGACGATTCGGCGCGCATCCCGCAAGGTGTCCGGGCAGGCGGCCAAATGCGTGACACGCCGCAAAGAATGCACGCACCAAGCCCGGCTTGGGCAAGCGCGGCCACATGCCGAAGGCGTCTTGAGCGTGAGGCGCAGCTTGGGTCATTGCGTCTGCCGAGCAGGCCAGCGGTCAACACATGTGTCGGCGTGCGTCGGGCAAAGAAAGGTTTGCGCAGGTGATCTGCTGCAAGTTCTGTGAAGCACCAATGCGGCGCAGCGCCTCGCGCCCTTTCTTGGAGCCTCCTTGCAAGATACGGTCCGCGGCTCTGGGCAAAGCCTTGCAAAAGTTGTTTCTTCCGCGTTTACTCGGCCAGGGAGTCGGAGTCAGGTTCCATGCTATCAGAACCGCCAGATACTGGAGAGTCAGCCAAGGTCACTTGGTCATGTGATTCCTTCAGCTGACCCGCCCAGCAATCCCCTTGCGCCACTTGCGCCGCGAGCAACTGATTTGTTGGCGTGGACATGCCGGAATGTACTCACGTCTTTCACGGGTTCGATGGGATTGCGCACCAGCTTCCCATCATTGTGAAGGATTGCGTGGCTGCTGAGGATTGATGATACCATGTTGGATGAACTTCTTGTCGATGGTGGGACTGCCGCATACCAGCTTCTCGTGTTCTGCTCCATGACGAACCCCATACAAAAAGGCGGTGCCAGCGGCCTGCTATGTGGCAGGGTGGCATTGGCCTTCCCGATTGCCCTGTTTGCCTTCTGATCTTCCTTGTTCGTTTTCTTCTTGCGTTGCTGAAACTTCGCCCTGGCACCTTTCTGACTGCGTTCATGATCTTCCAGTCTCTTCATCCTCGTTTCCAACAAAGCCCTCTTTTCCATCTTCATCTTCTACCCAGAGACCATCTTCTCCATCGTGTTTTGGCTCTTGATCCTCCACCTACTGAAGGCTTGGATCTTGTCAGAATGCAAAGTTCATGGTATGGTGTTTTTGCGTCTCATAGGTGTAGTTCTCGATTGGAATATAAATCAAAGTGATTGCGATCTCTCTCTCGCTGTTGGTCGACGAGCTCGCGCTGGATGATGAAGGGCCACGTTGTCACAGAATGGGAATGCGTCTCGGTGTCGGTTTGTTGTACTGACTTGGAGAAATTGCGGTGATTGCGTCATCTATATAGGCATCAAGTCATTCCATGATGCTCTGGCCCTCATTCTGAACTGAAAAACGAATGTGAGGAACTCGTTGCGGAGATTAATTGAAGTGGATACAGATACACAATGGTAGCTTTCTTCAGGAAGTACTTCTTGAGCGTGTTCTTGAAGTAGCTCACTCCTTCAATGCTGTTTCTAAGCTGATCATTGTCTAGCAGCGGCAACTTGGCGGTCATTGGCAAGCGGATTGCTTCCGGTGCTTGCATAGGCCTCCGTGAAAGCTTCTCCATTGCGCAAGGAGCGACAATCTGGAGCGGGTCGGAAAAGAAGGGCCTGTTTGCGCGTTATTTTTGAGATTCTCCTTCGCGCTTTCTCTCGCAGGCTGGCCGCGGCGCCCTTCTGAATTTATAGGCCGGGAAGTCTGAGTCGCAGTCTGGGCTTTCAAAAGCCCACGTTATTGCTATCGACACGCGCTTCAGCTGATGCGAGGCATTGACGTCAACGCCAACGCTTTTCCTTTCTCATGCTCATGGCTCACGCTCCAAAAGCTTTGCGCGCAAGGAACCCAAGGTGAGGGCGCTTGCTCTGGCAAGACGCGGATGCAGTTTGCTCCCAAGTTCGAACCCCGCCCCCCTCCGCACCCTACACCAGCCTTAAACCTAAACCCCCCTCTGCACCACCCCCACCTGACCCTCAAGCTGCCCTAAATGCATTTCAAACCAAACCAGCCCGAAGCCCCAGCTTAGAGTCTCAAACGCTTTGCCAACAAGACAAACACTGTTTTAAACAAAAACTGCACTTGAAAAACACCGCTATGATTTGATTGCTGGCTCTCCTCAGGACTAACAAGGGAGCAGCAAATATGAAACGTTTCCCGCCTGCCCTGCAAGAAAGGGGGTTGCAAACTCATCACTTAAAAAGAGGGGTGGGCAATTTCAAGTTGGTGACTCAATACAGGTTGCCCAGACTCGTGGTTCTGGGCCTAATTTTGTTGGCCGGATGCGTGCGCAACGAAACAACATATTGCTAGCCGAAGACAACGAAGCAATTTGGACGTAACAGTGTTGCAGAAGTACATCATGCGCCCAACCCCTTGAGGTCCCAAATTGCATACTTTCTGCAAAGCTTCGACCGTGTGTTCTGCTGGCACGCGGGCAGGGGGACGTGTCCAAGCTGGAAGAGCCTGATGAGACCATGAAGTGGTGCCAGGCCATTTGTTGAAGTCTTTGAGACATTGATGCGAGGACTGAGGTCCCTTCAACTCCATAATTTTTCGGATAGGTGCTTCAATGATTGGACTCATGACATACGGTTCATTTAGCCAAGGATCTTTGCTCTGCAGTTTTGGATTAGACATCCTTTCTGATTGGGGCATGTCTGTTGATTGAATTGTGCATGTCCAAAGTCTTTGGACCCTTCGGTGTATATCAGTGGAACATCTCCTCGCAGCATCTCCCTGGCCCTGTGTGAGGGAGTTTCTGCACTGTCCATGTGATTGCTTGCCCTTGTTTGTGGTAAGAACCATCCAAAAATGAATTTTCTGCTGACCTGGAAGCTGTGTTGCTGGTTTTAGGAAACCTGTCTTCGTGAGGAGCCTATGACATGATAAGATCGCTTGCTATGGACGTGCTATTGACGTCTTACTGGGCGCTGTTGCGGATGCGTTGCCTACTGTTTACTGGTGACATTGATTGGCTGCTGGGTCCGCTGAAATCGCACTACACATTTTGTCCACATTTTTTTTGAGCACGAAAGCTTGAGGGTTCTTGCAGGTTCTAGGTTGTCAGGACCTCTTGTGCAGATCCTTCAAAACTGGCTCAGGCCACTTCCGCGCCTAAAAACACCTCGCCAGGTCAACAGCGGGCGGCGCCGTCCAAAGGACGAGGCGGCGCCCAAGCCGGCAGCGAAGTCAGCGGCTGGTTCGGCACCAAAGCCCGAGGCGGGAGGCCCAAGGGGACGGAAGCCGTAGCCGGAGAGTTCTTTTGGGTTTTGACGTATTTCTGTTCTTTTGCTCCGTCATCTCTGAATAGCAAGAAGAATAAGGGTAGATGGAAGTCAACTTTTCATGTTTCCGGCCCTCTGGCTTCGGCTTTGGCTTGGGGCCTGGCCTTTTGAGGATGTAAAGAGCCCAGTGTTTTGGCAACAAGGAAACAGGGAGGCAGGCCCGAATGGAAAGTGGCACAGCAAGCGCCAAGCTGGAAACTGCAAGGTAGTCGGCTGTAAGCGTTGCAAAAGGCTTGGTACATACGATGTGATCAAGCCGGAAGCTCGTCACATGTAACGACAACTTCACAGATCTTGAACATTGAATTGCTCAAAGCCAAAATAACATAAATATATTTTACCATGTACTGTTGAGAAAAACTTTCTTGGGTGACATCTGGCCTTGGGTAAAGGAAGTGAATGGAGAGCAAAAGGAGAGGGTGTCTGGTTTTGGCACCTTTCCAAGGCAGAGAACAATGGCTTCAAGGCCAAGGAGAAGCCAAAGGCTGGGCAATGGCCTGGCCAAAGGGCCAGTTTGGGCGGGGCTACACATGATTCATATATTGACGCTGGTTCAGCAGCCTTCTCAAAGGCATCCATCCCTTTGCCTCATGTTTTATCCTTGTCTTTACATCAGCACAACCACCTGCAGAATCAGAAGTCCTATCCGCACCCGCAACGAGTTGATCGTCATCGCCCCCCCTCCCTCAACAAAAAACAAGAAAAACTATGTCATACCCTCCGAGCCAGAAGCATGGAACCTGACTGGATGGTGCCCTGGAAGACCAGCTTTTCTATAGAACCCCCTTTGGATTCCATGGCCACGTGTGAGGGAACCTCAATATTGTTGTTTCCTTCGGTTCCCCTCACCAACCTATATAAGAAGGACACACCCATACCCTTTCGCAATTTGGGCCAGTTCAAAGGCCAGTGCCTAACCCTTCGGGCAATCTGGGTAGCCTCAAAACGAGACACCTTCATTCGAGCATGGACACAAATAAAGGCACAGTGACACACACACACATGCACCCAAATAAAGGGACCCCCCCCTAAACAAAGGGACAAAACTCAGAAAAAGACCACCCTCAAAAAACGGGAGCCCTCAAAACACGGGCACCCTCAAAGAAAGTGCTGTCTCAAAGAAAGGTCCTTTCACACAGAAAGTATCCTCACAGGAAGGATACCTTCAAAAGAGGTTTTTGGAAGAGGCCGCTTATGTCTGCGCTCCGTGTCAGGCACAGGTGAGCGCCAAAGCCAATCCCCAGGCGAAGCCCCAGGCAGGGCTGGGGCTGGTTGGCTTGGCGTGTTGGATACAACCTCACTTTGGATCTATTGAAGCAGCCTCTCGCTCGTTTTAGCCTCACTTGCTGAGTACGGTAATTGAGCCATCTACAAACGTTGTGGCTGATGTCCGACTCCATCATAGTGCCTTAATGCCATAAGCTAATTTTTGCCCTCACAATTACAATTTCATGTTGTGCTGATTTCGACAAAGATGCCCAAAACGAGGGTGGCAAAGACGACAACTGCCAATGCCTTAGTAGTACCCGATCTTGCAAAACGAACTTGCGGGCTCACCAAAAAACGGCGGGTCTGGGTCCGTAGCCACCCAGGCAGCCACCAATGGCGCCAAAGCCGCGAAGGAGAAGTCACAGCGCGGGCAGACGGGTGAAGCAACGCTGTGCAAAGCTGAGTCGATGGACCCTGCCATGGCTTGCGCTTAATTCACAGAGGTCCCTTTAAGTGAGCGCAGTGTGTTAAGAGCCTGGCAGCGCCTAGTCAGAAGTCAAGCGCCAAGTTGAGTTCAGCTCCTCGCAAGCGCTCGGGGTTTTGCTGAGGACCCCTTTTCCCTTCATCCAACGAAGGACGTGTGGGTCTTCTGAGTCGAGCCTTCCACAAGTGACTCCACCGGATGTCTTTGCGGTTCTTTGAGATGCGTATATTGCAAAGCACGTAAAGATGGCTTTGGACTCGTATCCTGAGCCGTCAAAACCGGATATCCTCGCGTTTACTTTTTCATATGGTTTTGAGTAGACTTCCAAGTTTTGAGTGGGACTCACCTTTGGTCCTCAGATGTTGCCGAAGACAAGGGTTTCTGATAGTCAGGATTCATTGTAGGAATATAGGTCCAGTTGCACCTCAAGGGAAGTTTTGATCCCTGCCAGTCGTTACTTTGGAAGGAAAGGCATTTGACTCAATGCAAAGCTTGGAGCATGTTTCCAATGGCGCAGCCCTGGGATTCCAGAAACCCTTTCAAGGGACCCACTCCTCATGTGCGCGCTGATATAGGAGACCAACGGCAAGGCCAAAGAGAAGTCACAGGCCCGTGCCTACCCGCACGTCAAAAGATCCCGAAGCCAGTCCTTTGGTGATTGCTTGGTTGCTGCACTCTCGCCATCGCTGGCGGAGACTGCTTGACACAGGCCTCAGCAGAAGTCGGCCTGGAGATTCCCTGTATTTGTTTGTCAGAGTTGGGCTCTTTGACATTGTCGAGCACGACATTGTGAGAATCGACTGTAGAGCTTCTCCACTTCAAGGTGTTGGAGCAATTGGTCCAGCACCCTATTGAAGCCAATTTGGTGGTCAGTGCATGTCTACTGTTTCGTTGGGAACGTGTCGGCTTTCATTTTGCCGTTAGTGTCTCTGGTGGCTATTTGTTGACGCGCAACAAGCGCACCGACCAATTGAAAGAGGACCCACTCTCGGTTCTCTCAATGCCGGCTACTTGCCCTGGGAAGTATCTAGGACCTTTGCTGAAAGCCTTGCGAGCAAGGTTGCGGTCTGCTGTGTTCTCAAACACCTCCCTTCTCGGGTGTTTGGAGCGCCTTGCTCAGAAACGAGTGCACACAAGGCCATTTCCGAACACACCTTCTGGAGCAAGCAGCAACGATCCTCATCACTCCGACGGTTTCAGAGAGAGGCTGAGACTTTGGCTTGACAGTTCTGGCGGATGTCCGCTCACCACGAATCAAGGGGCAGCCGCAATTCCATGAAGGCAACTGCCGCAGCTCAGAAAGGAAGGCGAGAAGCAAGCCTCTGTAAACAGCTGCACAAACACCAATAGTCTGTGGAGGGGCCTGACAACCCTTCAATGACAATTAGGATGTTTGATAGCTCTGGCCGAGCTGTAAACCCAGTGACGTCACCATGCTTGTTGATGTCGGGGTTCATTATCAGAGATTGTCATCAGCCCTGCTTACACTGCACAACCTTTCTGGGCAAATCATGGCAACCTCACGCAGGGGTTTGCAACTTCATGAAGAAGACTCCTAGATAAATTATTTACACGCTGACGCGACACAGCCGGCCACCGGGCACCTTGCCCTGCTCGTTCTGTCACTTCCCTTTCCTGTAAGTCCGATTAGTAGATGTTAAGATTTTCAGATTCTAAAAACTTTGAGATTCTAAGGGTCTCAGATTTGAAGACTGTCGGAATTTAAAGTTCAATGGTTTAAGAATTAAGGTTTTAAGATTCAACGATTTAAAGTTTTTGAAGGTTATAACAGCCAGGCCATTGCCCAGCCATTTTCCATCTATTATCAGATTTCGAAGGCTTTAAGATTTTATTTTTCGGAGATTTTCAGATTTGGCGACTTTCGGAATTTAAGATTTTAAGATCTCAAGATTTCAAGGCTTCAAAGTTTCAAGATTAAGAGTTTAAGGAATTTAAAATATAGCCCGGATTGAAGGAATTTTATTATATTTGACTTGTTTATGAAGTTAAGATTTTCAGATTGCAATAGTTCGAGATTTAAAGAATTTAAGTTTTGAAAGCTTTTCAGATTCTGAGATTTTCAGACTTTGAGAATTTAGGAAGTTCATATTTTTAGATTTTAACATCTGAAGATTCAAAGATATTCGGGTTTTAAGAAGTCAAGATTCGAAGACTTTAGGATGTTTATATTTTCAGATTGTAAGATTCGATCTTCTAAGGTTGTAAGTTTAAGATCTTGAGGTTTCAAGATTTCCAAATTTCAAGAGTAAGAGTTTAAGACTGTAGGAATTTCATATTTTAAGAGTTTAAGATCGCAAGATTCTAAGACATAAGGGTTTTAAGATTTCAAGATTCGAAGACTTTAGGATGTTTTTATATTTTCAGATTTTAAAGATTCTAAGTTCGAAGATTTTAAGATCTCGAGATTCTAAGATTGATTGTTAGATTTTAATTTAAGATTTTAAGAATCTAAGACTTTAGGATTTTGAGATTTCAATCCAGGCCATTTTCCATCCATTTTCCATCCACTTTAAGATTTTAAGATTTTCAGGTTGCACGTTTTCGGCAAAGTTGGCCCGACTTAGGGGACAACATCCCCAGCATCCCCCGAGACTTTAGGATGTTTTTATATTTTCAGATTTTAGATCTTTAGGATTTTGAGATTTCAATCCAGGCCATTTTCCATCCATTTTCCATCCACTTTAAGATTTTAAGATTTTCAGGTTGCACGTTTTCGGCAAAGTTGGCCCGACTTAGGGGACAACATCCCCAGCATCCCCCGAGACTTTAGGATGTTTCTATATTTCAGATTTTAAGATTCTAAGTTCGAAGATTTTAAGATCTCGAGATTCTAAGATTGATTGTTAGATTTTAATTTAAGATTTTAAGAATCTAAGACTTTAGGATTTTGAGATTTCAATCCAGGCCATTTTCCATCCATTTTCCACCACTTTAAGATTTTAAGATTTTCAGGTTGCACGTTTTCGGCAAAGTTGGCCCGACTTCGGGGACAACATCCCCAGCATCCCCCGCATCACCGGCATCATCCGCATCAATGTCCGCCAAGGATGCGGATGATGCAGGTGATGCCGGGGATGTGTGTCCACTATGGGCACCCCCCAAAAAAGCACTCGTTTTTTAACGGGCCTTATACCTGAAGGTAGGCCCTGCGGGCCTAGGCCTTCGGCGATGTCACGGACCACGGGGTCAGGGGCCCCCGGTGGCCGGATTTACACGCTGACGCGACACAGCCGGCCACCGGGCACCTTGCCCTGCCCGTTCTGTCACTTCCCTTTCCGGTAAGTCCGATGAGTAGATGTTAAGATTAAGCAATTCTAAACACTTTGAGATTCTAAGGGTCTCAGATTTGAAGACTTTTGGAATTTAAGGCTTCAATGGTTTAGGAATTAAGGTTTTAAGATTCAAAGACTTAAGGTGTTTGAAGGTTATAACAGCCAGGCCATTGCCCAGCCATTTTCCATCCATTATCAGATTTCGAAGGCTTTAAGATTTTATTTTTGGAGATTTTCAGATTTGGCGACTTTCGGAATTTAAGATTTTAAGATCTCAAGATGTCAAGACTTCAAAATTTCAAGATTAAGAGTTTAAGGAATTTAGAATATAGCCCGGATTGAAGGAATTTTATTATATTTTACTTGTTTATGAAGTTAAGATTTTCAGATTGCAATAGTTCGAGATTTAAAGAATTTAAGTTTTGAAAGCTTTTCAGATTCTGAGATTTTAAGACTTTGAGAATTTAGGAAGTTCATATTTTTAGATTTTACCATCTGAAGATTCAAAGATATTCGGGTTTTAAGAAGTCAAGATTCGAAGACTTTAGGATGTTTATATTTTCAGATTGCAAGATTCTATCTTCTAAGGTTGTAAGTTTAAGATCTTAAGGTTTCAAGATTTCCAAATTTCAAGAGTAAGAGTTTAAGACTGTAGGAATTTCATATTTTAAGAGTTTAAGATCGCAAGATTCTAAGACATAAGGGTTTTAAGATTTCAAGATTCGAAGACTTTAGGATGTTTTTATATTTTCAGATTTTAAGATTCTAAGTTCGAAGATTTTAAGATCTCGAGATTCTAAGATTGATTGTTAGATTTTAATTTAAGATTTTAAGAATCTAAGACTTTAGGATTTTGAGATTTCAATCCAGGCCATTTTCCATCCATTTTCCATCCACTTTAAGATTTTAAGATTTTCAGGTTGCACGTTTTCGGCAAAGTTGGCCCGACTTAGGGGACAACATCCCCAGCATCCCCCGAGACTTTAGGATGTTTTTATATTTTCAGATTTTAAGCTTTAGGATTTTGAGATTTCAATCCAGGCCATTTTCCATCCATTTTCCATCCACTTTAAGATTTTAAGATTTTCAGGTTGCACGTTTTCGGCAAAGTTGGACTTAGGGACAACATCCCCAGCATCCCCCGAGACTTTAGGATGTTTTTATATTTTCAGATTTTAAGATTCTAAGTTCAAGATTTTAAGATCTCGAGATTCTAAGATTGATTGTTAGATTTTAATTTAAGATTTTAAGAATCTAAGACTTAGGATTTTGAGATTTCAATCCAGGCCATTTTCCATCCATTTTCCAGCCACTTTAAGATTTTAAGATTTTCAGGTTGCACGTTTTCCAAAGCACTCCCCCGCATCACCGGCATCATCCGCATCAATGTCCGCCAAGGATGCGGATGATGCAGGTGATGCCGGGGATGTTGTCCACTATGGGCACCCCCCAAAAAACACTCGTTTTTTGACTCCGCGGGGAGATGCTCAAAAAGCCGCCAAAAATCGCCTGAACAAATCCGCAAATCCTTCGCCCCTTATAAGGGTGGGCCCAGCTTGGCGCAGCGCAAAAGTTCGGCACATGGTCGGCGGCGGCGGCACAGGGCGGACGGCCTTATACCTGAAGGTAGGCCCTGCGGGCCTAGGCCTTCGGCGATGTCACGGACCACGGGGTCAGGGGCCCCCGGTGGCCGGATTTACACGCTGACGCGACACAGCCGGCCACCGGGCACCTTGCCCTGCTCGTTCTGTCACTTCCCTTTCCTGTAAGTCCGATTAGTAGATGTTAAGATTTTCAGATTCTAAAAACTTTGAGATTCTAAGGGTCTCAGATTTGAAGACTGTCGGAATTTAAGGTTTCAATGGTTTAAGAATTAAGGTTTTAAGATTCAATGATTTAAAGTTTTTGAAGGTTATAACAGCCAGGCCATTGCCCAGCCATTTTCCATCTATTATCAGATTTCGAAGGCTTTAAGATTCTATTTTTCGGAGATTTTCAGATTTGGCGACTTTCGGAATTTAAGATTTTAAGATCTCAAGATTTCAAGGCTTCAAAGTTTCAAGATTAAGAGTTTAAGGAATTTAAAATATAGCCCGGATTGAAGGAATTTTATTATATTTGACTTGTTTATGAAGTTAAGATTTTCAGATTACAATAGTTCGAAATTTAAAGAATTTAAGTGTTGAAAGCTTTTCAGATTCTGAGATTTTAAGACTTTGAGAATTTAGGAAGTTCATATTTTTAGATTTTAACATCTGAAGATTCAAAGATATTCGGGTTTTAAGAAGTCAAGATTCGAAGACTTTAGGATGTTTATATTTTCAGATTGTAAGATTTTTTTGTAAGGTTGTAAGTTTAAGATCTTAAGGTTTCAAGATTTCAAAATTCAAGAGTAAGAGTTTAAGACTGTAGGAATTTCATATTCTAAGAGTTTAAGATCGCAAGATTCTAAGACATAAGGGTTTTAAGATTTCAAGATTCGAAGACTTTAGGATGTTTTTATATTTTCAGATTTTAAGATTCTAAGTTCGAAGATTTTAAGATCTCGAGATTCTAAGATTGATTGTTAGATTTTAATTTAAGATTTTAAGAATCTAAGACTTTAGGATTTTGAGATTTCAATCCAGGCCATTTTCCATCCATTTTCCATCCACTTTAAGATTTTAAGATTTTCAGGTTGCACGTTTTCGGCAAAGTTGGCCCGACTTAGGGGACAACATCCCCAGCATCCCCCGAGACTTTAGGATGTTTTTATATTTTCAGATTTTAAGCTTTAGGATTTTGAGATTTCAATCCAGGCCATTTTCCATCCATTTTCCATCCACTTTAAGATTTTAAGATTTTCAGGTTGCACGTTTTCGGCAAAGTTGGCCCGACTTCGGGGACAACATCCCCAGCATCCCCCGCATCACCGGCATCATCCGCATCAATGTCCGCCAAGGATGCGGATGATGCAGGTGATGCCGGGGATGTTGTCCACTATGGGCACCCCCCAAAAAACACTCGTTTTTTGACTCCGCGGGGAGATGCTCAAAAAGCCGCCAAAAATCGCCTGAACAAATCCGCAAATCCTTCGCCCCTTATAAGGGTGGGCCCAGCTTGGCGCAGCGCAAAAGTATAGCGCATGGTCGGCGGTGGGTCGGCGGCACAGGGCGGCCGGCCCTATACCTGAAGGTAGGCCCTGCGGGCCTAGGCCTTCGGCGATGTCACGGACCACGGGAGGGGCCCCCGGTGGCCGGATTTACACGCTGACGCGACACAGCCGGCCACCGGGCACCTTGCCTGCCCGTTCTGTCACTTCCCTTTCCGGTAAGTCCGATGAGTAGATGTTAAGATTAAAAAATCTAAACACTTTGAGATTCTAAGGGTCTCAGATTTGAAGACTTTTGGAATTTAAGGCTTCAATGGTTTAAGAATTAAGGTTTTAAGATTCAAAGACTTAAGGTGTTTGAAGGTTATAACAGCCAGGCCATTGCCCAGCCATTTTCCATCCATTATCAGATTTCGAAGGCTTTAAGATTTTAGTTTTGGCGAGATTTCAGATTTGGCGACTTTCGGAATTTAAGATTTTAAGATCTTAAGATGTCAAGACTTCAAAATTTCAAGATTAAGAGATTAAGGAATTTAGAATATAGCCCGGATTGAAGGACGTTTATTATATTTTACTTGTTTATGAATTTAATATTTTCAGATTGCAATAGTTCGAAATTTAAATAATTTAAGTTTTTGAAGCTTTTAAGATTCTGAGATTTTAAGAGTTTGGGAAGTTAGGAATTTCATATTTTAAGATTTTGACATCTGAAGATTCAAAGACATGAGGGTTTCTGTCACTTCCCTTTCCTGTAAGTCCGATGAGTAGATGTTAAGATTTCAAAACTCTAAAAACTTTGAGAGTCTAAGGGTCTCAGATTTGAAGACTTTTGGAATTTAAGGTTTCAATGGTTTAAGAATTAAGGTTCTAAGATTCGAAGATTTAAGGTTTTGAAGGTTATAACAGCCAGGCCATTGCCCAGCCATTTTCCATCCATTATCAGATTTCGAAGGCTTTAAGATTTTAGTTTTTGTGAGATTTTCAGATTCGGCGACTTGCGGAATTTAAGATTTTAAGATCTTAAGATGTCAAGACTTCAAAATTTGAAGATTAAGAGTTTAAGGAACTTAGAATATAGCCCGGATTGAAGGAAGTTTATTATATTTTACTTGTTTATGAATTTAAGATTTTCAGACTGCAATAGTTCGAGATTTAAAGAATTTTAGTTTTTGAAGCTTTTAAGATTCTGAGATTTTAAGAGTTTGAGAATTTCGGAATTTCAAATTTTAAGATTTTATCATCTGAAGATTCAACGACATGAGGGTTTTAAGAAGTCAAGATTCGAAGACTTTAGGATGTTTATATTTTCAGGTTGCAAGATTCTATCTTCTAAGGTTGTAATTTTAAGATCTTAAGGTTTCAAGATTTCAACATTTCAAGATTAAGAGTTTCAGGAATTTAAAGTATAGCCCGGATTGAAGTAATGCACTATTTTAATAAGTTAAGATTTTCAGATTTCAATTGTTCGAGGTTTAAAGAATTTAAGTTGTAAAAGCTTTTTAAGATTCTGAGGTTTTAAGATTGTAAAACTTTAGGAATTTCATATTTTAAGAGTTTAAGATCTCAAGATTCTAAGACATAAGGTTTTTAAGGTTTCAAGATTCGAAGACTTTAGGAATTTTTTATATTTTCAGATTTTAAGATTCTAAGTTCTAAGATTTTAAGATCTGGAGATTCTAAGATTGATTGTTAGATTTTAATTTAAGATTTTAAGAATCTAAGACTTTAGGATTTTGAGATTTCAATCCAGGCCATGTTCCGTCCATTTTCCATCCACTTTAGATTTTAAGATTTTCAGGTTGCACGTTTTCGGCAAAATTGGCCCGACTTAGGGGACAACATCCCCAGCATCACCCGCATCGCCAGCATGCATAACATCATCCGCATCATCCGGGATGATGCTGGCAATGCTGGGGGTGTTGTCCAGTATTAGGCACCCCCTAAAAATGCTCGTTTTTGGACTCGGTTTTGGGCGCTGCGGGGAGATGCTACAAAAATCCTCGGAAATCGCCTAAACCAATCCGCAAATCCTTCGCCCCTTATAAGCATAAAACGTATGCGCATGTTCTGCGCATGTTCTGCGCATGTTCTGCGCATGTTCTGCGCATCGGCGGCATGGGGCGCGCGGCCTTATACCTGAAGGTAAGCCCTACCGGGCTTTGGCCTGCGGCCCGATCACGTCCGGTGGCCGGATTTAAGGGCTGCCGCCCAGTGCCGCCGACCCCTGGATTTAGTTGTGGTTTTGGAGCCACAAAAAACAGTGCCCTTGGTTTTGGTTTCTTTGGTTTCTTTTGGGTGAAATGTATATATCATCGTAGCATCCTCGGCATCATCAGTGCCAACTAACAAGAGATGATGATGAACATGATGATAGTGATGATAAGGATGAGGACTGTGATGATAACTATCATCGTAGCATCCTCTGCATTACCAATGGGGTCTAACGTTACTTTTGAAATGCATATAAGAATAAGAATAAGAATAAGAACAAGAATGAGATGATGATGATCATCATGATGATGATGAGAAGAGCGATGACATCATAATAAGGATGAACATGATGATGATTACGATGATATAATCATCGTAACACCCTTTGCATCACCAGTGCTGCCTAATAAGAGATGATGATGACATCCTCGGCATCACCAGTGCCGGCTAATAAAAGATGATAATAACCATGATGATAGTGATGATAAGGATGAGGACTGTGATGATAAGTATCGTCGTAGCATCCTCTGCGTTGCCAATGGGGCTAACGTTATTTATGAAATGCATATAAGAATAAGAACAAGAATGAGATGATGATGATCATCATGATGATGATGAGAAGAGCGATGACATCATAATATGGATGATCATGATGATGACTATCATGATAACTATCATCGTAACACCCTTTGTATCACCAGTGCTGCCTAATAAGAGATGATGATGACATCCTCGGCATCACCAGTGATAAATATCGTCGTAGCATCCTCTGCATTGCCAATGGGGTCTAACGTTACTTTTGAAATGCATATAAGAATAAGAACAAGAATGAGATGATGATGGTCATAATGATGATGATGAGAAGAGCGATGACATCATAATAAGGATGATCATGATGATGATTATGATGATAACTATCATCGTAACACCCTTTGCATCACCAGTGCTGCCTATGATGATGATCATCATGATGATGATGAGAAGAGCGATGACATCATAATCAGGATGATCATGATGATGATTATGATGATAACTATCATCGTAACACCCTTTGCATCACCAGTGCTGCAGATGATGATGACATCCTCGGCATCACCAGTGCCGGCTAATAAGAGATGATAATAACCATGATGATAGTGATGATAAGGATGAGGACTGTGATGGTATCGTCGTAGCATTCGATGATGATGATCATCATGATGATGATGAGAAGAGCGATGACATCATAATAAGGATGATCATGATGATGATTATGATGATAACTATCATCGTAACACCCTTTGCATCACCAGTGCTGCCTAATAAGAGATGCTGATGACCGTGATGATACTGAGGACTGTGATGATAACAATCATCGTAGCATCCTCGGCATCACCAGTGCCGGCTACTAAGAGACGATGATCCTCGGCATCACCAGTGCCAGCTAATAAGAGATGATGATGACCATGATGATAATGATGAGGACTGTGATGATAACTATCATCGTAGCATCCTCGGCATCACCAGCGCCGGCTAATAAGATGATGATGACCTGATGCTAGTGATGATAAGGATGAGGACTGTGATCATAACTATCGTTGTAGCATCCTCTGCATTGCCAATGGTGTCTCACGTAGCATCCTCGGCATCACCAGGGCGGCCCGAGACTTACCCCACGGGCCCAGTATCCCTAGCACTCCTTGTGCCGAAAAGTAAGGGGCTCATTTTTTGAGATAGCGCCCCCTGCGCCCAAGCCTAAATGAGTCCCCTGTGTGGCAGCTACAATGGGCCAGAGCGGGGCGTTAAGCCCCAATCTTCAGGGGCCGGGGGGGGCAGTCATCATGATCATCATGTCCACGCAGCTTTTGCATGTCAAACCCTCTCTAGCGCCACAATTGAAACGTATATCAAAAAATAAGGATGATGACGATGATGATGTTGAAGGATATAGAAATGATGATGATGATGATGACGATAAGAATGATGAAGGATCATATCGATGATGATGATGATGATGATGGGCATCCGTATGATGCCAGTAGTCAATATGCTTGCCTCAAAGATTAATCCATGTTCCCGTGCGCCTCCCCCTTTGAGGAGAAGGGGTCGGCGGATTTCATTTGTTTGCAATCCTTCACCATCGGAAGGGCTCGCTTTCTTTAGGGGACCCACACAGCTGGTGCCCCCGCTTGCAGGCTGGCCGGCCCGCGCCCCAGTCCGGGAAAGTTGCTCGCTGGAGGGATGGGATGTGAGTCGGCAATCCAAGGCTGCTAGGGACTTCGGGGAGCCGTTGGATTCCTATTTGGGAATGGTTTTCAGCGAGGAATATGCTTCCTGCTTCCACATGGTGTTTGGTGGACAGGTCGCCAGGGTGCATGTTTGGGGAGACTCCCTTTCTACTCATTAAAATGCCCCCTTTTTTACTTCACCACTGTCCAGGCACTCACAACGTGTTTTTTTTGACCTTGATCCCACTAACAGATAGCATTTGTGGGACGGTACCTGGAAGAGATGTGCCATGTTAGTGGGAGGGAGGGTGAATCTCCTAAAGGCAATCAAACCCGGGTAAGTGAAATCCCCCTCCCCCCCCGGTTGGGCCAAGATCTAAGCGCCTCTTTGGATTTTCCGATTCTTGTGTTGTGTGTTGGGAAGATGAGGCCAGGCTCACGGCCAATGAAAATACCGCCCTTCAGCCTTTTCCAGTCTGGGCCTTCTGCAGACCCGTGAAGCTTTGTGACATGCCAGCAGGCACTCCATGGCCTTGCGGGTTCAAAACGATGCTCACTCCGAGCAGGGAAGCTAGCGACTCCCTTGTGCACTTGCACGGAACCTGGATCAGAGTAAACTTATTGTGGAGGAGACGTGTTGCCGTACGGCATGCAATCCATGCGGATATGCATTGAAATGAGGGACTCAAGGGGAGAGGGTCGCTGAGCTCCCTCAACAGACAATCAGAAGGAAGCATGCAAAGACGGCCCAAGAAGGAAACCGAGAAAAAGGAATCCAAACGAGGAAACCAACCAACAGGAATCGAAGAAAGGAAGCTCGCATACATCCGCACAGAACTCAGTTGGATCAACCCTGCGACTATCGCTTTGAACTGAGGAAGGCCAGCGACAGCAAACCCTCCGCACGGAACTTGGAGGGTGAGGGGAAACTAGAGATTTCAGGTGTTTCAAATGCATGAATCAAAAAGAAGGAGTGGCTTGCAAAAAGCAGGAGTGAAATTCAATCTTGAGGGAAACAGTTTGAAGCGCGTCTTGTTGTCTTTTTCCTTTGTTTGGGCCCACGACTTTGCAACTCTGTGCGCGATTCCACCAATTAGGCAACTCCGTGCACTCGAATGGGTTTCCCACTGCTTTTGCTGAACATGCACTCTCCGGAAACGTTTTTTCAATCATGTGGGAGTTTGTTGGTTTTGCGGGAGTTCTCGTGTTTATTTGCGCGTTCTTTTTTATTTTTTTCTTCTGCTGAGTTTGGGGTGTGGTGTTTTCCGGTTTTGCCGATTTCTCGCCCAAATCCACAAATTCTGAATGAGTAGGAATTCTAAAAAAAACAGAGTTTGATTCTGATTCATGTGAACGGTTCTGCTTCTGAATATTTCTGAATTCCTTCCGTCAGGTACCGAATAGTTGCGATTTGTAGTGGGTTTCCGGTGTGCAAGCCAATCTCCAGGAGTGACACACAATGTCTAGAAGTTTTTACCTTGAGAACTGGGAGTTTCCAAAACTCCGTGCTTTTTCACTAGATGCTCATGTTTTGAGATTCGGGGGTGATCAATATTTGAAATGACCGTGCGTAACGTTTCCAATTTAGTTGGACAGATAACTTTTTTTCAGGTTTCCCCCAATGCTCATCCCATCTAAAGGACCTTTTGATCAACCCCCAGATCCTAATCCCGGTGCTGGGTCATGAAGCAACAGGCTACGACGCCACAGGTTGCCGGGGTGTATTGAAGGGTTTGCTGCCAGTGAATCTCTCCCGCGGGTCACAGCATTCTTGTGCAACAACGTTCGTCGGGAACAAGTCCTTCGCTTGAAGGAATTGCATGTCAGCACAGCTTGGCTATCTCTTGCGAAAAGTTTGCGAGGAAGCATAAGTGTGTTCGAGTCAAACGTGCACGTCGTAATTTGTTGCATGGTGGGAATGCTTTGCTTCTTCACCAGACTGGAAACTGGAGCCAGGGTCTGTTGCGACTTTTTGCTTTGACACACGCCCACGTAAAGTGGTCTGCTTTCAAAGAATTGATCAAAGAGGTGGTTCGCAGGCCTTTCGGTGGCTGCAAAACGCGAAATCCAAGCGTGCACCTGATTCTTTGGACAGGCATCTCCACTTTTTGAAGGGCTAGGCTCGGTCAGCGGAGCACGTTTCGTGCAGGACAGCCCAAATGGGTGGCTTCCCCTTCTCATCACTCGGGGACAGGCACAAATGAACAAGGTTGTTTCCTCCGGGTAACCTTCAACCAAACGACACTCCACCAGGTGCCGGAAGCTCCAGGGACGGTGGAGAGGAGGGTGGGGTGGGCTGTACGGTTTGGACCATGCAGCTACGTCAGCCACCAGATATACAGCGTGTTTGTCTTCAGGGCAATCTTGAAATCTGTTGGTTTCCTTTGAGTTTCTGTTTAAAGCAAGTTGAAAGGTGTTCCCAATGAAACAGATCCTGCATGTTGATTCCCCGCCCTGCATGTTGATGGCTTCTGACCCCTAAAAAGAATGGACACTCCTGGTGCAAAGGGAAGCCACGAGATGGACGCCGTTTGGACCCCTCACTAGTCCAATTCTGAGACAGCCTGCACGTTGTCAATCGCCCTCAGAAGACAACATGACGACAACTAGACACTGCGAAGGAACTGCTCCTGATCTCATGGTTTGGACATGCGAATGCTTTGCTGCAGGGAGGATTGTGCGGACTGCACAAGAGGCCCAGGGATCAAATGCGCTGCTCATGACATACAGTGTTGTCAACAGAGGGCGACGCGCCTGTGATTGGGCGATGTTTGTCAGCAGAATGGCCGTCCACGCGTTGCTGTTCGCAGGAAATCGGTCAGCCTGAACATGGCATTCGAGCTGTGCTGCTGGCATGTTTGTGTCGCCAAGGGCGATGTTGTGCTGGCAGCTGGGTATCGGGATCTGAGATTTTTCGAAATTGCCGGTAGTCCATCGTCCATTTGTAAGGGGCATGAAGGACTCACTAAATTTTCTCACAAACAGATATAATCTGGGAACTGTAGCTGGCCAGACCTTCTTCATTCACGTGCAACTGATCAACCTGGCGCATTATGGGGGTCTTTCTAAGCCGTTGAGCGCCCAATGAATCAGAGGTTCACCAATCAACTGGGTTCCCATCACGATTATTGAACCTAGAACTGCTGAGCATATCTGACAGCCAACGGAAGTGGCTTTTGAGAAACATTAGAAGACTCCTGTATTTCCTCATGTCCTTTCCAGTACAAGCTCATGCGCATGTGATTTAAGAGTGATTTGTTCAGTGGTTGAATACAAGGTTGGAATCACGGAAGGCGGCCTGTGGGGGCTTAGCACAACAGATATTGCGCAACGGTCATTCGCCGCAAGGGACACGCGCACTCCTCAACTGACTATTGGAAACTGAGGGTTGCACAAAAATGCGGGATTTTGCTGGGGACAATGAAGATTGTGGCTCCTATGACGCCTATGGGTTTGTGTTCAAAGGAGCGGCTCATTCTGAATGGTTTGCGTCGTCTTGGTTCCGTTTAAAGATCCGTCCCAAAAGGGTCCCTAGTTTTGACACACCGACATATCCGGTGTTGACATGTGCAGGCTGGCCGATGTCGCCGCTGGCGGGCCGAGGAGAAACTCTGGGTCCGTTGCCCAGGCTGCACTCTTTGGTTTTTTCAGGGACCACTTGCCGTGGAAATCTGTCTCGTATTTGTTTTAAAGGCTGTTGCCCCTGACATACTGGCATTTATGACTACTGGAATGCACTCTCATTTGGATTGTGCATTATTACGATGATATTTTACAAAAGCCATATCTTTCCCAAGATTGTGTTTGGCCCGACCTTTGCCCGCTTTTTAGGCATGCTAATGGCGGTGGGATACTACTTTGTCGCGAGCTGGGTTGTCAGAAAGAATATTTTTTGAGGAGAACTTTCTTACGTGTTGCTGGGCATACTTGCACGACAAGTTCTATCCAGAAAGTCGCTTGCATGCGCTGCTGTTTGTGGATTTCATCTCTTCTTACATCCGTTTGGTACTCTTTCAGAGTCCTGTTTTGGTACGAGTGCTCAGCGGCACCCTGGATAATACTGACCACCAGGATCGTAAGTGGGTAGCTATGGTCATCCCGGACGGAACCTTCGCAACGAGGCAAGAAATGCACCGCCCGGGCCAAAGGATGGTTGATTCCCCAGTGCTCCCCTGAAAATCGGGACCCATAGCTCAGAATGCCAACCACGGCTGTAGATCACAACCAGTACTATGAACGGCCGAAGCTTCAAGCACAAAGCGGCCGAAGCGGCCTAGACAATCGCTCAGGTCCAGACCCCGGCCGCGCGGCGTGCTGGTCTACGGCCGGGATCCCGCCAAGCGGATGCTGGGCACCCAACGTCGACGCGGAAAGGAGTGGCCCACAAGTGATGTCCCAACCTGGATTGGCTGTGAGCAAAAAGAGTTGGGTTTTGTGGGAAAAAGTCAGTTTAGTTTAATTTAAAAAGAGCTGTGCAAAGGAGCCACCAGATCCACTGGTGTCACGAGAAATCTCAATTGGCCAAAAGGAATCGACCCTTTGACCTTGTTTTGCCGTTGGTCCATGCTTAGTCAACCGGGGCAAGTGCCAACATGGTGCAAAGGGCACACTAGGCGAGCCAACATCGCAGATGGTGGTTCTCGTTGTAATTCCGGTTGTGTTTTTGGCGATCATTCTGGTTGGAAACGGTTCATGTTCGTCATGTACGTGCATACAGAAGTGACATGTATATCAACCAAACAGCTGCCAAAAGACGCATGCCAGAAAGACTATAGTCACGACCACGTATCATATTGAGGCCAGGCAAGGCACGCAGCACGCACAGGGGAGCATACATGTGAAATATCGGCCCGACGTGTTTTGTCCGCTGACTTTCTTGACGCGTTTCAATTTTGGCATTTGAGACCGAAGGCGCTCACGTTTGACTACGGCTGCTTTGTTATTTGTATACTTAGATGGTGTGACCGTACTTTGATGAGCTACGAGTCAGCAGTTGATGCTCATTGACCCTGGTGAGAAGGGGGGATTCAGATGGGGCCAACAAAAGACTCAATTAGAGGCAGATCTCCCATCAACATAAGCAAAGTAACACAAGGAGGCTGGAGATTTTTCTACCTGCACGGATGTGTACCTCCAAGGTACCTTTTGAGTCAGGCGTGCCTTTTGAGGGCAGACGTCACATTTTGCAAAGTGAGCTTTAGAGCGCCCTTTGGAACACCATGGGTGCTTCGAAGCACCCGTGTGCTACGCGCAGTACGCTTTCGCAGCTCCGATGCGAACATCAAGTTAGCTTAGCATGCAAAGAGTAATTGTGTAGCTCCAGCTCGAACAATTCGACAGCCGTACCTTAGCAAGCAAGCAAGCACCGCCCCAAGTACGCTTTTGCAGTACATAGACTCAGGTTGAATTGCAGTGTGTTGCCTCACCACTCCGCTAGCGTAAATGGATAATTGTTGGAACAAATCAGCTTTGATCTAAACACATATTTACTTACTGCTACCGCTGCGTTTTGTTTGCTTTCGGAAACCAGTCGCAAACTTGTAGTATCCGGTTCTTTTCTTCCACACCTGCCCTGCTAGGGAGGACAAAGCAAATCCATCCAAAGAAAGCATGTTTTTGTCTAGCAATCGCCCGGCGCATGGTGTTTTCTTGATGTGTGTAGACAATTGCAGAGGATTAACAGCATTCAGAAGTCTATGGTCAAGTTGGGAGTGGCATTGGGTGCTTTCCCATGCCTATTGTGGGGGGCCCACATACTTTGGTTTCGTGCACGACCGGTTCGTCCATCTGAGGGCGCAGCGCATTCACGGCCTCTACACCGAGTTGCAGGCCTTGCCACCGTGTGAGTTTTCTATGAAAGCGCCGCCTTGTTGTTGCCATGACTGGTGACTTGGTTGGTTTGCTGGCTGGCTGGTCCGCTGGGCGGTTGGTCCGTTGGTTGGTTGGCTGGCTGGCTGGCTTGCTTGCTCTCAGTTTTGATCCATAGTCACTGGGCCTGCCCTTTGGGAATCGAGAGGGTTGGCAAGTGCGCAAGGGAACGAAGTGACGGAGGAGTCTGCATAAGATGGAATCCACAGGCCCAAACCACTGGTAAAATGAGGCTAAATCTCTGAATAGTGTTTCTTTGTAAGGTTCTTCAAGGCACATACCCCAATTCCCCTCGTCTCAGAAGCCTGCCACAGGAATGGGGACATCAGTTCTTTCTGGGCGTTTGGCAAATTTCCTTCCATGACGTCGGGGAGTCAGGACCTGAAGGGCGGGCGCCCCGTCTTCGAGAAGGCGGACTGCGAGAAGTCCCGGCCCCAGTCACGCTGGCCTGGATGGCCTGGATGGCCATGGTCTGTATGGGGAGGTCAAAACGGGCAGAAACAACCCCTCCCAACTTAAGGCCTCACCGGGCCATTGAAATATGGCTGGGCCCAAATAGGGCCCCCAAATAGGGCCCAAAGAAACCCGATTTCTTGCTGGTCCCATATTTCAGGTTGGTGTATGATATTAGTTACTAGTCGCCCCAGAATACAATGGGATGCAGACGGTTGGCCGTTGAAAAGTCTTCATCCCGGGCGCGGCAATGTTGCTCAGACACGCGCGCTTTGCTTTCTGGATGGTGAGGGCGATGGGGATGCTGCCTCGGGATGCTGGGGATGCCGGGTGTTAAGAGGTGTTGAGGATACGGAGGAAACTGAGGAAACTGGGGAGAATGGTGTGTTGCTTTCAAGGATGTGCTTCCATCCAGAATTTGTGCATTTCCCAAATTGCTCACGCCATCGTGCACAAGCATGTATCATCAGCAAGCGGCGTTCAGTCCAGCAGGAGACAAAGCAGCTATCTGCCGATGCGGTGTCGGTTGTCTTAGCGAGTTCGCATGTGCTGCCGAGTTCGGATGCCCCTGCATTTCATGGTCGGAAATTTGCGTGTCTCCCCCCAAGCACAGATTCACATGCAAGCTGTGGTAGCCCAGTTGCGCGCCACAGGGCATTCACCAGAGCTGCCCAGCCTAGGAAGACCTTCATCTCCTTCAACTCGGACAAGAACCTGTGGCGCATGTCTGTGTCCCCGGACTCCCAGGGCGACTTTGCCAAGGTCAAGGTGCGGGGGATTTGTCTGATGAAGCAGTGACCTCACACAGGTTTTGGTTTGGACTGATCAATCAAATTTGGGGGCCCATGAGGAAGTTTCCTTTTTAAGAAAACACTTATTTCAGGTTGCTACTGTATATAGTTCACCCGGGAGATGGAAGTTTGGTTAGAAGACCGGGCAGGGGAGAGAAAGTGGGATTTATTATATACTGGGGTCATAGGCGTTGAACAAGCGAAGAGACTCCGGAGATCCATCAGAGGGCCATTCTGGATTGCAGTTGACGGCCTGTAACAGCGACAAACCACCAACATCCCTAGAGTTGAATCAACGGTTCTCTGCTACGTTTGTGCCTGCAGAAGCCGAGAACCGACCTCGAGGGAAAGTCAGCGGAGAGGATCGGGCCTCGCCGCCTCGCCGCCTCGCCTCTTCTCATGATGGCAAGGAGCCGGCAGAGTTGCCGTGGCTGGTGTCGAAGCCCTGGAGGGTCTTCAGCGACGCCAACATCTACGAGGAGGACGTGGGACTAAACGCAATGATGGCACCTGGTTTTCTGCTACTTTTTTTTTGGGGGGGGGGGAGGGGGGAGGAGTGGCTTCTCAGATCCTTTGTTGGTGCCCACTCCCATGTGTTGGCAATCTGGGAGGGGAGTTTGTCTTCGTACTGCTCCAACAGAGAAGCAGCGGCAAGGAAAGGGCGAGTTCCGGGTTAGCCGAGCGCGGGAATTCCACATCCAGTCAGCGATGAGGGGAGCGAGATCTTGATGTTTCTTGTGCCTGAACAAGCTTTTCAGCTTTTCACCAGCCAGTGGATGGAACTGCCTCCACAGACAGTGACTGAGTTCTTCGTGCGAGTTCCTGAGCTCAGATCTTGCCATCCGAGTTCCCAGCACTTGCATTCCGTGAGCCATTGTGCGCTCAAAGATGGAGGGGAAGGAAATCAGGGAAGACATCAAGCGGCAACTGCACACCCGTTGTCCAGCACAGCGTCCGATGAGCTGGCAAGATTCTCTCGCCATGCTCGAGCAATTGGATGGCGACCAGCCTTTCAAAGATGACCCAAACCCAAGGGCCTTTCAAAGCTGCCCAACCTCAAGGGTAGTAACTTGGTTAAGTTTCCTCTGGTTTTGCTTTCCAGGAACAAATTTCTACCCTTTTGCCAGCAATTTCGGAGCAACACTGAGCAACCTCAATCCAAACCGACAACGCCTTGCCGACACAGCGGCATGACCTTTGCCCAAAGGGCGCTGAATGTCGATCGCTGATCGGTGATGCGACTGGACCACCAACTGGAAGTTATCGGGTGCGGATTTTGCGCGTTCACTTGAGGTGCAGCACAAATATCTTTTGTGTATTTGTCGGGGCATTGGTGGACTTTTCTCAGATTACAAGTGTAGCAGAAAGAGAAAGGATCCTCATCCTCGGCGTGTGTTTGTAGACCCTTTACTTGTTGCGAAGCTCAGGAATGCTTCGCATGCCGACCCCAGATTCAGAAGCCTAGGGGCTGTCGCTTTGGACTTTTTATGGCCCATCAACTAAGTGAGATCTCTCCAAGCCGCACCCAGTCGAGGGCCCATCTTATGGACCTTGGGGGTTGGCTTGGCGGGGGTCCCTGGAAAGGGTGTTCTGTATGCGGGGTCAACATGGGTTCACGCAGGACATTCCATCCTGAAAAATCTCGAATGCTAGCTT